>QLTV01002691.1:1870004-1895810 GCA_003457575.1 Thermophis baileyi
CATGTTGCCTGGCACACGTGGCATCGCCCATTCCTCTTCTGGGTTTCTGGCGCACATGCGCACGTGACGATTGGCTGGCCTTTGTGCATGCGGCAGTGCTGGAAACCGTAAGAGCTGGTCTTCTGTTTTCCGGCGCGTGCATGCCCCCCTGGGCAGCTCCTCTTCCTTGTCGTGGCCCAGATGAGCGTGTGCGTGTGCAAAGTGCTCCCTTTTCAGCACTTGGTGCTGCGCATGCGCTCCCTTTTCGGCACTCAATGCCGAAAAGGTTTGCCATCACTGCCATAGAGAATCTATGGGGCATTGCCAAGAGAAAGATGAGAGACATGAGACTGAACAATGCAGAAGAGCTGAAGGCCGCTATTGAAGCATCCTCGTCTTCCATAACACCTCAGCAGTGCCACAGGCTGATAGCTTCCATGCCACACCGCATTGAGACAGTAATTGCTGCAAAAGGGGCCCAAACCAAGTACTGAGTACATATGCATGCTTATACTTTTCAGAGGTCTGATATTGTTCTATGTACCATCCTTGTTTTATTGATTGCATGTAATATTCTAATTTTCTGAGATTGTGGATTTGGGGTTTTCATGAGCTGTAAGCCATAATCATCACAATTATGACAAATCACGGCTTGAACTATCTTGCTTTGCATGTAATGAGCCTATCTCATATATTGGTTTCACTTTTTAAGTTGCATTACTGAAATAAATGAACTTTTGCACGATATTCTAATTTTTCGAGTTTCATCTGAATTTGAGTTCTGAGCTGCAGGTGACAATCAGTGGTGTTCTATTGTTCTGTTTCTGTTTCTATTGTTCTTTAATAGATACTCCCTGGGACTTGATCTGGCTCTACAGGTATCCTCATTTAATGACCACTTGTTCAGCAACCATTCAAACTTGCAATGGCACTGAACAAGAAGTATGATGTCCTTGAAGTTCTGGCCAGTGTAAGAACCTTCCCTGCCAGCTTTCCACAAACAATATGGAAGCCAGCAGGAAGTCGCAACCACTAGATCCTCATTTTATGACCTGTGTGATCCTTGTTTAACAATACAGGTAGTCCTCAACTTACAACAGTTCATTTAGTGGCACTAAGAAAAGGGACTTACGACAATTTTTCACACTTATGACCATTGCAGCATCCCCATGGTCACATGATTTACTGTATTTTTCGGACTATAAGATGCTCCGGACTATAAGACGCACCTAGCTTTTGGGTAGGAAAACAAGAAAAAAAAATCTGCCTCTGCCTCCCAGCAATTTGCCTCCTTGCAGCAAACAGCAAACAGCCTGGTCAGCTTCAGCACAGCCTGATTTAGCACGAGTAGCTGATTGGTGGTTGGATCTGCCTCCTGGAATCCCACTGATCAGCTGTTCCAGGCTGCGAGGATCGGCGCCACCCATTGCCGCTGCCATCTATCGCCACCTCCGTGCGCCCCGTTTTCAGCCTCCGCGCGTCCTGTTTTCAGCCCATTCCAGCAGCCTATCCTCGCCACCTGGAACGGGCTGAAAACGGGACGTGCAGAAGCCAAAAATGGGGCACACGGAGGTGGCAGCGCCGATTGGCGCTGATGGGCAGCAGCGATCCCCGCAGCCTGGAACAGGTGATTGGTGGTATTCAGGGAGGCAGATCCAACCGCCAATCAGCTGCTCATGCTAAATCAGGCTGTGCTGAAGCTGACCAGGCTGTTTGCTGCAAGGAGGCAAATTGCTGAGAGGCAGAAGCTGAAGGGTGGGGGCTGGCGGGTAGGAGAGGCTTCTGCAACATTCGCACTAAGATGCACAGACATTTCCACCCACTTTTTGTGTGTGGGGGGGGAATGCATCTTATAGTCCGAAAAATACGGTACATTTGGATGCTTGACAACTAGTATTTATGATGGTTGCAGTGTCTTGGGGTCATGTGATCATCTTTAGTGACCTCCTGACAAGCAAAGTCAATGGGGAAGCCAAAATTCCCCATTGACAGAGCCGAGGTGGCGCAGTGGTTAGAGTGCAGTACTGCAGGCTACTTCAGCTGACTGCTAGCTGCAGTTCAGCGGTTCAAATCTCACCGGCTCAAGGTTGACTCAGCCTTCCATCGTTCCGAGGTGGGTAAAATGAGGACCCAGATTGTTGGGGGCAATATGCTGACTCTGTGAACCGCTTAGAGAGGGCTGTAAAGCACTATAAAGTGGTATATAAGTCTAAGTGCTATTGCTATTGCTAAAATTCACTTAACAACCGTGTTACTAATTTAACAACTGCAAAAATTCACTTTACAAATGTGGCAAGAAAAGTCGTAAAATGGGGCAAGACTCACTTTACAAATTTCTCATTTAGCAACAGAAATTCTGGGCTCAATTGCCAGAACCACTGTCGCTATGCAGCATGATCATGTGACACTGAACTTTACAACTGCATTGCTTAGCAACAGAAATTCCATTTACTATTAACTGAGAACTACCTGTATTGATTTGATTTTTTATCTCATGCAGCTCAGCCTCCTGAATGCTCGATTTAATTTCAATTGCACATGTCTGTGAAATGGGTCTAAACAAATGTGATTGAAGTTTAGAGCCTTGCTGAAGACAAGAGAGTTGGTGGTGTACTGGCAGCATTGAAGTATATTCAGTAGGGCAATCTGTAGGTTTCCTGCATAATAGGGCATTTATGTGTTCTTATTGCTTTGTCTTCAACCTACCCCTTTTGGGGAATATTGCTGAGATAGTGGCAAAGGATCAAATACAATTGGTCAAACAAGTAAATAACCTGTATTTATTTCAATTATTTTTTTCAACATATCAATATTATTCCTGTACAAATTTCTAAAATGCTCCTTTCAGTGTTACTAAATTTAATTGTATTCCAGAACATTTAATCATCACAAAGGGATAAGCAAAATGATTAGGAAACTAGAGTAGGCTCTTTACAAAGAAATACCATAGTGTTTGGGGACCAATAAAAAAAAGAATATGACAGAAGTATCATATATGGGGTAGAACATACAGAGAACTGAAGTTTATGTAATGAAGGTAAATTGAAAAAAAAATCAAACAGGAGGCACACTTTAAACTATAAATAGTTAAACCAAAGAATAAACTGCTATTAGATATAGAAACAGCCATTTAATATATCCATTTAAGATAGATTTAAAAGAGAACCTGAAAAATTCATGAAAAATAGAATTACAAAGCTTTTTACTAACTCATAATCAAAGATGGCATTCTTAAATATCAGTTGCTAAGGAACAACATTGAAACAGAACTCCTCCTTTTGCGATTCTGGGATTCATCTGGTCACCCTCTATGAGTCCAGAATGCTGGATTATATAGACTTTTGTTCTTATTCATTTATTACTCTTGTGGAAGGTTATTGCGTTTTATAGACAAAAGTATAGGCTATTTTGAATTTTCTGTATTAGTATTCAAACTGAATTTAAACCATTGCCATGTTATGGAAACTATAGCATAACAGAGTATGATCAGCTGTACTATTACAATTACTGCTGATACTAATCAGAAGACTATAGTATTTATATTTAAAACTTGAGGAGGGGCAAAATTATAAATATGAAGGCCAATACTTTGCTAACAGTTGCCAGTACCACAAAAGTATATTTCTATAATCCAAAGCAAAAACAGTTGCCAAACTAATATAATAGCTTGGGGGAACGGTTGGAAGAAAACAATTTCAGTCAGACAAACTTACCAGTATCAGTAAAAGACTGAATGTCAAATGTAAGATCAACACTCAGATTTTCAGAATTCTCAGTTTTCTTAAACACTAATCCAATCACCCACATTGTACGAAACTCTTCCCTGCGGAAAAATAATAATTAAAGTCACAAAGGACAATAGAAAGAATCCTAAAATATAACTTTTGGTAAATAACTATTTCCAACATCAGCCATTTGTGTAAAATGTTATAAAATATTCAACAGAGCTATGATAGTTCAGTGATTTTAGAATTATATAAAGATCTTGGAATTCTCAGAAACTATTGCTCAGTTGCAAGATGGCAAAACAGCCAGAGACCTGTTGCCAAAACAGGATAAGTAAAGGTATGTCTAGCCTGATTTCAACCACTTCATGATAGGCGCAGGAAAATTATGGATTTTTATTTCTAAGTTCCCATCAAATTAAATAAACATTAGCTCATATTGATTTCAACCTTCTTAACTATGTGAGGAAGGCAAACCAAATCTAGTTTGGGTATGGCAAACTTGTTTTCTCCCGTGCCTAGCCCATCTATCAAGTTTTTTTCAGCTCCTCTGAAAAATAAATAATAGCTTAACAGAAATGTATTTCTGTCAACACAGACCTACTTCACCCAAGTGCATCGCTGAATTAGGACTGCACTGTACCTGTTCATCATTTAATGACTGTTAAATGCAACAAATTTTGGGTTATAAATAGTACCAAACAACTACTTCAACTACTTTGTCCCTTCATCAAATAAGGACACATAACCTGTTTAAGTTTGAGATCTTATTCCATGGGTCTATTGCAGGTTTAGTAACTGGGAACTGAGAACTGCTTTTCTGCTTAAAAACATTAAAATTTTCTAACAATGTAAAGGATAACAAATGGATAAATCTTTCTAAAACAACTATTTAAATAATGTTGGATGGGATAAACATAATAATAAATGTTATCATTTTCCATAATCCCACCAAAAATTGTATTGTTTACTATTGTTTACATCTTACTCATCGAATAAGAGTTTGCACCCAGAAGTGCAGTTCTCTGCATAGAAGACTTTGTGCAAAAGCCTTCTGGGGGTAAATTCAAAAGTATATGTCCATTTGTGCAAAGTCTCACAGAATATCTCAAAATGTATAACAATGAAAGGCAAAATTTTAGACATGATTTTGTGAACATCAGCATACAATCTCTTCTGCTACCTCTCTTACACGAGTGTTCGTGGAATAATGATGATGCTAAATGTTTTTTTGCAATTACACCTCCGGATCCACCTTCAGCTTTTGTAGTACAATATAGGTACTTTAAATCTTAACTGCATCTGCATATATTATCCCAATTTTAATCTTTTTCTGTCAATTTTTCTACTGTCCTACGTTTCCTGTGGAGAACAAGAAATTGATTTTCTTCCAAGGCATGACCTAAATTAAACTCTCAACCTTCTGACAAAGTTAATAGAAAAAACTGCTTTTTTTTTCTTTTTAATAACATTTCTTCCAGTTGTTTTATTAAGTTTTAAATGCCTTACTTGTCAGGATTTTCTTTGGGTGCTGGGAATGACTGAGGATTTACATGAGCCAGTGTAATGAATTCATTCTTCTCCAAGCTTCCAACCAAGATACGGATTTTTGACTCTACTAAGCCAACCCTAAAAGATAACAGGCAATATTAAATAATACAAGTAGTAAGTCAACTGGAATAAGTTAAAAGTATAATTGCTTGTGAATGAAATCTCATAGAATATTTCTGCCAGTGACAATATTCCCCTTCATCCACTATTTCTCAGAAGGACTGCAGAACCTTCCACAAATGCATGGGTGGCAAGGTAGAGTTGTGGAAGATAAGAAAAAATAGTCTTCTTCACAAGAGTGCATAAAAGAGCTATCCATAAACATTTATTTATTTCACAAATTCATAATTTTTAGAAAATGCTGATTTAGGTTTATGGCATCTAATTTTCCAGGCTAATCTCCCCATCATCAGTTAAAGATTTATTCCACCACAGGCAAGGTAAAGATTCTAGCTTTTTTCTCCACTGGAACCTCTTGCTGAATATCTTAATTGTACATGGGAAAAATCTGTTATTTACAGGACCTAGCTGTTTCAGAAGTTTTTGGAGAATAGTAATATGGTAATCTTTGTGGCTAGGGCTGTGGTTCTCAGTGTGTTAATACTGTAGCTAGGAAGTTGGTTTTTGGAATTTTAAATTTTATTTATTTATTTATATCCCACCTTTATTATTTTTACAAATAACTCAAGATGATGAACATATCCAACATACTTTCCACATCCTACTTTCCCCACAATAACAACCCTGTGAGGTGAGTTGGGCTGAGAGTGACTGGCGTAAGGTCAGCTAGTTGGCTTTCATGGTCAAGATAGGACTTGAACTCACAGTCTCTTGATTTCTAGCCTGATGCCTTAGCCACTGGACCAAATTTTATTTTGAATCTTTTCATTTTATTTTTCTATCATTTGTAAGGTGGTCATAGCCTTTTTAGAACTGAGTAGCATTCATATTTTAGGAAGTAAATGAATACAATAATCAAAGAAGAAAATTTATGCATACTTATGGAGCAATGATTGTTTTCTGTGAATTTGCCTCAATATGAGTGTGACATGTAGTCAGGTTGGTAGTCAAACATATTATTTGCTTAAGAAGCTATCAAACTCTGAATGAGGCATTATCTGGTAATGCTAGTTTTCTAAAGTTGATTTAGAGCCCTATCAAATAGAGAAAAGAATAAGTTGATTAGAATAAGTTGTGTGAAGCCTGGCATTCAGACAAATCAGCCATCAAGAGACACATAGAGGTAAGCCATCTTTATACACCATTCAAAGAGACAGTAAAAAAGCTAAGAAGGAAACAGATCAAAACACATTTTCTCAGCAGCCAAAACCCAGATAAGCAGGGATAAACACCAGACAAACTCCAATCAAGCAGAAAACAATAGCCTACTCCTAATCAAAGAATTACCAAGCAGTAAGCCACCCCACCCCCCAATACTGGCAGGGCAAGCTTCATTAGCACTAATGATGTTACCTAGTCAAGTAATGAAACAAGTTCAGACAGCATCAAGATTCCACAAAAATGAGTATTGTGCTCTGGTTTTACATGGATTTTTTCGTTTTTCTTTTTAGTTGTAAATATTTTCTGTTATAAGTTTTAACTGAGCAAATTTGCTCTGTTGGCAGCCTGAATAAAGTGGGGTGAGGATTTAAAATGAATATAATCCCACTTATACTTAGTTTTATTAACTCCGATAAGTGAAAACAGAAGTAAAGATAGTTATCAAATGATCCCCCAGAATGATTTACCCAGTTTTGCATAACACATTTTTAGAATATGTGCTTATCAGCCAAACAATAAAGAACCTTGTTGTTTCTGAGTTTCACCTATATTGATAATTCGCTCCCCAATAGGAGGAAAAAGTAAGTCACAGATGTGGGTTACCGTGTTATGTATAGCATAGTCATTTGCAGTGTTCTGCTTAGACCAAATTATCTGGCCATAATCACAGAAGGATCACATTCAAATGCTAAAAGATGGCAATATGGAGAATTTGACTCACCATTCTAATCGTTGTTTTTCTGTTGGTGCACTTGCTAGAAGTACAATATAATGCCTTTGAAAATAAAAAAATAATAATATACTAACTTTCTTTTGAAAATTTGATTTGTATCCTATTTTTCAACATTTATTGTATCTTCATATATTAACGTTGTCTCCAGTTAACCCAGTATCTGCTGTAACTATTGTAACCTTAAAAATCTGCCCAGACCTTATAGTGGTTAATTTTATAAGTCAAAACAATATTAACAAAATGAAAACACAGTCCTAAAAGTTGAAATAAAATGAGATTCAGATTATGTACTTAAAAACTTTACTAGAAGAAATTTGTCTTTAGTTGAAAAAGATTATTAGTATTCTAGTAGTCCATTATTCTGAAACTGACTTCTAAAACAGAGCCATCTTGCCACATTTATACTGATAGCATGGAATATATTCAAGGTAATTCTGAAATATTTTACATTTATAAGTCAGCAAACCATTTGCACTTCTACAAAAAACTCTGCTAAATGGCCTCAATCCAGAACTCACTACCTGCTTTGATGAGTATGCAGAACTGCTTCAGAAAACAAAAACAGCAATTGTGCCAAGAAAAGTTCACAGCAATTATCTGCCTCTACTGAAGTGAATTAGTTTGTGGGCATCTTTCAACCTGTCTATTGGAAGTTCTGTGATAAATTTGATTGTTTTAACATATTGTAAGTTAACCATTTCTTGATGTGAATATCTACAGTGGGTGAGTGCACACACATATAAAAGTAAAGGTTTCCCTGTCCAGTCGTGTCTGACTCTAGAGCGTGGTGCTCATCTCTGTTTCTTGAGTAAGGGAGCCAGTGTTGTCCTAAGACATTTTCCATGGTCATGTGGCCAGAATGGCTATACGCCAAAGATGTACGGCACACAGAAATTTGGTTAGGATCACTACAGGTTCAAAAAAAAAATGCAAATCACGGCATTTCTGACTTCCAGAACAGACTTAGAAATTGTAGTGAGTGATATAAGGAATGAACGTAGAATGGTATAATTTGGTTAGGATCACTACAGGTACAAAAACAAAACAAAACAAAAAAACAAAAACAAAACAAAACAAAAATGCAAATCACGGCATTTCTGACTTCCAGAACAGACTTAGAAAATTGTAGTGAGTGATATAAGGAATGAACGTAGAATGGTATAATCTACTACCTAACTGTCATCTCCAAATTCTGCTCTTTAATATTACTGCTAGGCAAAATAAAACTAGAAGCATCATTTGCTCTCGATGGCCTGCAAATAATATTACAATGGACTTTCCCAAATATATGATAGGATTTGTTCAAATTTCTTTTCCAGCAAAATGTATACAGTAAATTCATTCGTAAAGTTAGTCCAAGATAATCCTACTTTAT
Organism: Thermophis baileyi; assembly: GCA_003457575.1. Classification (NCBI taxonomy): domain Eukaryota; kingdom Metazoa; phylum Chordata; class Lepidosauria; order Squamata; family Dipsadidae; genus Thermophis; species Thermophis baileyi. The sequence continues at coordinate 1,878,649 of QLTV01002691.1, forward strand.
GGCTGTTCAGTTTTGTTTTATAATTTTTAGGTTATAGTCTCTGATTTGTTATTAATAGTAAACTGAGCATCCAAGCTATTTCAAATGAAATGAAAACTCTTTTTAACAATTAAATGTATCCTAAGCTTGTGCTTTTTTTCAGCATTTTCTTAGCATGAGATAATTTGTATCTGAGGGATAGATGCTATTTTCTGATGGATTTTGCTTTTATTAAGTACTTTGTTATGAAGTATAATTAAGTTCTGAGTTTTTTGTGGCAGAATACAGAAAACAAAATATTAGATCATTATTGCATCACCGTTAAATATTAATCAATCTGTACTTATTAACCTTGCACCTATCAATATTTGAAATTGGATCTTTTAATATAGTATCCTCTAGTTACCGTTGCAGTTACTGTTAGAATAGAATAGAATAGAATAGAATAGAATAGAATAGAATAAAATAGAATTCTTTATTGGCCAAGTGTGATTGGACACACAAGGAATTTGTCTTTGGTGCATATGCTCTCAGTGTACATAAAGAAAAAATAAAATACATTGATCAAGAATCATAAGCTACAACACTTAGTGATAGTCATAGGTTACTAATAAGCAATCAAATCGTACTAGGAAACAAATAAAACAATATAAATTGTAAAGATACATTGTACAGTAAATTCCATATGCAGAAAGTACCTTGACTAAAATAATGTGTGGTTTCAATAATAGTACCGTTGTAACTATATAAGCATTTTAGATCTGGGGAATCGACCTTTATCAAAACATCCTTGGGAACCTACAACATATGTGTTTTACTCAAACCCAGTTTTACACAGAGCTTTTCAGAAAAGATAGTATGCTTGATTGTTCAGGTAAGTCAATTGAAGGTTTTTTTTCCTCCAAAGTAAAATTATTATTCTTTATTTGGGAAGCAGGGAGAGGGATGTGCTTAAAGGAGGTCTCTGAATTGGCAACAGAGCACTCAAAGCTGTTAAGAAGCAAACCAATATATAAAATTCTGTGCAATATACGGAATTTTGTAGAATTCTATGAAATATTTTCCGTTTATTTCTTTTCTACATCTTATATTTAATTTATATCTCATTTGTTAAATGTCTATAATAGATCCTACAACAACCAATGATATGTTCATAACAGTATTGTTTTTACAAATGTCCATATTATGTTTTTGCAAAGTAAAATAATCAGAATTCACTTATCTTTTAATAACAAAAGTTAAGAAAATTTATGCAATATTTTTAACAATAAAAACTTATGGCAATGAATTACAAAATATGTGTGAAATGAGATTTTTATGTTACTGCAACATATTGAAGGATTAAATGATAAAAGCTTACATAAGAAAAATGTTGAACATCCCTTACATTATGGCAGTTGGAAACATTTTCAGTATTAAGCAAAATAAAAAATAAAAATCCAAGAACACGGGGGTGGGGGGGGGAGATAACCTCAAACAGAAGTTCAAAACTAATATTAGAAAGTATTACTTCACAGAAAGAGTAGTGGAAGCTTGGAACCAACTTCCAGCGGAAGTAGTGGGTCAATCATCAGTAATTGAGTTTAAACATGCTTGGGATAACTGCATGTCCATCATCCAACAAAAATTTAAAAAATAAATTAAAAATTAATAACATAAACATAATAATTAAAAATAATTAATTAATTAAAAAGAAAACAAAAAACAAATAAGTTCAAAAGGCACACTCAATGGACTACTAGGTCTTTTTCTGCCATCACTTTTCGGTTTCTAATGAAATTACTAAATGTAGAAGAGAAGATAATTGTATCTATTCCTATACAGAGGAATAACTAGCCCAATTTTCTTTAGTGTTCTACAATTTATAATGCAAGAATTAGAATAAAAAAAAACTCAGACACATTATAATGGTGGCCAGTCTTCTTTTAATAGTGGGAGGGATTGCATTAAAGTATAGGTACCGAGCTCAGACAAAAACAACAGTAAACTACTGCTGGGAGTGGACATCTGTAACTGTAATAGAGGATACATAAAAATACACACATTTTAAAATATTGTTAATATATATTTTAATATTTTTTTTAAAAAAATAAGCTATATCTTTTCTACAAAAATAGCTATAGCACTTAGATTTATATACCGCTCCAGAGAGGTTTATAGCACTCTCCGAGTAGTTTACAATGTTGCCTCCAACTATCTGGGTCCAGGATCAAACTCCAGACTGTGGGTAGAGTTAGCCTGCAATACTGCCTTCTAATCACTGTGCCATCAGGGCTCCTGACTATTCAATTAATCCAACTATTTCCCATTATGCTACTTGAATCTCTAATAACTTATTTGCAAAGCCCTAAAAATCCCAAGAAAATATTAGAGAGGTGATTTGCTAATTATTAGAACTCACATATATATTTCATACTCAGTTGAAATAATAAAATCAATTCCTATTTCTCCTAGAAGAAATTTAATTTAATCAACAGTGTGTGATCAATTCAGCATTTGTCCATTATAGCAATGCCAATCAATTTACCAGTTGAAATCATAGCTCTAAGCATAAGAATGTTAAGAGATTAATATACTTAGAAAGCATCTTTCATACCATAAAATACATACTTGTATTTTTGAAAGAAGTTTGGCGCTTCAAAAAGTTTGGACCACTCTGCCTTACTCAGCAAAATTTCATCTGTGATAGCAAGACCTGAATTACAAAAACACATATTCAGCCTTTTACACATTTTATCTGTTTGAACATAAATTTGCAAATTACAAGGGTTAGGACTAATATTACAATTAAATATCTTCATTATGAGGGCTTTTTCAGTTTATTATTTAAACTTATCAACAAAGTATCAGAACTCTGTACTAACAAGCATATACTCTACTCAGTTTGCTGTGTAAGATTTCAACAAAAACTTATTTGCTTTGTCACTCAAGCTCTTGAAAATCAGAAAATCTAGGGATCAAATTTGGTGCAATTATGTTTTCATGTCATTAAGCTGGGTAGGAGTTATATATGATCAGGTATTTAGAAACCAAATTGTACTATGGCTAAAATAATTAACTGAAAGATTTGCTGCCAGTTGAAAGTTTACTGTTCTTAGGATATATGTTGTGGTATATAATTACTACTACGGTATATCTGAAAACATACCAGCTTAGGTAGGAGCTCCTGGAATATTTTAGAAAGCAAGAACTGGATAAAATACCATACTCAATTACTTTCCATTTGGGTAATGTTCTTCCTAAGTTTTAGTATTTGGGAAATCCATAAATTCATAACTTACTTCTATTCATTAAGTGCTTGGCTCTATTATCCATTTAAAGCAGGGGTGTCAAACTCAAGATCTGGCCTGCGGGGCCACCCTGGAAACAGCGAAGGACTGGCCTGCGGTGCCTCTACCAGCGAAAACGGAGCTCGGGAGGGCCGCACACGGCCCTCCTGAGCTCCGTTTTCGCTGGCAGAGGGTTGCAGGAGGCCATCGCAGCCGAACAGAGCTCGGGAGCCCGTTTTCGCTGGCTCAGGCCACCAGAGGCGCCGACATGAGTGATGTCAAGCTGGCCACACCCAACTTGGCCATGCCTACCCTGCCTCCGGCCCCCCGAGGTCAAACACAACCCTGATGCGGCCCTCAATGAAATCGAGTTTGACACCCCTGATTTAGAGTATATATGTAGGGCAGAATTTAAAACTTTCAGGAATAGATCTTCAGAATTGCTTACCTTGCTTAAATTCTTCAACCATGACCATACGTGTAGAAACAGACACATTGTAGGTAGAGTTCTGCTGGGGATATGCTGGTGTAATTATAGGCATAAGATGGTACCTATCACTGGGATTTACCTATACATAACAACAGCCAATCAGTTTTCTTCAATCACATTCAAGTAAAAAAATTTGGATCTGTCCATTGAAAAAAACTTCAAAATGATTATTCTGGTAAGAACTAGTAACTGTGAATCATATTAAATAGTTAAGCAATTTCAAACATAAAAAATGGCCAACAAAATGTATTTTGCTTTTAGCAATTGAAAAAAAACCCTGCTATATTATTATGATCATAAAACTGAATCACTACTTCAATAATACTGAGGAATGTTGAATTACCTGGTATTAATCCAGGCAGTACAATATTGATGAACCTGGTGGCACATTACTACTTGGATCTGCTTTGTAATATGTAGTCCAAATTTTATTGTAGTATAAATTAAGAAAAAGGCCAATTTTATTTTTTTAAAAAACACAAACAAAAAAAGACTAAGCACCCACAGGATCATATGTTTTTAACGTATATTTTATTTAGAACAGTTTGTTTGTTGAAGGAATAGCAAATGCATTTCAGTATTTTTAAAGTTTCATTTTTAGGCTTGAAACCCTATTATTCCCTTACATTTGTTTTACTTATCTATTAGAGTACACATTGTTATTGTGCCAAAAGGTAACAAGGTAATAGGAATGGTAAGCATAACATAACATTTAATAAGGGCTTTTATTAAAGTAAACTATTTATTGTAAACAAAAACTGTAGTCTTCACATACACCCATTTTGCTTGTTTTGGTGAACCAAACGAGCTCCGATTCCATGTGCTCTGTAGACATAGGTCTTAAATCCAGCTGGGATTTCAGCAAGTCCCAAATTCAAATGAGATAGCCACATACAATAGGGAGAAAAATATTCTATTCTTTTTAACCTCTTGTGTAAGCCATACAGAAACCCAATAAATTGTCCAGGAGTACATCAGCCTACCGCACTGCTGAACTAAGGGGATGTGGAGCTGGTTAGGACTGAGTTAAAAAAAAAAAATCACTGGGAATCCCATGAAAGTCACTCTGAGTTTTCTAATGGAATAATTGAGGAATAGAAAACCATGCTCACAACCATCCACAGAAAAAAAAGGTACTGTAAGCAACTGCCCATTAGCAGGCATGTGTGACATACGTGTACAATACTGGGCCCTCATAGAACCATTATTTCTAATAAAACTATGGATCATTAACACTTAATTCTCAAATTGTATGGTGAATGAACGGATGTAACTTTAAACCTGAAGCACAGTTACATTTTAAGGCTCATCACTGGTGAATTTTTACCAACTGAGGGCAGACTTTAGAGCAGACTTGAAGTGTAATCCAGGACAAAAAGTAACCATAATCTATATGTTACAAAGAGCAGGAAGTTCTGAAAAACTACTTAATGTTTGAATTTGTAATGAATAAGTTCTCAGGGGTTTCATCACTTTGCTTTACTTTACAGTTTGAACTTATATGGGGAAAAAATAATACACTAACCCTTGGGTCCCATACAGGCAAATTAAGATTGCATTCTTCTGGCTGTTTCAATAGCACTGGATTTGGCCATTCCCTGTTTAGAGAGATTGTAGCACTGAGTAAGAAAAGCACTTATTAAAAAGCAAACAAGCATGTTTGAATGTGAGCTTTTATTTTATACAGATGCAGTATTAGCTGAAACTTTTTTTCAAAAGAAATCTCTCTACTTTTATTTATTAAGGAATGTTCTTTCCTTAATTAAAAAAATTATCAGGCCACAGAGTCAGCAAATGCCATTTTAAATAAATCACTCCCCCCCATTAATCTTCATATTTAAAGGGCTTCTGTGGGGGTATATAGTTATACTATCTGTTTATGGAGAACATTATTTTAACATTTATAATCCATTTCTCATGCCCGAATGGATAAGAACTGCCATCAGCAAAGAGTATGAATGATAGGAACATTTTACATTACTCGGCAAATGAACACAGCATTTGTCTGTTAGTTGTATCCTCAAGAAGAGTGCCTTGATCATTTCAAAATGAATTTAATATGTAAATTAACAAATATATTATTATGTTTTAATGAGTTAACTAACCTTAATAATTCTATTATTCTACTCAGTCAAAAGGTGTTTCTTCTGAGAAACAAATTTCAACGCAAATCTGAAAAGCCACATATTTTATGCACACTATTCCATCCATCTTACTCAATATTTATAAAGTTCCCAGCATAAGGCAATGGTGCATATGTGTAAAGTACCACAATGTTTTACGTTTAATTCTGACCTATACAGGTATTATTGGTCATTCCAGTTCAAACAATATTATTAAAATTAAACCCAACATTAAGAATGACCATGAAGACAGCGATTATGTTTTTTTATCATAGAGCATTCTTTTTATGAAGAAATAATGAAATTGTTCCCTAGTGGTACCTGGAATTATTTCAGTCTCACCCACCTGTAAAAAAATCTTTGACGGGAAGCCTTAAAAAGCATTCAGACCACAATTAAGCATCTCAACTATTCCATGAAATATGTAGCATGGAGATTACATCATGCATGGTGTGGACTAACTATCCTTCTTTAAGGGTCTTAATACCACTGCATCAAACCATTTAGGCTACATATGTTTGTGTACCCCCTAATCAGTTAAAATTAAAATGGATGACATTATAAGCCAGGAGCTCCTAGGCTCACAAAGGCCATGTTTGGTTTAGTTTAAATGCCTTATACAATGTAAATAGAAGCTCTATACTGGCAGCTATAAAATAAAGTTTAGCAACTGTAAATCTCTGCTACAATGTCTTGCAATCTCTTGGGAGAATAAATGCTCCTTTAAGTGAAACTCTTAACCTGACACCATCTGAATAAATGCCATAGAAACAACACTAAAATTCAGGGTCTATAATAATTTTTATTTTAGTGTAATCTAAAGAGACATACCATTTAGAAAATACCAAGAAAAATTTATGTACAAGAGTTGATGCTATTGCATTTGGATAAAGCTGGCAAGTTCTTGCTACTAGCATAGCCCAGGAAACTCCACCAAGGAAACCTAGTATATTGGAATAGATGTTGTGCCCTGTTGTTTAGAAGGGAAAAGAGACAGATAAGTTTAGTTACTTTCATTCAATAGCATAGTTTCCTTTTTTAAAAATCAAGTTTCATAAGACTCCACTTACGTTTGGCCCACAGTTTGATAGCTCTCAGTGTTAACCTGAAATTGTCAATGTTTGGTACTAGATGGAGAATTTCATCAGTTACTCTGCAACCTGAAACACAGAAGCAAAAAAAAACCCCATCATCATCTTATTTTTCTTCCAAATACTTGGAAATTTAGTCAAAAGATAACGCTCAACTCTAATATCTAGCTGTGAGGTTTTATATTTGTAATCTAATGCACATATCCACAAAATAATACACAAACTGATACTCAATCTCAAGTTTGTAATTTTTAAGTTCAGATGGAAACCATTAAACACAAGCCCAAGTAATTTTGTTATCAGGCAGGCAAAAATTATGATAAATAAAGCCTAAATAAAAGTACTAGTCATAATACACAGAGGTGCAGTAGTTGCAGCAACTTATTTCCCAGAAGTTATTTCTCCAAAATGTACTACTTCTTAACAGATAAGACAAATGTGCACTATTATGCAAGCTAAATAATAAGCCAACATTCCAGCAGAGAGTTGCTACTCTTCAAAGGATTGTTTACCACTTTCATACCCCAAGCCATGTCATCTAAAAAACCTTTTTCAATTTGCCACAAATTACATAGTTTTGATGGGGACAAGAAACAAATGGTCCCAACTTCTTAAATCCTCTGCCACATGGCTTTTTACAATAGGTTACACAACTGTTTTATATTTAAGGTAACTCCAATCTTCAGGAGAATGAGAAATAATTTAATGTCCAATCTGGCTAAAGAATGAATTGTGAAAAACATTTACTGTATGCAATTAAGAGCAGAAATCATTATGAAAAGTCACTCACTTTCTTAAAAACTAAGGTTCAACTTTTGCTTTGATTACACAAATCTGGTTAAAATAAACTCACCATTAAGACTTCGTATGCATCTAATGTCTAAATTTTTAAGTAGACTATCATCTCGAAGGTCTAGGTCTTCAGGAATAGTTTGCAGTGCTAACCTGGCAAACAAGATATCAATCTAAACAAAAATAAATAAGATAGAATAAGCTCTCAATCATATAATCCCATTTGCTGACAAAATATTACAAAGCTGCAGTTTTTAGGGGCATTCTAATGTAATTTTATTACAGGGTTCTCTCAACAAGGAATAATCAGTAATTTTCATAATGCATTCTGCAGCTTTGAATGAGGTAGAAATCTAAACAGAAGATACTTTCATTATTTCCTAATAAAACCTGATACACATAATCCTCGCTTATCATTCATTCAATGACCCTCAAAATTTGCTACAAGTTATAGCCATTGCAGCGCCCCCATGATCACGTGATTACAATCTGGAGTCTTGGCAATCAGCCTTACAATTGGCTTATTGAATATACAGGGAGTCCTCAACTTACCACCATTCATTTAGTGACCATTGGAAGTTACAGAAGCACTAAATGAAGAGTGCCTGAAGTTATAGCTGTTGCAACATTACCATGGTCACATCATCAAAATTTGGCCAGTTAGCAGCCTGCCTGTATTTATGGCTGCAGGAACACTGCAACATCCCCACCTGCCTAATATGCCCTTTTGGGTTCCTGCACTCTGCAGCCCCTGACATCCCTGGCTGACCTTTGCTGTCCTCTTGCTCCCACTGCTGACCAAGCATGCTCAGACTGGGCCTCCGAGGGGCAGCTGCGGGCATTTTTCTATTCTATTTTTCACTGTCCTTTACTCTTTTACTTTTAAATCAGTCTTGTGACACTCCTTTCTTCTCTCACGTCCTCTGAATAGTGCATTCAGATATCCTAAGTGCAAGGTAAAGTTCAAGAAGCTTTGCAGTTAATTTCACATGACGATTGAAAATAAAATTATGCATGAAGAAAGTCTTCAGTGAGAGAGATTTCATCCCTTACTACTTCAGTAAATAAACAGATTTCCTATTAAATGAATTTATCCCATATTAAAGTGTGTTTCTGACATTTTGATAGGTTTGGTATTGCTTGTTGCTTTTAGAGCACTACATAGTATAGGACCAGGTTATTTAAAGGACTGCAGTAGCTTCTGCTCATCCCATCAGATCTGGCAGAATTGGCGTGTTCCAGGTACTAGTGAGAAAACAATGTCATCTAGCAACTCCAAGGAAGTGTGCTTTCTTTGTCACATGCCCTATGGAACAGCTCTCCTCTTCAAATACATTTGCAAGGCCATAAAAATCTGGGCATTTGGAACTGAGATGTTAGTTTGGGAGCTTTGGTATGAGTGTATATATCCAATAGTTTGTTTTTAATGAATCTTGATGCAGTTTTAATTTGTGTTGTTTTAATATAATTATCTGCTTTTGTTTCTTTGCTGTCCGGAGTTTCCTGGACCGATGGCCAGCCATATAAATTGGATGGACAGATAGATTCTTATAACTGAAGCCACATGTACTCTGCCCTAAAGGAGCTCCATCCATAGGAATCTTACAAAAAACTAAAGCTTCTTGTGACAATATGTACCGTTGGAGGCTAAGGTCCCTCTTTCTGTCTTGCAGGCTTTGTTAAAGGTCTTAGAAAACAAAAAAAGGAATTGGGATGATTAGCTACCAGTAACACCTCTCCCATCAATGGGCCTATTATGAGATCCATAACAGTGGAAGGTTCTGGTTCCTTGAGACCTAGGTCTTGTCTTCTAATACAATGATTCCTCTAAACTGGGAGAATTGTGGACTCCTTTGAGAACAGCCAAGTGTGACTTTATTCTTTTCTAAAGAGCAGATATGTAACAGATAAGAAAAAAAGATTTCATTCACCTCTATTCCATCAAAACACAATTTAATAACAGGAACAAATGCTTCTTCAACAGCCTGAAAAATAAGCATTTTGCAATGAGAACTATTCATTCTATGCAGAAACAAAGCTACAGATTATCCTAGACTTATAACCCTTTGTTCAGTGACCGTTTCAAGTTATGGCACTGCTGAAGGGACTTACAACCAGTCTCCAAAGTTATGACTGTTGCAGTACCTCCGCAGTCACGTTCAAAATTTAGATACCTGTCCGCTCTTAGGACTACAGTGGTGCGTCAATTCTCCTCCTTCTGCCTATCTCTTTCCCATCTATGCCCTTTTGGTCCCCTGCACTCTGTGGCCCCTGATGCCCTAGATGACTTTTACCATCTTCCTGCTCAGGCTGCTGACCAATTATGCCTAGCCTGGTCCTTCAGGAGGTAACTGCTGACCACACAAGGCTTTCTTCCAAAGATCACACATGGCAGTTTCCTTAGGAGACCTGGGGAAGATGGGCTCACATAGTTTCCTTGTGAAGAGCCAGGGCGGGCATGCATTGTCAGCAGCAAGTGCAAGATGGAAAAGGTCAGCTGGGGGTATGGAGTGCAGGGCAGCAAGGTTCTCGAAGCACAGGGTGGCTTCCCAGGACACAGTGACTTTGTGCTGCTTGGTTCCTAGGGTATGGCAGATCTGCACCATGCTACTGGGCCTTCCCAGGACATGGCAACTTTGCACCATACTGCTGGCTGGATTGTGACAGGTGAGCTTTCAGGGACAGCTATGTTTTTGCACTGTGCTATGGCTCAGAGGCTTCTTGCATTCCCAGAGCCTCAGTGCACCAAGAAGCCATTGAACCAAAGTGTGGCAAGCAACCCCAGAGCCATGAAGTTCTGTGACCACTTGCTGCACCACAAGGCAGGGTTCAGAGCAGCCAAAAGGGCAGAAATGTAGGAAAGAGACAGGTGTGGGGGGGAGTTGGAGGCAGTCCCTTACTTTACTAAGGCTCAAGGCTGAGAGGGACTAAGCCCAGAATGGCTTGGGGTGGGTCCTTCGCTAACAATTGGTGGAATTAGCTTCACAAAAGCAATAGGGAGCATCAGAATTTCCACTGCTAAGTGATGCAGTCACATGATGTCACACTTTGCATCACTTAGTGATGGGAATTTTGGTCCCAACTGTGGTCTTAATCAAGGACTAAAAAGATGGATAAGATTGGTTTTGAGTCCTACTGTTTCTAATTCTATAATAAATATCAACAAAAGCAATTGCAATAGAAATAGAACTGCACTATTGGAGGATATTGCAAAACTAGCATTACTTCATCATGCACTACAGAATCAACTTTTTGGATTGTTTGGTTTGGATTTATAAAGTTTATAAATTAAAAGAGAATCTGCATACCCGTAAGTCTTTGACCTCTTCCTGTAATTTCAGTTTTTCATAAAATGAGGTGAAAAAATCACTCCTGTCAACATGCCTCGGAGCCACACATAATGCATCAATGTCTGCACCTAAAACAAGCAACCATAAACTGCTAAATATCACACAAACTGCCAAAATGTCAAGGCTGAAATGTCTACTTTCAATAGCAATATTCTCTAGTGTAATATATTCAAGTACATTGGACAACATTCACCATGATTTTCTTGTTAATTTGAATGCATACTTTCAAATCTGCCATTTACAATCAACCCGAATAATCTAATTGTCAGTTACATTTCTAATTTCCCCAAATTTAAGATAGAATAACCAATTCAAAACATGAAATTTAAGATTCTCTATAATTTTGCACCTTATTTCTTCTAATGAAGAACTGTTATTTTTAATTCAACATTTAAGCAAATGTTTCATGATATGCATACCACATGGCCCAAATAGAAAGCTACATTCCCATTGATTGGTAGTATTTAACTAAAATAAGACATATATTTTTCATCCTCCAAATACATAGTATTTTAAACAGAGTATGTTTTTAAATTAATGAAGTGTGTAAATGATGGAGTTAGAGACCAGTCACTGCAGGATGCCAAGATGTCTGACTGCCTTCGCAGTGTTTATTGCTTATATAGAGTTTTACAAGCAGCAAAAGGTAACAAAAAGCAACAGCATTTTCCTTGGTGAATTCTCCTTGCCAATCCTTAAGAACATCCTACATCCTGTTAATACAACCTAGATGAAATCATGTACCAGCCAGAGATCCTGCTCCATCCAGGCAATATGAATGGGGTGAAATCATGGGAACTGAGTGAGATCATGTAGGTACTTGAGGCCCTTCTGAGGTAGGCAGTTTGCTGCACATAACCTCCAAATGACCTCCATCTCTACATATAAATTTTATATAATTTAATGCTAGGTTCTATTCACTTACATAGAATTAACTGGGCAGAACTAAGAGTTTATATTAGGGCTACTTTTCACTGAAAGTGTGAAAAGCTGCTTCAGAGCTTCTTGAAGCTCTAGGCTGATCACAGACTGCTGCACTGACATCAAAGGAAGAAGGGCTCAACTTTTGGGGATCTTCTTGTAGATTTTAAAGATGGGAATAGGAGATCTCTTTGATTACGAGAAATCCTTGAGAAATCTCCAAAACACAAATAGTAATACACAAATCGAGACTACGAAATATATAACTATCACCAAGACATGGAAGGATACCCATGCTGATTTTTGAAGAATGCATCAGCTTTACAATAGGTGCACCATTCTTCATTGTTCTGATGGCAAAAATACCAAAGACTAAAAACTACTGTATACTTCATTGTAAGACATAATCAGAGATTTGAGTTGAACAGAAAAGTTTTAGTTGATTTAATTGAAATAGGAATTGTTAACATTATAGGGCTAACATCACACAGTTGCCCCATGAAAATTTTTTTGCCCAATCTTCTCTAATAGCCAAGATCAGTTTAGAAGAGGTAACCAGATGACACTACCTGAGACAGCAAAGGGCCTTTCCTGCCACAAGTAAATGCATCTGAACATTTACTTGTCACAAGTGGGAAAGCTTGTACTAATTTTACTTCCAACAAAATTCTTGTGAAAGTTGTGTACATTTCCAAGATGTTGTACTATTTTTTTTGTAACTGAACACAGATCTGTCTGCCCATCCATCCATCCATCTATTCACCCACCCACCCATGATAAATTACCTTTTGTGTGCACGCCTAATCGATATGAGCCAAATGTAAAAATTTTCCCACCAACGTTTTCTATTACAGATTGTGGAAGATTCTGAAGAAATAAAAAATATGATTTGAGTTTGTTTTCCATTTTGTAAACCATGCAGCCAATACAATATTGAAAGATAGAGAACAGAAGCTAGCTATCATATAGACAGCACACTACCTATCATGTATCCTGAGCTCCAATTAGTAGCTTATTGCTCAGACATATAGAACAAATTCATCTATATGTAATAAAATCCTACCAATTATAATGGCTTTCTCTAGCTCAACAGAACTATACTGAAATACTAAGTATAGTTCAACATGAACAAATATACATTTAATGTATCTAATTAGAAGTTATAAAAAGTTGTTTCCTTATATACTGAAAATCCACTTGTTGAAATAGTACACTGTAAGATCACAACAAGAAAGAGAAATGTAACAAATTGAGAATTGCAAAGAAAATCATTACAAAGTTCAATCACCCTTGGTTACTTTCATTTTAGGGAATCCATAATCTCTGTCTACTGGAGATGATAAGACTTGTAAGAGACTAAATAAACAAGTTTTTAAGTAAATCTGCAAGGACAAATGTCTGAAAGTCTACTTTTTTCCCCTTGAAACTTTTTACTATTCCCTGCTTTATTCGTACTAAAACTATGAATATGTAATATTCCTCTCAAGATATCTTTTATCCATCTGATGGAGTTTACTACAAGTTTACACCATTATACATGTGATGATCTTTTTAAGCTTTGTCATTTTTAAATGAATAAAAATATTCCTACCTTAATTTCACTGATTTCTCGTATCCATTCCTTTACTAAGTTATTTAGCTTTCCCAAAATTAGAATTCTGTTGATGAAATATATAATTATTACATCTACATAACTTGCTAATGTTACTATCATCATCATTACAATTTTTCTGTATTTGATATTTTATTTGCTAGGCTGTTAGCTATTTTAGGACTTCCACATGTTAAAAAAAGTCTTTAAATAATACTAAATAACATTATACTTGGAAGGTAATACACAAAAAATATTCCCATTTGCTAACAATTCAGCATATATTTTATGTTAATTTTGTGCTGAAAAACTGTGCAATTCCCATTTCACTCCTATATGTGATGAACATGACCAGAAAATGCCTATGATAGGAACAACTATACTGCAAAATAAGAATCAAACTATGAATGAAAGTTTCACAAAACTAAACTTTTTTAAATATAAAAACAGTACTGAGATGTCGTTCAGAAATTTAAATTTTCAACAACTGAAGCCTGAGACAACTGGAAGAACATTTTTGTTCTATGTTGCTTCCGTTATGAATTTTCATTTTTCCTGAGAAAATTTCACACAAGAAAACTAAAAAGAATTGTATTCACCTGCGTTGCAGTTCTTCCTCCTCTTCAAAGACACCAAAGGGTTTTAGGGTTTCAATTAGCTTCTGGGTAAGTATACAGTCATTCTCCTTAGGGGAAGCTAAACTGATTGGTGAGGTAATGCCATAATGTTTCTGCGGCTGTTGTGTTTGTTGTGATCCCTGGGTTGTAACTGGACTACAAGCAAACAAAACAAAATTAAAATAAATAACATTTTAACAAGAAGTAGTTAGTGTACTCAACAGAAAAAAAATAAACTGAAGAAAGCTAGAAATTTGTAAATAGTTATTTAATGAAATATTTATTTATAAATTTGTAAACAGTTATTAAATAAACATACTATTACACATGAAACCACCTCTATATTAAGTAACTTATTTTGCCTAGCTCATCATCAACTCTTCTTTGTTTTCTTAAGGAAAATTATTAACATATGATAACACCAAAATAAACAAACCAACAAACCACACTCAATGTGTAGTCCTTAATGGAAGTATGTCTACATGGCGGCAAGCATGTAATGGGATAACTCAAGGTTCAATCTTAGCCTCAATACTTTTCGACATCTTCATAAACAATTTAGATGAGGAAATAAAATTTGAAGACAACAAGCTGGTGGGAATAGCCAATGCTTTACAAGACAGACTCAAAATCTAGAATAGCAATAGCAATAGCACTTAGACTTATATACCGCTTTACAGTGCTTTACAGCACTCTCTAAGCGGTTCACAGAGTCAGCATATTGCCCCAACAATCTGGGTCCTCATTTTACCCACCTCGGAAGGATGGAAGGCTGAGTCAACCTTGAGCCGGTGAGATTTGAACCGCTGAACTGCTGAACAGTCAGCTGAAGTAGCCTGCAGTACTGCACTCTAACCACTGCGCCACCTCGGCTCTTAGAAGGGTTTCGACAGACTTGAACAGTATCCAAAAAAACGCAATTCAATGCTAAGAAAAGTAAGGTTTTACACTTAGGCAAGAAAAGCCAAATGCACAAGTATAGAATAGGTGGTACCTGGCTCAATGGCAATAACTGTGAGAGCGATCTAGAAGTCCTAGGGGACAACCACTTAAATATGAGCCAATATGAGTATGCTTCAGCTGCCAAAAAAAGCCAGCATAGTCCTAGGCTACATCATCAGAGGGATAGAATCATGATCACGGGAAGTATTAGTATCACTTTATAATACTTTGGTAAGACCACACTTGGAATACTGCATCCAGTTTTGGTCACCACAATACAAAAAAGATGTTGAGACTTTAGAAAAGAGTACAGAGAAGAGCAACAAAGGTGATTACAGGACTGAAAGCTGAAACATATATAGAAGGGTTGTAGTTCATTGAGATTTAATACTCTGGAAATATGCTGAAACTGTACTGTTGGCTTCATTTTGTAAATGAAAACATTTTGGGGAATCAAACACTTTCAGTGTGATTAACAACATATCTATCTACTGACTTGTATTTTCTTTTCATTCTAATGTTTCCTCCAAAAGTTTATGAGAAGCCTGAAACTAATTAGGCCACAGTTCTTTTTTCCTAGTTCTCAGTATAGATGGTGGAATTAGCACAATAGTTGATCAGCATTTTTAAGTAATGTGATATAATTTAATATTTCCAAACATATTTATTTCTTCAAATTTTGCAATTCTGAGTGTTGTGTTGCAGTTCTTAACTTAGCAACTGGATACAGCCATGTATTAGGACGACATACAACAAAAAATAAAAACAAAATTCATGAATTACCACCAAATTTTCTAGAATAATAGCATGATACACGCGAGTCAGTTTAGTGTTTAAGGCACCTGGATAGGAAGTAGGAAGTAGGAAGTTCTAGTCCTGCCTTAGGTACAAAGTCAGCTGGGTGACATCAGTGAGTTATTCACTTTCAGTCACAGGAAGGAGACAATGAATGGCATACCACTTCCAAAAATCTTGAAGGGAAACTGAAGGGATTAGTTTAAGAAGTTGCAGCTCAACATTGACTGGAAGGCACAAAAAAGAAAAAAGAAAAACGGAAAAAAAAAACACCAAACCAAACCATACAAAACATAATGCGTGCAAAACTGAAATTGACCAAATACAGAATGACCCTTACATTCTGTACATTAATTTATTACATTAATTACATTAATTTCCAAGGCAGTTAAAATAACAGCTAAATGAGTAGTTTCAGAAAGAAACTACAGTTTATTTGATCTTCTGTTTTCACAAAAGATTTAAGTATATTTAATTAACATGCCAAACAACATAAATAAGACACTAAGGATGAATATTCCAAATTAAGCTTTGAATAACTTCAAATTTTAAGCATACTGCCAGGGCTTCTGCCTCTACAATAATTGCTATTAGTATCGGTCCAATGCTTTACTCAAGAATATCTAATTATCAAACAGATTAATGTTAATATAAACACATCCTACTGTGAATTTTTTTAATCACCCTAATCATCATGCCTAGAGATGTGAAGGCCCGGAAAAAAACCGGAAAAATTCGGAAAAAAACCGGGTTTTTTTTCCGTTTTTTTCCTGAAGGCTTTTTTGTTTTTTTCCAAAAAATGGGAAAAATTTAAAAAAGAAAAAAAAACATTGTAGAATATTTTATTTTAACATGATGAATAAAATATTTTAAGACAGGATGTTCAAATATTTTCCAAATCATTTCTAAAAAAAATGTATGATATCAGATTATTCTAATTTCTGTGCATTGAGGACAAGCAAGTCCTAGGTAACAAAAGAACCCTCCACTGCAAGAACAGTATGCATTTCTTCCTTTAGGAGGCGCTGCTATTGTAACAAGAAAAGGGTTTCAGTTTTGCTTTTGCATGTTAGTGGGGGTGTTTGGTTTGACCATCGTACCAATTGCCCAGCAGACATTCTTTGAGCAAGCCTCTTTTGGAGTCAGAATATGAATGTGTAATGGAATTGGTGCAAGGAAAAATTCATGAAGCAATGTGTCAT
>QLTV01002691.1:1896805-1914346 GCA_003457575.1 Thermophis baileyi
TATGCAGTTCTTCCTTTAGGAGGTACTGCTATTGTAACAAGAAAAAGGTTTCAGTTTTGCTTTTGCATGTTAGTGGGTTTTTATATTTTTAATATGCTAGTTGTGATAATTTTATGCCAAGTCAAATTGTCCATAGTCATATTTTATGTTCCTAAAGTAACAGAATGACTTTCAATCTTAAAAAGACCAAAAAGTGTTAATGTAGCATTTTTTTTCAATTTTTCCGAAAATTTCCGTTTCCCCTCCCCCCCAAAAAACGGAAAAACCCCCGGTTTTTTTCCGATCTTCAAAATTTCCGGAAATTTTACATCTCTAATCATGCCATCTGATTGTATCCAGCTGGATACTATATCATATTCTGACACAAGTCCATACCAGTTATAACCAGACTTGGAGATGGGTATTTTATTTCAATGGTTTCCAACCTGTGACCCGTGAGATCTATCAATCCCTTGGCTGATTTCTCTTCCATAGACCCCATACAGTCTCAGAAGCAGCTTTGGGGGAAACAGGGAGAAAGGCACTATCTAAGATTTTATCATCCATATGTTGGAAACTTAAGCCATTGGAATCTGTTAGAATCTCTCTTAACAGATATATACCCACAAACTTTACATGCTTACTAATTGATACTTGTTAATGAAATGGTTTTGGAGGGAAAATAAAGTACAAGAATATACTAGCTAATAAATAGTAATGTTTCATTTGCCAGTCAACTTATTATTTCCATTATCTGTCAATCTTAAAACACTGTGTTGTATCCTACTAAATTATTCCTGCCATAGTGATATTTAATATAGTTGAGATCTCAATGCCATGGATAGTTTAAAAGTTGTAGCTGCTTTACATAGATAATCCTTGCTTACTGATCACTTGTTCAGTGACTGGTTGCCATTTGTGACCTTGCCTGCCAACTTTCCACAAGCAGTAAATGGGAAAGCAGGCAGGGAAAGACACAAGTCACTCTGGTAAGTGCCCCAAGGCTTCCTGCGGTTGCCTGTCATCCACCCTCCAGCTTTCCAGTGTTTGCATGCAGCCTGTCCAAGCACTTCCCTAACTCTCACACAGCTAGCCCTCCCAAGGCCTTTCCCAACCCCCTGTGGCATTTCCATGCTCCTTACTGGTACTTTCCCTGCTTTCTCTGGTACTTTTAACAATCTGCAAATCTTAGGTTACAACAGCAACTGGGACTGCTGGGATTGTCATTGCTAAGTGATGTGGTTATGTGACATTGCTCTTTACAAATGCATTGGTTAACAATAGCAATCTCAGTTCCAAATATAGTACTATAGTAACCCAAAGACACCTGTATGTTATTTTATTTGTCAGTCTCCCTCAAATCTGCCCATGCCAGAAACACTATTTTGGAATATCAAACTGGAAGTGATTGCTGTTGATCAAAAAGCACAAGCATTAAGAAAAAAATTCAACCCGTGATACATCTCGATCTAACATATTTCATAAATAAGATTTCATGTTTTAAAAGAAATTCAGAGAACTTGTGCATTATAAAGAATAGTTTTCTGTTAAATTTAGAATAAATTTCTAAGTAAACAGCTATCCACTGGTTATGTAAATTTGAGACAAAAATAATTTATTTATATTTAGAAGTAATGGAGAATACACATTCAAAATCAAATAAATACATGCACTTGCAATACTTTTAAACTGTTGAAAGGAACCAAAATAAACTTAATTAAATTGAATTTTTGACTTAACTTTTGACTCTACATCTATAAAAGGACATCCAATAGTGGGTATTTTTCTACCACTTGATCTGTAAGCAGAACCACTGTCATTACCTTTTTTCTTATAGGTCTGATGGTTAATTAAGAGCATATTATTGCAGATAATATAATTAAAAAGTCAGTAGATGCTTCATGGATTATAGAAACACCTTTGATTGCATGGATCACATTAAGCAAGCTCTGGAAAGTGCTCAGAAAAATTGGTATCTCTGAACATCTCATTGTCCTCATGAGAAATTTACATAGAGCTCAGGACACTACAGTATGGACAGAATATGGCGAAAATCACTGGCTCCAGGTTTGCAAAGAAGGGTGACAAGACTGTGTATTCTCCCTTTATTTATTCAACATTCATGTTGAATATATATTGAAGTAAGCTGGATTGGAAGAAAATTATTTTAAAACTGGAGGAGGAAGCACCAATAACCTGTGCTAAGCTGATATTACCCTAAGCTGATATTACCCTGATAGCCAAAAAATGCAAAGGATCTGCAAACCTTAGTATAAAAGTCAAAGAGCACAGTGAAAAAACTGACTAAAATTAAATATAAAGAAAAGCAAACTAATGACAACAAGTAGAACAACCAGGCTTAGAATTGACAATGAAGATATTGGAGTTGGTGGTAGCTTTTGCCATTTAGGATCTACCATTTACAGTAAAGAAACAAGCAGTCAAGAAATATGCCAGAGACTAGCACTTGGTACAGCAGCTATGAAGACCTTGGAAAAAATACATGCAAATCAATGTATTCCCTATGACTCTATGGAAGTGAAAGTTGGTCTTGAAAGAAGCAGAATAGGAACAGCACTGATGTCTTTGAACTTTGGTTTTGGAGAAGAGTCTTGAGCACATTGGGAACAATCAATAAAAAAAAACCTGATGGATCACTGAACAAATCAACCCAGAATTCTATTCAAGGCACAAATGACAAGGCTGAAATTATCCTATTTAGGACACATTATGTGAAGACCCAGCTCTCCGGAGAACGCTCTAATGCTGGGAAAGGTGAAAAGAAAAAGAAAAGGACGTCCAGTTGCAAGGTGGATGGATTCAGTTACAATGCAATGAATATTGCAATGAGTAACTGAGTCCATGACCATTGGGAGAGCTGAAAGAACAGATTATAGAGACAGACCATCATTGACTAATGTGGTCACTAGGAGTTGAAAAATGTTTTGATAGGCTACGTCCCATAGACTAGTAAAAATGGAAGCTTTGATCCATTTTGTGATGATGGCTGAAGAGACTATGTGACTCAAGGGCACCTCTTAGAAGAATACTAGATAGTCTGTGAGCATGAACTATCTAGGTATGTTTTTTTATTGTCCAGCATACATGTAACTTATCCATTCCTTCTCCATCTTCCATTTGGCTCAAGTGACAAGGAAATAAACTCTTGACTGTGGTGAACTATACAGTTCATCTCTGGCATGAAAGTGATACCCATTCAAAAAATCTACTTATGTGATGCATCGATCCTCTGTAGTAGAAGTTCCAATCTCCAAGACAGGTGACAGATATTAGGAAGGCCACCTTCACAATAACCATTTTAAGGGTATGGTGTATAGATTCAAGATGTGAGTATCTTAATGCCTTGACTAGGTTAAGTACAACATGGAAAAGCAATGCAACATCAGTACCATAAGTACAGGGGACTTGCTAACTTGGATTATTATGCAAAAGTGGGCCAAAAAACGTCCTCTGCAATAACTGATTGGGACTAAGAACCACACTTTTTTGGGGGGGTATAAGCTATACTGTCTCAACTCTAGGGAGGTCAGAGTTTGGGGCATTATCAGAGCTTAAGTAGATGTTTACATTTTTTTTTCTAGGTCTGATTTTGTAAAGTGATTCTGGGAGATGATTTTCAGCTGTTATTTGGCATAACCTAACTGGCACAGCTGGTTCTCTTCAACCTTCAGTAACACAATTCTAAATAGCAAGGGTCTCAAATATAAAATTCTATTTGGACAATAATTATATGGACAGACCTGAGTATTTGAGGGTCATCCAATTCTATGTTCTGTTCCTTTGTTAGGTAAAATAGAGTGAGAATCAGCAGGAGCAGAAAGAGGCACAGAAAACAGTTAGGTCCCTGTTGTGAGTACACTATCCACTCCTGCCCCTTTCCTAGGGAAATGTGGTAAGGATTTCACCTTGCAGTTGTCTATTTACTAGTAGGTTGTTTTCTGCCTTCTGAATCATGTAATACTGTGACTGGCAAGCGCCTCTACAACTTACTGTAAGGCAGTGGAAGGGTAACAGTATCCACTGTAGTGGTTATGATTGTACCTTGGCAACTAGGTGCTATTTATATACAATTATTATCCTTCAGGTGACTAAAGGGCTACCATAAACTAGATTTCCTTTATATACTTACTTTCTGCTTTAGAATGGAACCTAAATGTTGCAGCCTGTACAATAAGGTCAGTGGGTTGTTTTGCTTCCTAAGAAGTACAAGCCCTGGAAGGTTCTGACCATCAATTGCATACTTCTATTTTGTGATAGAGACAGGAAATGAAATAGCAGTTTGCTCAGATATAGAAAGATATATATATATATATATATATATATGCCTTGGGATCTGAACAAGCCACAATGTGCCAGGACCACTTTTATCAATACTCATGGGGATGAAAGTTAGATCAAAAGGAGTATTTATACTGGTAATATACTCTTTGTTTTTGAACTGAGGAATTTTCTACAGGCCAGATAAATGGGGATATGTAAGTATGCCTCCTACAGGTTAGGGAATGCTAATTCATCTCATTTCTGGAGGCATCCTATGATGGATCTCAGTATCGTCACGCAGAATCAACAGTTCTGTTTCAGTTTATAAATTTTAGGATAGCTAAAGGATGAAGGATAGCTGGCCCTTGTTTTTTTCAGAGCTATAGTTTGAATAGGAGCCTGAATACTTCTGAACTAATGACACTAGTGTGCCTGCCTTCTTTTAAGGAAACATGCCTATGATCTGCAAGAGAAGGTGGGCAGTTTATTGGTGGGATCTAAGAGAAGAATTAAGAGAAGAATTCCAGGGGAAGCCTGGGGAACAGGAAAGAAGGACTATTAATTACCTAACAAAGCAATCTGGACATTGGTTATCACTTCCTCAGTTATAGGCAGTGGAATATAGGTTAAGATGCTGGACCAAAACCCAGGATACGGCGAGTTCTCTCTTAAGCATGGAAGCAAACTAGGTGATCTTGGAGCAATCACTCTCTAGATCCAACCCACAACTCAAGGTTATTGTGGTGGAAAAAATAAAAGCATGCATTGACTGAAGCTGTAAAAAATTAAGTGAAAATATAAATCTAATACATAAATAAGGGGGGGGGGGGCTTTGTGCTATGGCTATTACCCAGAATTCACAAAGAGAGGTAAATTAACATACCTGAAGGCCTCAACTGCCAGATTGTTACTTCCTAGTATGGCAATAGCTTTTGATATACCAAAGAACTCTAGGATTCCCAACCTTGGAACAGATAGATCTGGAGTTTAAAATAGTTAAAAAGGCTACAAAAAAGTTATGAAGCATTGTGTTATCTGCAGCATCTGTACATCAAGGCAAGCCAGGGCTGAAATTTGGGGACAGTTTTTTTTGTCTCCCACAGTAAGTAGGATAACAAAATTAGAGTAAATGAAAGAAGACTTTCAGTACCGAATGCAGGGCACTAGTTTAAGAAACAGCCATTCTCCTAACTGAATTTAGAGAAGCTTCAATAGGAAAAATGAAACCCCAAACAAAGTTTTCTAGTTTGATTGTTTATTCATGTAAAACAGGGCTGGGCAATTAATTCTCAAGGAGCCACATGAGAAACTGAGACTGTTGTGGAACAATGCCTCTGCTGCCCCCCACCTGCAACACTTCCACCACCCTGCCCAACACTGATGCCATAAGCTGGACAGGGACCATGCACAGCACATAGGTCATAAAATGCCCAGGTCATTTTACATTGAAGTTTACAGAAAACCCCCGCACACAGATGTTTACATTTTGATTACCACCATTCACTGGAGCACAAAATGGGAGTCATCAGAACCCTACACCACTGAGCTGAAGGCCTGCCTACCAGCAAAGATGGG
The DNA here is from genome assembly GCA_003457575.1 of Thermophis baileyi. Taxonomy (NCBI): domain Eukaryota; kingdom Metazoa; phylum Chordata; class Lepidosauria; order Squamata; family Dipsadidae; genus Thermophis; species Thermophis baileyi. Next base: position 1,902,641 of record QLTV01002691.1, read on the forward strand.
AAAGAAAAAGAACTAAAACACATCAAAAGAAGCCCTCAGAACGTACGGCTATCCTAAGTGGGCCTTCATCAAATCTCAAAAAAGACCCTACGGGAGCTCCTCCATAACAGACAATGAGAACAATAAATGAAGCAACATTGTCATTCCATACGTTGCAGGAATATCGGAAAAGCTCAGGAAGATCTTCAGCCAACACAACATGCATGCACACTTTAAACCCAAGAATACATTAAGGCAGAAGTTTGTCCACCCCAAGGATAAAACACCCAGACACAAACTGAGCAACATGGTATATGCAGTACAATGCAATGAGCCATGTGCAGATTTGTACATTGGAGAAACAAAACAACCACTTCATAAGCACAACATAGGAGAACAAACCCATCAGGACTAGATTCAGAGTCCATCTGCATTTAAAAGACAAAGGCCACTCTTTTGAAACAGCAAAGTCCACATTTTGGATAGAGAGGACCACTGGTTTTGAAAGAGGGGTTAAAGAGGCCATCTATGTCAAAACTGAACAGCCCTCTCTCAACAGAAGGGGAGGGATATTGTTTGTCTACAACAGTCCTTTCAACAGTTCCAAGAAGGTTCCATACCCATTTGCACTACTCAGGTGACCCTGATGACACAGACAAACCTCCAGGTGGTCTTAATGACTCACTAAAAGAATGCAAATGACCAGCTGTCTACAAGGAGTATAAATCCTTCCATTCCCCACCATCCAGTCAGAGCTGAAGAAGCTTCTTGGATGAGAAACAAAAGTCCTTCAAAGAAAAACAAGGAAGTTCAGTTTCTTTTTGAAAAAGCATCTTTGGGATGCCCAGGTCTCATGTAAAGAGTTAACTGTGACATGGGCAGCAAATAAATTTGATAAAGAACCATGAGCAAAATATTCATTATCTCGTTACTGAGATAAATTTCCCATTTACTAGAGAATAACCAGGTAAGAAGTAATCACGCACCTCCCCAGAGAATGAAATATTTTGGGGAATATTAAAAGAGGCAGAATATATTTTCCCAAAGGAGAAATAGAGAAAAATCTTAACAAAGGCAGAAAGCAGCCCCAACAGATGCCTGAAGTCTTTAGAGATGGATATTTTGTGCCCATTAAGAAATCCAGGCCAGCCTATTCACAAACAAAACACCTTTAGGTCCAGATGATGGGATTAAGAATTTACATCCCCCCCCCCAAATTCTAAGAACAGGACATGACCTTTAGGGCATAACAGGATTAACCCATCACCATTAGAATAGCAAAAGACACCAGGTTCACTACATTGCACAACCCATTGCAGCATCTTTGCACAACCCCATGCAGCATCTCAGAACCCTATAAAAATCTATGTACTCATCAAACCAATTTGTCAGCTGTCCCAGCACTACATGCTGTTGTTGGTTCTGCTCATCAATAAACAGAGTCCTTCTTTCCAACCAGACTCCATTTTATTTCCAGCGCCTTTCTCCTGACTTGGAACCGGACCGGATTTTTCCTCCTACAACTATATGATTGAATGGAAGCATTGCATGTAACCCAAACCACAGAAGTGGAAGTTCACTGCAATTAATTTCTCCTTCTGCCATCCAGGCAAAGAGATGGGAAAGAAGTAGCCCCAATATAGGGCCACTCCAACTGCAGCATCTCTGCTATCCTGAGTGACACTGGGAAAGATTTCAGTTATCCCATTTCATATGGAACCATGATTGGCCCATTAGCCTAAACAAAATTACCAAAACATTAAAAAGATACAGGAACTATCAGCCAACCTGCCAATATAAATATGACAATGACAAAAACCAACAGAAATGGTGACCTGTAACCTGTGGCTCACAATCATTTCCTTTTTAATTGACACAATGGCCATGAACAAATAGTTGAGCATGTTATATTTCAGCTCCTGTATATTTCACAAATTATTATTCATTATTTGTTATATCTTGTTTATACTTGGAAAAGTAGGAAGTTTTGGAATGCTCAGTAAGAAAAAGAAATGATATTAACAAATTATTGCATCTTTACAGAGCAAGCCAATTTCAGTTAAATTTTCAGTAAACCTAAGAGACTGCAAAAGTATTCAGGCTTGGAAACTACTTATAAAAACGGCCTAAGAAAATTCTCACATCAATCAACTCATTTAAGCTGTTGCGCTTTCAAATCTTAATATTCCTGAACGTACCAAAACATTACGAACATCACAACGGGCGCGGGGGGTGGGGGAGGCCATACTACGCCAATAACAAACAGAAGCGAGCGAGAAAAGAGGATGGGTAAGGAATAAGTTCGCCCTTCTTCAAGACCACATACAATTCGTGTTAGGAAAAGCTGTAGGCGAACGTTCCTTAAAAGAGATCAAATTAAAATCTCCCTTGCTGAATGCTTCTTGCATCAGGGGAGACGGATGGGTTGCAACCCGCGAGCAACTTTCATTAAGCGACAGCGATGGTGCCAAGCACCCGCGGAGTTGCACCAAGCAGCCGATTCCAGCCAAGGCAGCATGGATGCACGGAACCTCCGGGTCTCCACCAGACCAACCAAGCCGCCCAAGAGCTTTGTAGCCAGACGCCCTCCTCCTCCCGCCAGGCCCCACAGAGGCTTTAGGCATCACGTGAGCGGGGGCAAAAAACCCGCCACTTGAGTGCCACCAACGGCGCGGGGAACGGCTTTTGCCGAGGCTCGGCTTAGGGACTCGGAAGCGCCATCCCCGACTCCCAAAGTTGTTCGGTTAAAGTCGCAAGAGAGAAAAGGGGGAAAAGAGCTATTCAATGAGACTCCCGGCCCGATTCCATCTCTGGGCGAGAAGAAATGGATTCGGCTGAGAGAAGACGCTGTCCGGCCTAATAACGTGAAAAAAGGGGGCCGGCGTGAGTTCGCCAGCAAAGAAAAAGGGGGGGCTGAAATGTGGACACGAGAAGAAAGCCGGCCGGCCGGGCAAATGGCCGCGAACTCGCCACGGCCCGGAAGCGCTCACTCAGGTTGCCTCCCAAGGCTCCTGCCAGGCCTCACGAGTATGCCCGAGACAGTCCCTCTCCCTCCTTTGGCGGCCCTCAACTTACAACGGCATCGTCTCTCCGGCTGTGGTTAAATGCCGTCTCTTCTTCTCCGGAACAGTCACTCTTTCCGCCCCTGAAAAACGGGCCCCGTGAGCATGATATGGGCCTGGCTGGGGGCCCTCTCAGAGAGGGTGAAGAACCTCTCACTAGGCCTGCTAGTTGCTGCTGTTGTTGCTGCCGCCGCTTCTAATTCTTCCTCTTCCCCTCCGGCCTCCTAACATGGCGCCGAGGCGCTACCACAGCAACGTTCTGGAGATGGGAAGGAGAAGGAGGGGCCGCGGTGCAGAGGCCAGTAGAACGTGCTGACGCAACGGCGTTTCCCAACCCTCTGCGTCAAGTGACGAAAGAGGGCTCCGGGTAATGCGCTTGACTGTCGCCGCCTTACAATGGTTTGTGGGTAATGTAGTCCTCCAGGCGATTCGAGCGTTTGAAGTCGGAACGAATTAGTTTAATAATAACGGTTCCTGCACTGACTGAGCATGCGCCGTGGAAAGGCACGGAAGTTAGTCGTCTTGATTGGTGTTGCGATAGATGTTTATGTATGGGGTAATTCTTTTTTCCTTTATGATTTGTCAAAGGGGCGACGGGAGGAGATTGAAAGAGAAATCTCCCATTTACACTTAGAGGTAAAGCTTGCACTTCATAGTAATCTGTTTTTCCTTAGAATGTTGTGTAATTTGTCGTTTGTTAATTACCTCTTTTCTTTGGTTCATATATATTTGAGCCATTGTTTTATTATCCATGGTTTGTGAATAAGCTAGAATTGGAAACAAGCTGTGCAATAGATACTAGTAGAGGTATTTATGCAACATACTAAGTTAAAACCAAACAAATCATGGCTTAGCATATTTGAACCCAGTCTTGTATAATTAAGGAAGGGGAAGATTTCATTCATAAGCTGCCCGAATAGAAGAATAAAAGCAGACTATTTAAGTATACAGAAGCCAAGATTTTCTAAGAAAAATCAAAATGCCTAATATTGCCCATAATGCCCAAATGAAATACTTATATTTGATAATATCCTGAGGGATCAGAAGATGTGGTGAGACCCGGCCAGTGAAATCCAATTTTTTTTACTACCGGTTCTGTGGGCGTGGCTTGGTTGGCGTGGCAGGGAAGGATACTGCAAAATCCCCATTCCCTCCCCACTCTGGGGCCAGCCAGAGGTGGTATTTGCCGGTTCTCCGAACTACTCAAAATTTCCGCTACCGGTTCTCCGAAATACTCAAAATTTCCGCTACCGGTTCTCCAGAACCTGTCAGAACCTGCTGGATTTCACCCCTGGACCTGGCCCATTGAATTGCCAAGAGTTGGAGACGACTGAATGGATAACATCATCATCATTATATCCTGAGGATAAGATAAAAGGATGAGTTAGAGAGGCATACACTCATATTTGAAATGTGTGCCAAAGGCTGTAGTTCAATATTAGAGCAGAACCAAATGTTTGGTGCATAGATCTTGTGTTTCACCAGATAAGACTGGAAAAAAAATATGGCTTGAAAGTCTGAACCTCAAAGTCTCATCATAGCTGCTGGTTAGAAAATTCTGGGATCTGTACTGTAGATCAATAGTATAAGGAGAGCTGCATGTTTTTAATCCTATTTTCTAGGGTAAACCTGAACCCATTCAGATTGTGCCATTCTAAGTACAAGTATTGAATGGTGGAGCACACCAAAAATGCTGATGAGATTTGAAATCAGGATTTTTGACACTATAAAGACATCTTAAACTATCAAGGAAAGAAATTTAAAATCCTCAGATAATTCTTTATATAAATTTTAATTGTCCCATCTGAATAATGTGGTCATATTACAAAAAAAGCTAGAATATTTGTATTATACATGATTGATTCATAAAGTATTCCACTTCATGATAAGGTATTTTTAATATTCAAACAGTGGGAAAGCTCACATAATATGGACTTTGTTATCCAAATTGTGATTCCTATTTATTTAGGAAGTTATGTGAGTTTTACTTATTTTTGATGAGACAGATTCCCCCCCAAAATAGTCTTATCAGTGGAAACTAAATGAGATTTTCAGATTTGAATCAAGAGTGAACCTGACTGAACACTCAGTTTACTATGGAGCAATAAGGGCAGTGCAACATTTTTCTGCCTTTATTGTGTCTAGGAAGTGCCAAGTGGTGGGCTTATACTCCCTCCTAGGTGGTAAGTATGGCTCACAGGAATGCTTGCAGGCCCCCTATAAGAACCATTCTAGCAGGGGTGAAATCCAGCAGGTTCTGACAGGTTCTGGAGAACCGGTAGCGGAAATTTTGAGTAGTTCGGAGAACTGGCAAATACCACCTCTGGCTGGCCCCAGAGTGGGGTGGGAATGGGGATTTTGCAGTATCCTTCCCTGCCACGCCCACCAAGCCACGCCCACAGAACCGGTAGTAAAAAATATTGGATTTCACCACTGCATTCTAGGCATCTGTTGTATGAAGTCACTTGGATTAAAAATCTGGCTATACAGTCTATTGGAGTTGCCTAAAGTAAAATTTGGCCGAGTTATCCTGGAAGAGTTCAAGCCAGTCATCACTGATGAAGTCAACAATGTCGTCAGTGGTTTGAGTTCAGTCTCCTGTGTTTTAGATTTCTATCACCTATTGAAATCATCTGGGAAGTGATGGTTGGGTCAGGTAATGGTGAATGTTTATCTGCAGAAGAATGTTTATTCTGTCTGCCTTGAAGGAGACAGATGTCTTGCGCCCCGACTCCAATGAACAGACAATTGCTGTGCCCAGTTTTGTACCCAATGGATCTGGACAATTTTCATCCAATCTCTAGCTGAGAAGATGGATGCTATACAGTTCTGGAAGAAGCAAATTATCTGGATTGTTCTTGGTTATAAACAGACAGCATTGATAATGTGGATTATCTCCGACAGACCCGATATGGCGGTAGAGTCCATCCTACCTTCCTTGATTTCTCAGTCACCTTTGATAGCATCGACCATGGAACCATTCTGGCCCATCTTAGAGAATTGGGAGGCACTGTGTTATAGTGGATTTCCTCCTTTGTTTGGATTTCAATCCAATCAGTGTTGGTAGGAGGAGAGATCAAATTCTACCTTGAGAGGTAGACTACTATCTTGGCACTCCTGTTTAACATCTAAATGAAGCAGCTAATGAAGTCATTTGTTCATGTGGGTGTGGTATTATCAGTATCTCCACCCAGGATCAAGTGATGCACACTGTCGAGTCATTGGTATGAGATGGGTAGCCATCTACATCATTTTTGTTTCTAGATTCAGGGACTAATAGGTGACCCACTACATCTTTCTGAGCTTCCCAATGGCACTTCGTCAATCAGTGTTAAAGGCAATGCAAGGCTAAAGGTGTTTCTCCATTAGTGACTAAGAATATACAATGAAGTAATGTAATGCTTCCACCTCCATAACTTCAGTTTAAATAGGGTTATATTAATAATTGAAACTATGAGCCCTTTTGTCACCTGGGTTTATTTCTTCACATACAGTATTGGCAGGGGTGAAATCCAGCAGGTTCTGACAGGTTCTGGAGAACTGGTAGCAGAAATTTTGAGTAGTTTGGAGAACCTGCAAATACCACCTCTGGCTGGCCCCAGAGTGGGGTGGGAATGGAGATTTTGCAGTATCCTTCCCCTGCCACGCCCACCAAGCCACACCACGCCCACCAAGCCATGCCCACAGAACCGGTAGTAAAAAAATTTGGATTTCACCACTGAGTATTGGTTACCATTCTTAAGACCATCATGAAAGAAATACATGCTTTATGTCTTCAACCAGGTCCTGAGAGTTTTTATCTGTCCATTTGAATCAAACAGATATTTACTAAAGTATTCCTTTGGCTAGAGCAGGGGTCTGCAACCTTAAACACTCAAAGAGCCACTTGGACCCATTTCCCACAGAAAAGAAAACACTGGGAGCCACAAAACCTGGGTGGGCGTGGCCAACTCAACATCACTCCCACCCAGTCACATGACCCGCCCCAGCCACACCTACCCATGTTTTGTGGCTCTGGGTGCTTTCTGTGGGAAATGGATCTCTCTCTCTCTCTCTCTCTTTCCCCCCCCCCTCCCTTCCTCTTTTCCTCGCTTCCTTCCTTTCTTCCTTTCTCTCCTTCTCTCTTAATTTTTCCCTCTCATTTCTCTCTCCCTCTCCCCCTTCTCTCTCAGTTTTTTCTACTTTTCCTCTCCTTCTCTCCCTCATTTTCTCATTTCTTTTTCTTGCCCAGTCATTCTCTCCATCATTTTCTCATTTCTTTTTTTCTCCTTTTCTCCCTCATTTGTCTCTTTCTCTCCCTTTCATTTGTTTTTCTCTTTTCCCTCTCCTTTTTCTTTCTCTCCCCCTTCTGTTTTCCTTTTCCCTCTCCCATTCTTTCCCTCCAGCTCTCTCACTTCTCTCTCCCTCTCCCTTCTCTCATTTGTTTCCCTTTCCTCTCTCTCATTCTCTCCCTCCATTATTTTCTCATTTCTCTCTCTTTTTCTCCCCTTTTCTCTTTCTCTCTTTCCCTCCCTCTCCCCCCCCCTCTCTCCTGTGTGTGTGTGTGTGTGTGTGTGTGCTCCCTCTTGAACCATTTCCAAAAACAGGCAAGGGTTGGGGTTTTTTTTCTGATGTTCTTTCTTCTTCTTTGGGTGCTTTTTACCATATGATTTAAAATCAAGAGTCATTTCAGGTTCCCAGATAAATGAAGCTAGAAGGCAAGGGCGACGGCGGGGATGGAGACTCACTCCGAACGAGAGGGAAACGCCCCTGTACTTGCCTCTCATCTCACGGAGCCTTCTTCTGGCGCTTCTTAGTCTTGCCCGTACCTCTCTGCCCCGAGACTCTGGCCCGGCCCGGCTGCGGCAGATGCTCTGTGTTGTAATGGGCTCCAGGAGGAGGAGGGGACACCGTCTCCCCCATTGTGAAGAGCGCGCTAAATCTAACTGCTGCGCACAGCACCTTGCGCAGCAGTTAAATGGGCTCCAGGAGGAGGAGAGGATGCAGTCTCCCCATTTGTGAAGCACGCTTTCGCTGTGCTGCGCAAGGCGCTGCAAGAGCAGCGCTCAGGCCATGGAGGGGGTATTGGGTCTTTCCCCCGCCCCACGCCAAAGGAAAGCCAGCCGGGCTTCTCCTTCCCTCCTACCCATCCCCCTGCTCCCTTTGCCCCACTCAATCCTACTTCGGGGCAGAGGAGCGTGCGCTGGAAACGCGTGTTGGGGCAATGTCGGAGCGCATCTTCTGACCCTCCGGGGCTTTCAGGAGCTGAGATTGGGGAAGGCACAGGCAACAGAAAGCGGCGCGTTTCAAAGGCGGCAGCTTGCATCTGGATGTGCTGAACAGTGTCCCGCTGCGAGAGCCGGGCCATGCCTCTCCGCTGTCCAACTGGCCAATGGGGGTGCTTCTGCCGGGCCATCTCTCCCTCCCGCCTGTTGTGCTCGGTGCTCGGCAGGGGAGGGGAACGCTTCCCTACGCCACCCCCTCTTGGCCCCGCCGACAAGGGAGGAGGAAGGCCAGGCTTGGGGGATGGCCCCCACCCTGCAAGATCCGCCCCACCATTCTCTCCCACCCCTCTTTGCTGGCAGCAACAGCAAATGTATCGCGACAAAGGTGGAATGCTGTTGCCGCACAAAGGCAAATGCAGGGGCTCTTTGTTCCTGCACTAAGGCTCCGGCCATGCTACCGCCGCAACAGGGTGACAGCTCTTTCATCCCTCTGCTGTGACAGGGCCACAGGGAGCCGCAGCAGAGGGCCCAAAGAGCCGCATGCGGCTCCGGAGCCGCAGGTTGCAGACCCCTGGGCTAGAGGAACAGGAATCACATGAATCCTATTATGACAGATAGGGTTAAGACAGTGAAATCTAACTTTACAGTTGCCTCTTGGATATGCCATTAGGATTGAGGCCTGGTGTTGTCAAGATGCAGCAACATTTCCTCCTTTCAGATTGTTGTTTCAAAGTATTGTTAAAAAGTAGCACTTTGGATGATAGTTTTGCCAGATTTAGATCATGTGAATAAATACTATCTGCATCCCAACAAACATGTACAGGCAGTTAATGACAATAATTAGGATTGAAATTTCATCACCAAGCAATGTGGTTTAAAGCATGATGTCATGTGACCACATTACTTAATGACAACAATCCTGGCATGCCCCATTGCCATCATAAAGTGAGTCCTAGGTTGTTTGTACCTAGCCAGCAGGCAGGTAAGGCACAACACAAGTGTAGTGCTGCCGGGAATGGGTGCTGCTAGGCAGGGGAAGGGTGCAAGCAGCTCAACAGAGTGACTTGTGACCTCTCTCTGTTGCCCCATTATCTTTGCTTGTGGGAAGCTGGCAGAGAAGGTAGGGAATGGTGATCACATGACTGCAGGATGCTGTGACTGTTGTAAGTGTGAGCTGGTTGCCAAGAGTCCAGATTGTGATCATGTGACCATGTGACCATGGGAACTTTGAACATTAATTCTAAGTGTCCTTTTATAGCGCCATTGTAGCTTCAAATAGTTGCTAAATGAATGGTCAGTAAGCGAGGGCTGCCTGTAAGCATTTCCTGCCAAAACTTTGACAATAGAGGGCTGACAATACTGAAAAATATTAATACAATCCACACATTCCTGTGAAAAGCCAAGCTTGACAAGCAATTTTCTTTGACTTTATCAATTGTCCTTAATCAGTTCAACAACCTTTCTCATGTGAAAGTCCTCAGTTGCTGTGATAGGTTGTCCACTTTGTTTTTGATATTATAAATCAACTCTTCTTGGTTCATTGTTTCACATTTTTTTTGCTCAGCTACTCAGTACTCACATCAACACAGTTATCACCAAAAACACCCTGTATTTGGTGGTGAATTTCACAAGGGGAGCGGAGGAACATTCCATTAGCAATCAAAAATGCAATCATTGAAGCATACTTAGTAGCTTCCATTTCACAAGCAATAACAATATACATTTTGTTCACAGCAACTTCCCAACAATTGAAGTGAAATAATAGATGCTAAAGGAGATGTGAAAGCTTCTAGCATGCCAGTACTGTCAATTGTTGGTCACTTGTACCATTGGAAGTATTGTTTTTCATTCAATCCTCATATTATAGTGTCACCCAGCTATCAGAGGTGATGCAGTGCATGATCTCATTATTGCTTTACATTACCTCAAGGATACCTTATTTGATGCTATGTCATGGAAGAAATGCCTTAAAGCTATAATTCTATTCTGCCAATATAACTGAATTAATTGAAGAGAAAAACTTTGAATAAACTTCCATATGGCTGCATTGTAAAAGGACTTTTGGTACAACTGAACAAGTACCAATATTCTTCTTTTCCTTTACTTCATAGCTTAAGTACATGTTGTCATAAATAGTTACTTTTCCAAGAACAATGATTTTGAAGCTTTTTCTTTAAATGTTTTAAAGGAACTTCCTGCAATTTATCAGATATTCTATAAGTTGTCATTCGTTTTAGATAAATTTACATATCCTCAAACTTTAAATTGCTTAATTTTTTTTTTAAAAAAAAGTAAATTAGTGAATATATTTTACAAGAGTATTACACAACAATCATTAACATTAAATTTAACAAGGCATAACAGGGCAACTGTTTAGACTTCTTAGTCAAATTCCGGATTATTCTTGAAGAGATATTCTGCCTGTTGATTAAAAAAAATCCATGTAAAAAGATATGTTCAGTTTCTATAGGTTAAAGATAGCATTGCATTTCCTAAAATTAATGGAAGTGGACTGAATTATTGTTAGATAACCCTGCTATTGGTGAAGGATTAGATAGTATCTTGAATCAAAGCTATAATAGCAACATCTGCTTGGTATTCACAGTACAATTCCTGCTATAGGCAATCCCATTATGAAAGTGTGCCTCAGATGTGGAAGTGAATGTACAGTATATCTGGAATCCAAATCAAGGAAGAATGTAATCAACAGAGACAGAGAGCATATTGGAAAATTGTTCAGCTCAGGTTCCATTAATCATATGAAAACTTGCATAAGCCAAATCACCCACCATATTGAGATGACCTATTAATTAAAATCAAAGTCCAAACCAAAACTACCTCCATAAAATTATACCAAGGAGGATCTATCTCAGAACAAGATAACCTGTATTTATACCCTGAAAGATAAGGTCTATTGTTATGCAAATTAATGTTTAAGATAAAATTTCTGAAATGTTTGTAAACTCTATGTCAGCTGAATAAGCTTGTTCCCCTTCCCTTGTCATTCTATGTTGATCACCTAATAAACTAAATTAGACTAAATATTTTGTCTCAGCCCCCTTTTTTTACTTTTATTTTTTACTGATAATGGGCCCAGTCTGTGTTACAGTATATCATTTTCTTATATATGCTAATGTCTGCTCATTTGGTACATTTCCCCTTTACATAGGGGAATGTAATTTTAAATAGATAGGATTGCACTGTCCATGGTAGAAGGTAGTTACAAATTGAAGTGTATAGTAAAACCTGGGAGGAAAATACGTTGCTACAAGAGAAACAATACTCTATGCCAATGGTTCTCAACCTGTGGGTCGCGACCCCTTTGGGGGTCAAACGACCTTTTCACAGGGGTCGCCCCACGCGCTAGCCCACCATCTTTGAAATGCTCCCAGTTCGTCCGTGCCTGCGGGTCGCCGGACAGCCGGTAGCCACGGAAGCGGGAGACTTCGCCCACCCGCAGA
>QLTV01002691.1:1916818-1957268 GCA_003457575.1 Thermophis baileyi
ACACAGGACGAAACTCATTTAGCCACAATGCGAATCACCCAAACCCTCTTAGAAACACAAAGCCCATATTGCACAAGCCCCAAAACTTCAACAACATAGAACCATATAAGAATCCTTCCTTTTATTCACTGCTGAATGTCACTTCGCTTCTGCAATTAAAAACCTCCTTCCGAGCAGCTTCCAAAGGCTTTTCAATTTAAAGCAGGAGTCTCCAAAGTTTGCAACATTAAGACTTGTGGACTTCAACTCCCAGAATTCCTCAGCCAGCCATGTGGCTAACTTTGGAGACTGCTGATTTAAAGCATTTGTTTTTCTTCTTTGCCAAGCGATCTCCCGGCTGGAAAGTGAGTCCTGATTTTTTCCTTCTAACACCTCTCTCTTTCTTTCTCTTTCTTTCTCCCTTCCCTTCCCTTCTCCCTCCCTCCCTCCCCCCCTCTCTTTCTTTCTTTCAGGGGAACGGGCAGGGAAAATAGGCTTTAAAAAGTTTTTTAAAAAACCAGGAAGTGATGATGTCGGGGCAGGTGGATGGAGCTTCATGCTGCCATCCCGGTTCTCCGAACCAGCTGCTGCAATCATTACCTACTCGCCCGAACTGGGCCGAACCGGGAGGATTTCACCCCTGAGTATATCTAGTTTTGTTCATTCATTTGAGGCCGAGGTATGCTCAACCTGCATATTTGTAAATTATCGTCAACAACATTCACAATGTGCAATGTTTTGTCAAAACGTAGCCCAAATGATATCATCATGATGCATGCAGAAAAGTGCCAAAAGTTGTAAGCAAATGGTGATGCAGGGCTGCTTTCATCATATGCACCTATAGCATGATGGCTAACCTTTTCCGGACCGAGTGCCCAAGTGCACACAAACCCCCAAAATGCAATGCGTGCATGGCCCCCATACATGTGCCATGCCCCGCGCATGTGCACGCGGCTCCTGCATGCGCCTGTACATGCGTGCACTCCCTGCATGCCCCCGTGCATGCATGCCCCTGCATTGGGTGAAATGCTACCGGTTTGGACAGGTTTGGGCGTACCGGTAGCAGTGGCCGCCCGTGGTTTGGAGAACTGGTAGCGACGGCTGGCCACACACCCGAACCGGTCCCCCGGTCGCCGCTTGCTCGCCCTGCCCCGCCCAGTCTCTGTTCTGCAGCTTGCCTGCCTGAAGTGCTGTGCCCCTAATTTGCCTGACAGGTAAGCCTGCAAAGTCGCGGCCTAGTTAGCTGCCCCTGCCCCCCCGTCCCAGCCTGCCTTCCCTACTCTATTTCCTGCGGCCCGCAGCCCCAACATGCTTTCCTGCCTTCCATGCGGCCTTCCCGGTGTCCCTGTGGCCAGCTTGCGAAGGCAGGCAAGCGGAAGGCCATGTGGAAGGCAGGAAAGCATGTTGGGGCAGGCCGGCCACGGGGAAGGGAGCTAGCAGCCTTCCCGGCGGTCCCCCACGCCCACTTGCCTTCCGAGGTTGGCATCCAGCCTGGCCCAGCCAGTGGGTGGGTGGGCGGGCAGCCCTTGGTGGAGACGCAGCTGCTGCTGCTCTGAGTCTGAGAGGGGCGGCAGCCGGGCTAGCCAGTCGCCAGGCTCTTTGCCTTCTTTTCAGGCTGAAAAGGTGCCGGACACTTTGGGGAGAAGGATCGCTGCCGAGCGCACGCTTTCCTGGTGCAACTTGCCGAGCGGATTCTTCCCCGCCCCTTTCCGATCCATCCATGCCCTGACCTGAACTTTAGCTGCCCGGGGACTCCACGGAGGGAGCCACCCAAAGCTCAGAAGCCACGAATATGATTTGAAAGCTCGGGTGCGAAAAGGGGGAGAGCGCGACTGCCAAGGTGGGGGGGGAGACTTCGGAAGTGGGTGGCCCTTGGTGGAGATGGAAAGGGGCAGGGAAGAATCCGCTCGGCAAGTTGCACCAGGAGAGAGCGTGCTCGGCAGCAATTCCTCTCCCCAAAGTGTCCGGCAGCTTTTTGGCCTGAAAAGAGGGCAAAGACCGTGGTGACTGGCTAGCCCGGGCGGCACCAATGTCGGGCGCTCAGTGCCGCCGCTGCTCCAGAGCAGCAGGGGGTGGCCCTTGATTTAAAGAGACCGCGGCTGCCGCTTTTGGAAGCACAAAGCCGCCAGGGAGCCTGCGAGGTCCGGCCTCCTGTGCCCCCCAAGTGCCCGCGCGGGACCCCAGATCCCCTTCCAAAGCCCGCGTGGGAGGCAGCGCAGTGGTGCCAAGCAGGAGCCCCAGCGGGCGCAGCGCTGGGCAGGACAGAGTCTTGTGTCTGGCATGTGAAAGGCTAAATAAGCCGATTTCCTGAGCTATAAACTTCAGCAGACGTTATCGAACGCCTCACAGAAGTGCCATCCTCGCCTCGCGCATCAGTATGCGGGAAGCGCTGAGTATAAATCTGTGCTTAAAAAGACTTTCAGGTGTCGCCGAGGCTCGCTCTTTCTTTTTTTGCACCTCGCTACCCGCAGGGAGGGCGGAACGAGCGACTCGCCGCCCGAAGAGATTGACCACCTTCCGCGGTCAAGGGCAACTTGGTGCCGCGCAGCTCCTGTTCAGCAGCCAGATCCTTCGGTTCTGGAGACAGGCGCTTAGCCTCCAATGCTTGCCAGGAGTCCCTGCTTTTAGCCCAGGCTTTTCTCTTTTGCGCCACACCTTGCCATTCCTCACCAATGGCGGCAGCCACCATCTTTTCTTCCTCCATTGGGGGCTCCTACTTCTGCTACCACTCGCTTGGCCTCCCGACACAACCATGGGGCTCCTTGCCGCCTCCTCCTCCTCCTCCTCACACAAAGCGACCTGGTTGCCGGCTGTGGACGGGCGGCCATTCCTCCTCCTGCTGCTGCCGCCGCCACTGCTGCTGCCAAAAACGCCTCGGGGGGGAGGCATTTCCTGTTCCTGCGGGAAGCCTCAGAGGACGAAACTGGGAGCAGGGCAGAGCCGAGCCCGAAAGAGGCTTCCCCCTTGCACGCCGGTATCGCTCCGGCTTGTCCCAGCTGGGCAGCAACCCTTGCTTTGACCCACCGGCATGCCATCCTCCCATGGCCGAGGATCTGGTGCTCTCCCCCAGCCCCCCAGCCCCCCTTCTTTCTCCCCGCATCAGGGTGACCCTAACATTCCCCCAGCCCACTGTAGCAGCTGTCTCAAAGCCATTTCCCAGGCAGAAGCAGTGTGTATTTTTAGCACCGAGGTCTGGCTGCGGCGGCAGTGGGGGCAATCCCCAAATTCTGCAGCTCCTGTGTCTCTTGATGAAATGGAAAGGGAGGCGGTCTGGGGGAGAGGAGGGTCAGCATTGAGCTGGGGGGAGGGGTGCCAAGTGAGACCCTGAAGCGTTCTTGGGGAGGAAAGGAAAGAAGGGAAGGGAAGGGAAGGGAAGGGAAGGGAAGGGAAGGGAAGAAGGAGAGGAGAGGAATTGCAGAAAGAAAAGGAAAGAAAGAAAGAGAGAGAGAGAGAGAAAAAGAAAGAAAGAAAGAAAGAAAAAGAAAGAAAGAAAGAAAGAAAGAAAGAAAGAAAGAAAGAAAGAAAGAAAAACTTATGACCATAATTGAGCCCAAAATTTTGGTTGCTAAGCAAGAGCATTGTTAAGTGACTTTCACCACATTTTACAAGTTGGCCATGCCCACCCGGTCACCTGACCACCAAGCCACATCCACAAAATAAGCCACGCCCACAGAACCGGTAGGAAAATTTTTAGATTTCACCACTGTCCTGCATGCGTCCCGTCCCCTGCGCATGCATCGTGCCCCCCTGCACGTGCACCCCCGCATATGCCCGTCCCCCATGCACGCACCTCGCGCATGCGCAGCAGAGACCCGAAGACTAGCTGGCTGGCGGGAGGCGCGCACGCATGTGCGGCGGAGCTGAACTGGCAACGGCTCACGTGCCCACACAGAGGGCGCTGCGTGTCACCTCTGGCACGTGTGCCATAAGTTCGCCATCATGGCCCTATAGCCTCTCCTGCAAATGCCTCTAGTTATAAAAGTTGCAAAATGCCTGTAAGTCTCTGATGACTTCACAGTAAGGTAAGGAACGCACTCTAGTGACTCTTACTATTAATACCATAGAACAGGGGTGCCAAATGTGCGGCATCAGGTGACATATTGGGACTTTTTTCCCCTTCGCTAAACCATCCATGGCCGTGGCCAGCCCGTGACACATCCAGCCTGCGGGCCGTGAGTTTGACAGTACTGCCATAGAAGGTTCTTCTGAGGGAAGGAAATCTCCATATCCAAAAATTAACAATACAAAAAGCAAAATCACACCTCCTTTAAGCTTTCTGTTTCTGTCATGCTTGTAGACAAATGCTGGATTTCTCAATACTTTTTGTTAGAAAAGCTTATTTCCATTGAGTGAAACTTTCTACTCTCAGTTTCTACAGAATAGTTATCAGCATTTTTCTCAACAGGATCTGGAGTGCTGCTTGGTTATTGTTTGGTGTTAAGAGATATAGGAGGTAAATGGGATATAGGAGATACAAGAAAGTGGAAGATGAAAAACGTGGTGGAAGTAAACACTGAGGTATAGAGCATTAGGGGGAAATGTGGCACCTCCCTCTTGGCTAAACTACCGTATTTTTCAGAGTATAAGACGCACCGGAGTATAAGACACACCTTAGTTTTTGGGGAGGAAAATAGGAAAAAAAATCTGCCTACCAGGTATTCATCTGGCTAGCATCCTTAGTCTGGTCAGCTTCAGCACATCATTTTATCCCCTGGTTAGGGCTGGAAAAAAAACCTTCTTTGGAGCGAGTTAGCAATGAAAAAAAGCCTGCAAGCTGGTAAGAACCAGGAAGATCGTTAGCACCTCCTTAGGGCTGAAAACTTCTTCGGAGGGAGTTAGCAATGAAAAAAAGCCTGCAAAGACTTAGGGCTGGAAAAATCTTTGGAGCAAGTAGCAATGAAAATAGTCTGCAAGCAGGGAAGACCGGGAAGATCGTTAGCGCCTCTTTAGGGCTGAAAAAAAAAAGCTTCCAAAAAGCTACATTCAGAGTATAAGACACACCCAAATTTTCAGCCTCTTTTAGGGGGGAAAAAGGTGCGTCTTATACTCCGAAAAATATGGTATTTATGGGATCTTATACAATCTACTTTTATTTGAGGGTTCTTCAGGTAATATTAAAAAGTATTTGCTGCTGAAGTAGACATTTCATTTGGTAATTTACTAGTTATAATTAATCTGGTTATGAAGACTTAAAACCCATTCATATTATACAACTGCTTCCTAACTACTATTTGTCTGGGATTACTACTCCCTCATGGAAATTGTTCTGATTCAGTTGATTGAAAACTGTTTTGTTTGGGGGGGAGGAATAGAAGCAAAGCAAGAATTGAAGACCTCTGTCTACTTTCTGTAATGTGTTACTATCCATCCTTTTCAAGCAGTCAGTCTACTCCCCCTCCCATAACCCTTAATTTTGACAGAGCTAAAAGTCCTTTTTATTGATGTTTCCCTTATAAAACTAGAGTCCTTTGCTATTCTAGTATGCCTGAATTTCTACAGGTATTAGCTACTTGCTCTTACATTTCCTTGGTGAGTCACCAATCTTCCATTACTTGTGCATGAAATGGGTAACTCTTAGTCAAAGGTCCTTTTACTAAGTAATCAACACTCAGATCAGCATAGATTAACTCCAAGGTCAACTTCAGACTAACAATCAAGTAAGCAATAGCCCAATCCAGAAACTGCCAAAGAACCATTAGTAAACAGCCCAAACAAAGAACCCCTAAGACCGCCCCCACCCACACAGACAGGCAAGATACCAGAATACAAACTGATAGCAAACAGCACTCCTTACTAGCACTGATGATATTACCTACCAGTAGTTAGGGTAATGAAATGTCTGCAAGAAAACAAGCAAGATCAGAGAGCACCAAGGACCTAAAAAGGTCCTTGTCCATTCAAAGTGACTTCTTAAGTTATCCCCATGCTTAATTCTCAGTGGAATAGTGTGTGATTAAACTTCTCATTTATTTCTGAAAATTCCCATCCTCTTATCCTCCTTTTGACCTCAATGTTTTTTCCAGGGGATCCTGTCTAGTAGTTCAGTAAGATTGTTGAAATTGGATGTCATAAAATCTACTGTGTCTAAATGACTGTATCCCAATTTCCCTTTCTGTAGTGTCTTGAATCCCAAGAATATGTTTTTGTTACCTGTAAAATTATCACTACTTTTCTCTCTTCAACTGGTTCCTTCCTGTTAATTAGGATCAGATTTAGTAGCGCTCTAGCAGAAATAGGTAAGACTATGCAAGATGACATAAAGCAAGATTTGTGCAGAGGGATAGAAATTATAATAGGAGGTAAAACTGACATTGTCTATTCCTGTTCTCAAAAATTGTTTGCTGTCTCTTTCTGGTAATGGGACAACTAGGTCCGTGATGGCGAACCTATGGCACAGATGGCACGCAGAGCCCTCTCTGCGGGCACGCGAGCCGTCACCCCAGCTCAGCTCCACCGCACATGTACGTGCGCCTTCCGCCGGCCAGCTGGTTTTCGGGTCTCTGCTGCGCATGCGCAAGGGGTGGGGCACATGCAGGAGATGCGCACGCATGCATGGGGGTCACATGGGGTCGTGTGTGCATGAGCAGGGGGTGGGGTGCATGGGGGGGTCGCATGCGCATGCACGGGGCGGGGCGCACGTGGAGGGTCATGCACGCATGCTTGGAGGGTTCATAGGAGGGAGGTCGCGTACGCATTGCATTATGGGTGCGCGTGCGCACGTGCTTTCAGCACGCGATGACAAAAAGGTTAGCCTTCACTGAACTACGTAATGCAGATTTGTTAGTTCTCTAAGGCAGATCAGACTAGGAAATCAAGTTTATAGTAACAAAATCTTGCAAATTTGAATGCACTTCCCATCTCCCTCCCTTAATCTTCATGAGAACTAGGGAGAATCTTTTCTAAGATGTTTACTTAGGCTATACATCTGGTACAGACTCAAATTTCTTTTATCTGGCCATTGTTTTGGTTGTGTCTCTTCTTCCTGTTTTTCAAGGATATTCCTCCTTCCTATTACATCAGCCTTTGGAATAAGTTAAAAGTTGAATGAACTGAATTTTAAAGTACTGAAGGAATTTGCTGAAGTTCTGGCTAAATATTTATATATTAATTTTTCAATTTTGGAGAACAGGCAAACTGTTGAATGACTTGAGGGCAAATGTCCTGTTTTCAAAAGGTCTGGAAGATAATATCAATATGGGAGTATTACATCAATATGGGAGTAGATTCTAGAGATTTTCAAATATTCAAAAAAAAAAAAAAGTAATGATTATCAGGGGCCAGCTTGGACTGGCAAAGGTATAGGTTTGCCCCCCTAATTGCATCTCTCTCTCTCTCTTTCTTTTTAATTAACTTCCATAGTAGTTAGTGAGAATGCTCTAAATAGAAAATTTGATACTATTTTGCTACTTTGATACTAGCAAAAGAATTTTTAAAAGTACCCCATAACATCTTGATTAGCATGTGTGTGCTGGCATGATGATTGAAAGGATATAGCAGGTATGAAAACTATACACAAAGAACACTAATCACAAAATTCCTCATTACATTGAAGTGAGGTTTCAAAATGGGATGTCAAAAGATTCATTTCTTGGCCCAATACTTTTCAATATTTGTATTAATGAGTTGCAGGAAGAGGTAACATGAGTCTTATCAGATTTGCAGATGTGATAATGCTAATATACTAGAAGACAAAAATAAAATTCAAAGAAATGGGCTGAAACATTAACATAAAATGCTAAGCTAGTTGTATAAAAAAAAGAAATCAGATGTAGATATATAGAACGGGTTATACTTGGCAGTAGTTTATGTGAAAAAGATTTAATAATTGTTGACTACAAACTGGATATACGTCAGCAGTGTTATGTGGCTGGAAAAAATATTAATGCAGCTTTAGGCTGCATTTACAGAAATTAATTTCCAAATCAAAGGAAGTGATAAGTCTATTGTATATTAGACCCACTTGAATATTGCATCCAATTTTGCCCCTCCCTAGAAGGCACATTCCGTAAGAAAGTGGGAAAAGTTCAGAGAAAATCAAGAAAGATTATCAGGGGACTGGAAATTAAGTCCTGTGAAGAGAGGCTCTGGAGATGTTAAGACTTTAGAAAAGAAGACCTAAAAGAATATCAAATAAGGAAACTAAGTCACATGAGGAGCATGGGTAACGAAAGGTAACTTGGGACTGTTGTTTGACAACACTTTAATGTGTTGTCAAAGAACACATGTATTTAATGTCATAAAAAAGAACATTTTTCTCTATCATCCCAGGACACATACGTAAAACAATGAATTAACTTTCATGAATCAAAATTTTGGTGAAGTTTCCTAACAGAGCAGTTCTACAGTCAAATCTATTGCCAGAAAATGCTGGGTGCTCGTTCACTAAATGTCTGAAGTAGAGGTTGGACAACCTTTTGTCTGGGGTGCTTCAGAGTGAGTTCCTGCACTGAGGACTGGGGTGAACTCAATGGTAATATCCAACTCTATATTTTTTTAACTCTGTTCAATTTAGCTCTTATCACTTCTCCTGAGAATATTTATTAGTGTTTAGATACAAAATATCTAAAACTCTTAGCAGCATTTCCTTTCAAACTAACTAAATAGAAAAATCAGATGCAGGTAGTCCTCAACTTACAACCACAATTGAGCTCAATATTTATGTTGCTAAGTGAGACATTTGTTAAGTGAGCTGTGCCCCATTTTACGACACAATTGTTAAGTTAGTAACACGGTTGTTAAGTGAATCTGACTTTCCCATTGACTTTGCTTGCCAGAAGATTGCAAAAGTTGATCACATGACCCCAGGACACTGCAACCATCATAAATATGAACCAATTGTCAAGCATTTGAATCTTGATCATGTGACCAGGGAGATGCTGCAACGGCCATACAGTAAGTGTAAAAATTGTCATAAGTAACTTTTTTCAGTGTTGTTGTAACTTTGTCTGGTCACTAAATGAACTCTTGTAAGTCAAGGACTACCTGTATAGTGCCTTCTGAAAGATAATTTTTTTCTCTTTCCTCCTCCTTTGGTAAGAAATCTGTAAATATACTAAAATTTTCTTATATTTAGGATTAACTTACCCATTCTTCCCAGTTTGCTATTTTCTGGGCCCTTTCTTCCAACTCCTGTTTCTCCAAGTCCGCCTTTTCTTTAGCTTCTCTAGCAAGGCGTTCTTCTGCTAGTTTCCGTTCAAATTCTTCCTTTTCTTCTTCTGTCATACCATAATTTCTAGGTTCACCAATGTTTTTGATTATTTCTTTTGCTATAACTCTGTTTTCCAGGCCCTCAAATTTTGAAACATCTTTCAAGTGTAAAAAGGCAGGATAGAAAAAAAAATGTGAGTTACATAAAATTAGATTCAACGTTATTACTTTTTAATTGTTATAAAAAAAGCCAGTTGCTTTCACCATTAAAAATGCCTCCTTGCAAATTTAGCAAAAATTGTGCCAAATGAATGGCACCAAAATGATATTCAATATATAATTTTTTTTATTAATATAGGCAAATGTATAGTGTTGTAATATTTGAGGGGACCATGTATTTTTGTATGATACAACCCAGAATAATGTATGTGTGTAGCAAAAGTAATGAAATTTGTCAAATGTACAAAACTGTTCATTAAAACAGTTTTAAAAAGTAGACATGGAACATCTATGGCTCTATAACTGTTATCGATAACAGCAAGAAAATATAAAATTGTGGACATTTCACTATGATAGCTTTAAATCTAAGCAGTCATTTAATTCATTTGTTTGTCATATTTATATCACATCTTTCCTCAGGACCTCTAGGCAACATATATACTAGTTCTTTCTCTAATTTTCTTCCATAATAACTATCTTGTAAGATAATGCGATAAACACACAACTTGGATGACACAACAGTGTTTCTTCAAAGTATATGATAAATCCCCTATGCTTGAAAGATGAAATTCATCTTTTCCAAACAAAATCCTTAACCATGTTGAAAACCTTTTCTAACCAGCCACTTTGTAATTTTCTGGCTTACTGGTTAAACACAGGACATCAGAGAAGAAGCATTTTGCCTGACTGGGCAAAGTCAGACAAGCTTCTCAAAACAGCATCCTTTTATATCTCCCTTATTCTATAAGACAGTATCGTGCTGAGGAGAAAAAGAAATGAGGAGAGGATCCTGCCTAACAGCATTCAAGCAGAGGGCACATACAATCTTTCTCCAACTATCTTCTCTTCAATAAATTCTGAACAGGTACTTTTCTTTTGAGATTGATCAGGCCAGGAAACAGATATCAGAACTATAGAATAGAATTCTATAGAAGACTATAGAAGAACTATTGGAATTCTATCATTAAAGTTATTGTTAATTTATTTATCAATTGATTAATTATTAATTAAAACAGAATCTTGAAAGCCTGAACAGAAATTCCCTCTCGCCCTATTATACCAAAGAGAATCAAGGTGGAGCAATCTTGAAACTTCTGTTTTTATTTGGAATCCTGTGTTTGTGACAGAGAAAGAGAAACTTTTTTCCCTATAATCCCTTTTTCTCAATAAAGGAAATGGTAAATGATCAGCATACAAATGTAAACAAACACATGTAGCTAACTAAAGATATTGCCCAATTGGGTAAAGAAATGTCTGCAAGAAAACAACCAAGCTCAGAGAGAACCAAGGACTCCCCCTTTCAACCCTGAGTGACATATATTCTCTTCTATTGGAAACTTAGGTAACCATACTCCATTTTGTTTCTAGGGATTTGGTTTAATAGTGGAATTTCTCATTAAAACCTTTGCCATATGCAAACATTTCCTTCTGTGTTTTGAGCTACATGTTCTTTTCTCTTTTTCCTATAGTAGGTTAGCATGGGAAGGCCCTGACCAAGCATTAAAGAATTCAGGATGGACAATTAAGGTACATCAGGAGGTCCAACTTGATTGGTGATATCCCATCATAAATATCAGTAGTTGGAAGCAATTTGCCAGCGAAACTGTATTATTCCCACTATCACTGAAAAGAGGTAGTTTGGGCTGAGAGACTGTTATTTGTACCACACATTGAGACTGCATAATTGAGAAGGGATTTGAATCTGGGCCTACCCTTCTCTTGTCTACCACTTTTGTCAATAAACAAATAGCCTCTGAATACAGGTAGTCCTTGACTTACAACCATCTATTTAGTGACCATTCGAGGTTACAATGCCGCTGACAAAAGTGACTTATGAACATTTCTCACATGACTGTTACAGCAGCCCCATGGTCATTTGATCAAAATTCAGCTGCTTGGCAAACTGGCATGTATTTATGATTGTTGCAGTGTCATGTGATCAGCTTTTGTGATGTTCTATCAAGCAAAGTCAATTGGAAAGTCAGATTCACTTAACAATTGTATTACTAACTTAACAACTGCAGTGATTCATTTAACAACTGTGGCAAGAAAGATTGTAAAATAGGGCAAAACTCATTTAACCATTGCCTTGCTTAGCAATGGAAATTTCGGGTTCAATTGTGGTCATAAGTCGAGGACTACCTGTACTAAAAGAAATAAGGATATCTATAACTTAAAATAATCAACTGCCATATATCTGAATAAAGTGTGTAGCAGCATATAATTAGATCATTTAGAAAGACTATCTGAACTGTATCTGATTTTGTGAGAAGATTCTTCAAAGAGAGCTCACATATTCACTTGACAAGTGTGAATAGGTTCTGGTGTGAGAAAAGGATATGTTGTGTGCAAAAATGTATGAATAGGCAGGGTATAAAGTAGATGCCAGTCTGGAGTCTGTTCCCACTGTGACTTCATCTTTTGCTGGTCTCCCCAGTCATAACCAAAAACTTCTCCAATCATCAATGTAGCCTTTCATATGAAAAAAGTCACCCAAATTTATCTCATTGCCATTAATAACACATCATTTGATCTGATGCAAGTTTTATTTTCATAGTTTAGTGATTATTGTTGTGGTGAAACAGATGCTGTCTGGATTTTGTAGAAGTGTTGGTTTCTTTAATTACCTGTACCTCACAATGCAGCTGAGGTTACATATGCTGACTGGGGAGGGCAATAATCCCTTTTTATATTTTAATTCTCTTTTATGACTTCCTTTTCACAAGTTGAGAAAATTGGCTCGGTATGAGAAATTGAGACCGGAAGGCAGAATTAAAATAATTAAGCTATTTTCTTGTTTCCCTTAATTTGCTGTTTTCAAGTTGGCTTAACAAAATTTGACATATAATACTATGCATGTTGTAATTTTAATCATTTGTTATCTATTGATAGTACATGAAAATGACACAAAAGATCATAATAGTAGGTAAAATGGAATGGAATTAAATGTATGTTATATCATACCAATATATTGTGGATGTATTTCTATTTCATCAAAATAGTTGAGAACAGTTTCATCCTCAGTGTTTAAGTCCCTAAAAAGACTGAGGGATCTTAAGTATCGATCCTGGGAATAATGCGTTCCAGCAACAATGCTTTCAGGGAGATTCATGATTCGGTTTTTCAAGAATTCATCAGAAGCATTCAAAGAAACAACATAGTCTACAAAGTAAAAAAAACATTTCAGATATTAGATACTTTACATAATTAAAGATATCTTTACTTTTATCTTTCATTCAAGATATCTTACATATCCATGGACAAAATATCAATGTGAATAAATCATTTTTGAAAGACTGAATTCACATATTGTGCTGATTCAAGATATAATTTGCTCAGTCGTAGTTTGTTGCATAGCATTAACAGGATGACAGGGAATAGTATTTCATCACTTAAATACTATAATTTACATATTTCAGGACACAATTATATAATGGGCGGTTGCATGATGACATCATTGTGTGTCTGTTACTTATTTATTTATTTATTTATTTAATTTGTTTGTCAAACATGTACAAGATAGCAGGTATAGGTATAAACATAAACATAATCAAAGTGAATACAGATAGATGAGGACAATAGGACAGTAGGACAGGGACGGTAGGCACGCTGGTGCACTTATGCACGCCCCTTACAGACCTCTTAGGAATGGGGTGAGGTCAACAGTAGACAGTCTAAGGTTAAAGTTTTTTGGGTTTGGGGAAGAAACCACAGAGTCAGGTAGTGAATTCCAGGCATTGATCACTCTGTTGCTGAAGTCGTATTTTCTGCAGTCGAGTTTGGAGCGGTTTACATTAAGTTTGATCTATTGTGTGCTCATGTATTGTTGTGGTTGAAGCTGAAGTAGTCATTGACAGGTAGGACATTGTGGCAGATAATTTTATGAACTACATTTAGATCGGTTCTAAGGCGACGTAGTTCTAAGTTGTCTAAGCCCAAAATTTCAAGTCTTGTGGAATAAGGTATTCTGTTGCGAGTGGAGGAGTGGAGGACTCTTCTCGTGAAATATTTTTGGACTCTCTCAATTGTATTAATGTCCGATATGCAGTGCGGGTTCCAGACATGTGAGCTGTATTCGACAATTGGTCATCATTGCAATTTATTACAGATGATGCTGTGTGTCTTGAAGAATCCAGAGTTAGCTAGAATCACACATGATAATCTACAAAGCATGTTTTACAAACTATGCTGGCTAGATTCAAATATAAATAACCAACCATTATATTTAGTGCAATAAGTGGGTTAATCAAAACTCTTTGTGATTTATTTACCATTAGATGTATAATCCACCTTTTTATTTATGTGAATATCAAGATATTTACTGAAGTTGAATTGTTAACTATAATTAATTACTTGTATTTTTGCAAATTACTATTGTATTTACTGGCAATGCAAACCATTCACATGTTTTAATAATTTCAGTAACAAGTGATACCTGCCACAACATTGCAACATAAACATACCTATCTTAGTTTCAATCAGCCATATCTTTTCCCATTTTATTCCCCACTGAATGTTCAGCATTTTCTGGCTGAATATTCTGGATTTATTAGAAATCCATTCTCAAGCAAAGGAAATGACTTGACAGTTATACAGTAAACTAATAGTGAATTTAAGAAGTGTTTAACCAAGTTATTTGATTTATTTAGCATTTTATATATTCTATAGCTTTTAGCCACTGGTTACGGAAATTGGCTAATATTGAGTTTTAAGTTTGGTTGCCAATGTCTTTTTTAGGATAGGTATTGTCCTGATTGTATTAAAGGTAGAGGCATTTAAGACTATTGAGGAGATATTTTGACCCTTTCATTTGAACAATTTTAAATTTATGAATGTCCAGTTAGCAATTCTGGGATTAGTTTTGGTGTATGAAGTAGCTTCTTATACCTTAGGCATTTTTACTCTATTTCCCACCTGGTTTTCATGCCCCCT
The DNA here is from genome assembly GCA_003457575.1 of Thermophis baileyi. Classification (NCBI taxonomy): domain Eukaryota; kingdom Metazoa; phylum Chordata; class Lepidosauria; order Squamata; family Dipsadidae; genus Thermophis; species Thermophis baileyi. Next base: position 1,931,096 of record QLTV01002691.1, read on the forward strand.
ATCTTGCTGGACAATTTTTCAATGAGTAGTGGATTCAGAACTGCACTGGCTGGATACTTCTGTATTTCTCACCAACTTTTTATATTGATCAGTATTTAAAATAATATCTCACAGATGGGATTTGGGGTTGTGAAATCATTATGCTTGCAGTTATTTTTAAAGAAATTGTGTAGGAAGATGTGCTTCTGTAAACTAAGAATGGGGGAAGGTCAAAGGCAACATGTAAACATCCTTCCCCTCAGATACTTGTATCTTCAGCTTGTATCTTTTTACACGATAAATGCCATGGATGAAAAATATGTGTTAACAGAAGAGGATGTGGGAAAATTGAAGGCAAAGAGCCTTTAGTTTTCAGCAGTATGTGACTTACATTTTTATTATGAATGCTATCCACATTTTCTCAATCCCATATGACTACAACCAATCAAGGTTTAAATATATAGAATTGAAATAAATATTACAACTACACTTACCAGGAGTTATTAATTTGTCATAGCGAAACATTTTGCCTCTCGTATCTTCTTCTTCCTCCTCCTCTTCAACTATTTTTAAAAAATAAATAAATTAACATAGTTCTAATAACAACTGGTATTTTGCAGTTTGCAGTAGAGGACTAGTATTAATGAGTATATTTTGAGCTATTCCAAATATAATTATTGCCCTTGCTACTAAACTGCCAGATTATACACCTTTCTTTAGTCTTAATCTTACTCTTGCTTCTTTCCCTTTCCCTTTCATTTTTGTAGATACATTATGTATATTACTGACATTTTCATAAACAACATTTCTGGACCTTCTGTATCTAGGCTAAAAAAATACAACCATTAGAAGGCAGGACAGACATTTTTCTATGTTTTTATTCCAACACCGCATTTGTCTAGATTTTCCCACTGTATTTGTCTAAATATATAGTCATATATAGTATAATTAATTTATAATTGGTAGAAACCTTAAAAGAGATACATAAAATTAGGGTCTTAGATAACCAGTTACAATGATCTAATTCCATTCCATTATGAGCTTCAAAAATTAAAAGGGGATGGGGAAATGATAGGATGAAAAACTTTATGAGGCTATGGGTCTCACAATTTCATAAATACCATATGGTTAGAAGAATACATAATATGTTTTTACCTAGCATTTCAGTAAGTTTTACATTAAATATTAGGCTGTAAGAAAACAGGAGACAAAGTGCCTTGATTATTGATTGCATATTATATTTTGACTAAATAATTCCATTTCAGCTGAAGAAGCTTCTTGGAGGAGAAGCAAAACTTCAAAGAAAAACCAGAAAGTCCAGTTGCCTCTTGAAAAAGCACCTTTGGGACAACCATGACCTGGATGACTGAGAATCTCCATAGACAAATTTTTCACTATTTCATCAGCCTGCCTTTTAGAATTTCTCAGCAGCAGTCTTTCTTATCGTTTGCCATGTTCTGGGCATGTTAGCTATCCATGATTGTCACTAGAACATAGGTGCTATAAGATGAATACTTTATTTCAGAACAGTTTACAAGGTATGAGAAATCTGTTACTGTGAAACAGGCCACAAGTAAGTAGCTGTAATGCAATGCAATGCAATGCACTGTACTGTACATTAATATCTAATAGAGCAGTATACAAATACTTACGGTTAAAAAGATCTTTTGCCAGGTCATAGATTTTTGGAAACCCATCCAAAACATATCCTTGGTTTTTACAAGGCATAGATATTAGCATTTCCTTCATGAACCGAATCACATAGTTATCATCTAGACGACCTAATTTTAATGGGAGATGTATTAGTTGAGGCAGAGTTGAGTGGTCAAAACTGAAAATTACTATTATCTGGACACATACTTAGTATACCTGTAGTGTATTAGAATTACATAGCCATGAATTAGCCCAATTAAACTGATCCATAAACTAACTGCAAAGATTGGCAATTCACAACATGCTACACTAAATCATGGTTTGCTAGTTTGTGACTCCGTTTGTTACACAAATCAGTCACTTTTTTTTTAGCGCCGTTGTAACTTTGAACAGTCACTAAACGAACAGTTGTAAGTCGAGGACTACCTGTATTTCTCTTTAGAGCAGCTGAAGGGATGTTCAAAAAACATCGATCATTAGATCTACCAAATCTTCAACTGCAATGTTCAATATCATCATCATTTTAAACATTGTCTATCCACAGCGAGATGATGACCTCTACATAGTGAGGTGCTAATACATGTGTAACAACCAGCTCTGTCAGTTTCATTGCTGCCCACTATATTGCAAGCTGCCAAAGAGCTGATTTGCATGGTACACATTGTATAGCCCAGCTCTGCACTCAAGCAGCTTGCAAAATTCCTGAAAATTTTAATACAGGTAGTCTTCGACTTACGACCACAATTGTGCCCAAAAATTCTGTTGCTGAGACATTTGTTAAATGAATTTTGCCCCATTTTACGACCTTGCCACAGTTGTTAAGTGAATCATTGCAGTTAAGTTAGTAACATAATTCTTAAGTGAATCTGTCTTCCCCACTGACTTTGTCAGACGGTTGCAAAAGGTGATCACATGACACCAGGACACTGCAGCAGTCATAAATATGAGGCAGTTGCCAAGCATCTGAATTTTGATCATGTGACCATGGGAATGTCGCAATGGTTTTAAGTGTGAAAAAGGGTCATAAATCACTTTTTTCAGTTATGTTGTAAGTTTGAATGGTCACTAAATGAACTGTTGTAAGTTGAAGGCTACCTGTAATTGGCTCTTGTGAACTGGTATGAATGGGTTCTATCACACCACTCATTCCGTACTTTACATTGTCTAGATTTTTGTAGCCAAGGTCTGGTGGCTGTCCATTACAACAATACTATTTCCAGCTATTTCTATCATTTCTTTCCTGCTCACCATTTCTTATTCATATTTTATCTCATGTTTATGTCCTGATTTTCCTCTGAAGCGTTCACTGTAATCTAGATGAGACTGATGAACCTGGGAGATGATGACTGGATTCATATATTGTATCATCTAAAGCAGGGGTCTCCAACCTTGGCAACTTTAAGATTTGTGGACCTCAATTCCCAGAATTCCTCAGCCAGCTTTGCTGGCTGAGGAATTCTGGGAGTTGAAGTCCACAAGTCTTAAAGTTGCCAAGGTTGGAGACCCCTGATCTAAAGGCGTGGCAAATTGAATCAACCACAAATGGTTGAGATTACAAAATATTCAAAGCTATAAACCATGGTTTGCAAACCACAAAATATAGGCTTACACAAAATCATGGTTATAGTTCCATATTTTTGTGAATCCAATCAAGAAAGTTAAATGGAAGAAACACTATAAGAAAACCATTGCATTTACTCTTGAAGAGTGAATTTTTGCTAATTTTTCATTTACCTGAATTTTGCTCCATGTTTTCTTTAACTGCATCTAACAATTCCTGTGCTTCTTCTATATTATCTGCTTGTTGTTCTTCCTCCTCTTCCTCTTCTTCTTCCCCTTCTTCTACAGACTCTGTTCCCTCTCGAGGAGCAACTATTTTTTCCTGCAGTTAAAATTAAAATAAAATGCCAAGAAAATTTGGACTAAATTTTGATTCAACTGGGGAAAAATTAAAACAACTTTGCCCTGTTGTTTCTACAATCTATGACAGAGTTCCCCAACGTTTCCAGCTTTGTGGGCCAGTGGCGGTGGGGGGGGGGGAGAGGGAATGGTTTCATGCAAGTGGTTGGCAAGTGCACATGTGTGAACAGCTCCATTTGCGTGAGCGGCATGCAAATTCCATGGCCCGGCTGCATGGCCCACAGATTGGGGACCCCTGGTCTATGATATATTTGAGTGAAAGTTGCAAGAACGTAGGCACTATAAGAAATATTAAACAAGATTTGTCTTAAAAAAGATATATCCTTCTGAAAATATTCCAATTTGTCTCTTCTCCATCACCACAATACTGTGCACTGTGGCATGTTGTCTTTGGATACATCTATGTGGAAACACAGATTGTTAATTAATTTACCCCTAGATATGTCATTAAGAATATCTGATCATCATGATCAATTCTCCTTAACTTCATTATTTATTATTCCTAAGATTTGCAGTCTGGACAAATTTTAGTTTTGACATTCTTGATGTAATTAGATCTTTATAATAATCCACAATATTTTATTAGCAATATTTTTCTTTTCATTCACTATATCAGACTTTTTCCAGATACGTAAGATTGCAAGTTTTTATCCATAACTGGAAGCAAATTCTATTGCTCTCAGAGAGCATCTTAAAATTGTTATTCTGGTAGCACTCTACAATTATTTTTCCTCTTACTCCCTTTTCTTCACTTAAATTTCACTTCAGTTTTTTAAACTAACATTTTACCTAATGTCAAATAAACTTTCTCAGAGGTAACCCTGCATTCAGTAGGAGTTATCATAATTTTCGCAATACATTTTTGTGCAAGCTAGTCAAAGTGACAAGAGAATATAAACTGCTATTTTACCCCCTTGTTTCTATTACCCCCTACTTGCTTATTTGTGCAGCTTTTAAACAAGCTGTCCAGATAATCTATGTGCAATACATTGAGAGAGTTCAAAGAAACTCTGGTTATTAAAGATATGTATATTGAAATATGTAACGACTAAATTATGTACTGATTATTTGAAATTTAACATGTTCTGAACAAAAAAAACCCGTTCTGCTTTAATAGCAAAAAGAATAACACTTGGGGCAATGGAAATTTCAACTAAATTTCAGATATAAAGGGTTGGATTTCAGAAATGTGCGACTTAATAATTTTTGAGAAAATTGTAAATTTAGTTAATATAAAATGTCACATCTTTCCCTTTGGAAAAAAATTTCTTTGATATACTTGGCCAATACTGAAGAAACTTAAAGGGTGTTGTTGTTTAAAGACTCATAAGTTCAAATTAACTGGGATATGGTTTTAATTACAAGTTTTTTGTTTGTTTTAATTTTTTACATTATTTTTTGTTTCTTTGAATATAGATTAATAAAAATATATCATAAAAATGAAAAAAAAAATACATATGTACACACCAAACCTAGGATATTTATCAGTTCAGATTTGTAAGAACTGTTGCTGATAAACATGGTTAAATAACATATTGACATCTTAGATTTTCTGGCTGGGAGAGTTTTTATTCTTTCCAACCTAACAGAAACTTGATGAAAAATGTAGAAAGAGGTTCATATTTTGTCCGTTGACATTGTAACTATTTGGGGGAAAATATAGGACCAAATTTAGTAATTGAGGGGAAGAACTGGGCAAACTAAATATCAAGTTTGCAAATGGTCTGTCAGGGGTATCAAACTCGCGGCCCGCGGGCCGGATGCGTCACACACTGGCCACGCCCACCCGTTTTACCAAAGGGGAAAATACATCATGTGACAAAAACATGACAACGTGAGTTTGACACCCCTGCTGTAGAGAAAAGAATACTCACGCCCACCCGTTTTACCAAAGGGGAAAATACATCACGTGACAAAAACATGACGACGCGAGTTTGACACCCCTGCTGTAGAGAAAAGAATACTAGAAAAAATATCCACCTATGCATCTCTATGGAGTAGGGAATTGAATAGTTTCTGTCAAAACTGACTCTGAACAGTGTACATACCAAATAAATTAATAAGTTTTTTTTTTTAAAAAAAAGATACACAGTCAAGTTATCCCAGAGAATACTGAATAGCTAATCCATATAAACACACCCTTTGCAAGAGGGATCAGCATCAAATATTTCAGATCCCAATTCTCCCATGAGAGTTGATGAAAAAGGTAAGCTTTAATTCCTCAATTGAAAATAGTTAACTAACTATAGTTGTACAAATGCAATCTTGGCTATTAAGAAACCTGTCCATCCAAATTCAAGGCTGAGTTTAAAAACGTACCAATGATGCTGCAAACCTAAATCTTCATTAGAAATGTGACATTATCAAAGGAAATTTGAATTCCTATTCCGATTGGTTTTGCATCCTGAATTGGAAACCAGCAATCATGTCTGTGTTGCCCTTAGTCCATGATCATACAATTGATTTAGACTTTGTACAAATCCAACTTTCGATGATTGTGCCAATAAACCTTAAACTGATTTTTAAAGTTTAAACTGGACTTCTATGTTTAATTTAAAGAAATATTTAAGAGAAATGTACACAGAAGTCTACCATACTGAAATACAATATTTAACAGCAGAACTATATATGTTCCAAGTTTTTCTATTGAAATATTGAGAACCAGAGAATGGAATGAACCTAAGTTATAAAGCACATGTTTTGCATGCAAAATGAATTATTTCAGACATCATGACGGAAACCATAAAATGCATAATCTGATGACATACAATGCAGGACACTTTTTTTTAAAGTATATTACTGTAAAATTTATTTTTAATTCTACTCATACTCCTATAATATTTTATAACAACCCACAACATCGGTAATCTGCTTACCAGATTTTCTATGGCTTTAGTGATCACTTCCTTTATTTTAATGTGGTGCACTTTGTAATATTTGCATAGCTCTTCTGCAATTGAAGTTTTCCCTACTCCAGGAGGACCAAGTATACAAATTTTAACTGGCTAAAAGAGAAGGATTTAAAAATGCATATTTATTAATAATTCTTCATGCACCATGAACAAAATTAAAATGAAAAAAACATACTATCTTTTACTCAGTTTCACAATGGCTGAAGCATACAGGGTTTGGAAAAGTTCTTCGTTGGTTCAATTCTAGGCTTGCTGCCATCATAGAAAACTGGCTGGCAAAACACTATTGCTATAGTTCAGTGATGGCGAACCTTTTTGGTTCGCGTGCCAAAAGGGGGGAGCGCGGGGGGGTCACGCATGTGCATGCCCACACCAATTCCATGCTCCCCCCCGCACATGCGCGTGTGACACCCCCCTGCTCCCGGCACACGATGGCACGCCCATTTTTCGCTCTCACCAGGCTTCAGAGCCTTTCTAGGAGCCTGGAGAGGGCGAAAACAGCCTTCCCCACCCCCGGAGACCCTCCGGAGGCAGAAAATGGCCCGTTTGCCAACTTCCGGTTGGACCGGAAGTTCCATTTTGTTTTGCTCTCCCCAGGTTTCAGAGCCTTTCTAGGAGCCTAGGGAGGGCAAAAACGGCCTTCCCCACGCCCTCTGGAAGCCAGAAATGGCCCGTTTCCAGTTGGGAAACGGGCCATTTCTGGCCTCTGGAGGACCTCTGGGTGAGTGGGGAAGACCGTTTTCGCCCTCCCCAGGCTCCTAGAAAGGCTCTGAAGCCTGGGGAGAGCAAAAAAACCAGAACTTCCGGTCCAACTGGAAGTCAGCAAACGGAATGTTTCCGGCCTCCGGAGGACCTCTGGGGGGTGGGGGAGGCTGTTTTCACCCTCCCCAGGCTCCTAGAAAGGCTCTGGAGCTTCGGGAGAGCAAAAAACGGGCCTTCCCCACCAACTCCGGAGGCTGGAAACAGCCTGTTTCCCGACTCCCAGTGGGCCCAGAAGGCCCGAAAATCAGCTGGCCGGCACGCGCATCAGACCTGAGCTCACGTGCCCACCGATATGGCTCTACGTGCCACAGGTTCGCCATCATGGCTATAGTTGTTCTGCCAATTAAGACATAGTGGCACAATGATTGAGACATAGCAATCGTAAACAGGATGAAGGGCATTGCAAAGGAGACTACCGCTTATGGTGCATTGCATATTCCCATTAGGTCATGGCTGCAGCCCCTCTCCCCCAATAGCACAAATTTACATCTACCCAAAGTGGGGAAATAGCTCTATCCATACTGACTAATCCATCCATGGCTATAAAATAGCTTAGGATATAGTATAATTGAGGAACTTTTGCCCAAAGACCACATGTACCCCAAGCTCTGTTTTTGTAGCCCTTAGAGGAGTTTCATGGTGGCTGATTCCTGATGAAAATCTTTCCCACTGGGAGTAGGAACACAAGAAGGTACAGCCTTAGAACAGGCTTTTCATGGTTAAGAGAAGGGGGGAGGGGAAATCAACTGCAGCCAGTCCTACCTACAGATGATGGGGTTTCACTCAATTTCTGTTGATAAATAAAATCCTGTCTCAGACATAGTTGAAAAACCATACAGTAAGATCAAAATATCATGGGATTATATTTATATGATTTAAGGTTACACAAATATAGAACCAAAACAGAGAATTTTAGTTAATAAAAGACAGGGACAAAAAGCATTCCTATCTGCATAAAAAGGGAACTCTGAATGCAGATAGGAAGTATTTAACTACGTTCCTCACAATTTAAATCAAACTCTTCTGATTGACTTTGGCTATGTTTCCAGGGGTACTTTGTGTGAGAGGGGTGGGGTGGGGTGAGGTACCCACATTTATATTGTTTTTAGATTTATTTATATATTTTTTAGATTTTTGAGCTGTTGTTTCTTCCTTCATCCCAGAGTTCAGCAAATGTAGAGTAGAATTATTGTTCTATTAATATACTGTACGGGAGTACTATATCTTCTCCAGTATATTGGAATATGGGATTTGAACACTAATGAGATATTTTTATAGGTAATCAGTTGAACAATGCAATCTTAAGCAGGTGTACTCAAAAGTAATTCTGGTCTATTCAGAGAAGCATACTTCCATGTTAATATAGTTCAAATTGCAGTTTACAACTGATATATAATTACATATTTTCTCCAAATCGTACAGGAAATAATAGTTCACAGTTCACTCATGCATTACAAATATGGATTTCCATTATTATTACCAATAATCCGCGAGTTAGTTTATACTCATTGACAACTTGTTCAATGTTTTCTACTATCCCTCCTTGAGCAACCCATTTTATGTTGAAGTTCTCCTTCAAGAATACAGCTTCCATTCGTAGATTCACAAACAATTCATCCAAGTACGTTTGCTGTAGGAAGTGCAAGAAACTGTTATTGGCAGTATTTATAAACAACCTTTCTGCATAGTACAATATAGCAGCATACTTCATAACAGAAATTAAACTTTAAAATACAAATGAATAACAAAAAAGGTAAAAAAATACTTTTCTAAATGTCCAATGAATTATAAATATCTTAATCTGGGGATCAGAAAATAAAGAGCTTTCTCCAGGCTATAAATGATAAAGTTTTACTAAGTACAGGTGTCTCTTTCTTCATAGCAGGATGGAACTTATGCAAGATGTCAGAGGCAGATCTTAAACTCATGGTAGGATGCAACAGTGAATAATACAAAGAACAATAATTGCTTCTGACATTTAGGTTTCAGAATTTTAGCTAGAGTACAGGTAGTCTTCGACTTACAACAGTTCATTTAGTGACTGTTCAAAGTTACAACGGTACTGAAAAATGTGACTTATGACCGTTTTTCATAGTTACAACCTTTGCAGCATCCCCATGATCATGTGATCAAAATTTAGATGCTTGGCAACTGGTTCATATTTATGACCTTTGCTGTGTCCCAAGGTCATGTGATCCCCTTTTGCGACCTTCTGACAAGCAAAGTCAATGGGGAAGCCCGATTCACTAAACAATCAGGTTGCTAACTGCAGTGATTCACTTAACAACTGTGGCAAGAGAAGAAGTAAAATGGGCCAAAACTCACTTAACCAATGTCTCACTTAACAACAGAAATTTTGGGCTCCATTATGGTCATAAGTTGAGGACTACCTGTATATGGATTTTTTAAAAAAAGTTTCAACTGAATCCAATGAATATTTTACAGTAGGGTATTTTCTCTGTAACTCACATTAGACAAACAATGTTATTGAAGTACTAGTTTAAGCTTACAAACCATATCCACGCACACGTTCATTTGGGTTTTTGGCAACAGTGCACAAGTGGTTTGCTATTGCTTTTGCCCAGAGTGTTTTTTCAACTTTTCAATCTATCCTAAACCCCTGGAAACTCCTGGTGATTTCCCCCCCCCACCATTGAATAATTTAAAACTAATCTAGAGACCCTTCAGAGTCAACTGGGAACTGCACCTGCTGTGACAAAACCCATTACAATATATCGACACAAACATAACATATTAAAAAAAGATTGAAATAGATATACAAGGAGAAAATATGAATACCCAAAATAGAACAACAGACACCTGATCTGATATACCGTGTGTGTTTCCCCGAAAATAAGACCCTGTCTTATATTTTTTTGAACCCTGAAATAAGCGCTTGGCCTTATTGCCATGCACTCAAAAGCCCGATTGGGCTTATTATCAGGGGATGTCTTATTTTGGGGGAAACAGGGTAATAACATTCCCACAAGCTAACCTAGCCAAAAATTTTAAGGCCTTATTTAAATGGAGTCAATGTGAGGGCAATACAAATCTCTTCTTCAAATGATCTTTTGTTAGATAATATCCTTTCTAGTGGAAAATATTCAGAAAGATAATAGTACCGTTAATTCTTTGCTTAGGAAAGCATTTTCTCTTGGAATCTTCTGTATTTTTCCTGGGCCCACATTTTTGCTGATGCACTTAGAGAAAAACAACAACTGCGTTTCAAATCTACCACAAATAACCAAACATTAAAAATACAAAGTTTATTGCTTATTATCTTTTAAGCTATAAAGCTATAACATTAACACTTAATATTGAATCAATGATGCTAAGAAACAAAGCACAATCCACCACCTTTTTGCTCAGTGCTACCCCTGCACTTCCATACAGAACTGCTGCAGATTGTAGAAGTTGTAAACTAAGCAACTTCTTTTTAATAAATGTTTTACGATGCAGAGATGTTAATTTGCAAAATTCTACATTTTTAGTTAAGAGATATGATCCAGAGACATCCTTAAATTGTATATCTGCTTTTTGGACAGGCATAACTCCATTCAGGAGATTTATCATCTTTCAAGGATTGTGATCCTGGGACAATAATTATCTTTTTCTTGTCTGGTTTCAGGTTTAATATATTCTTCTTTTAATCTATTACTCATTTCAGGCAGGGAAGAATTGGAAAGGGTAGGTATGACCCAGGGGTGGGTTCCAACTTACCTCGCTGCCGGTTCACTCCCTCCCGCGCCTTGTGGGCGCGCCTTGTGGGCGCGCACACGCTTTGCGCATGCGCGCATGTGCAGTAACGAAAAATCCCCCCCCCAAAAGCCAAAAACAAGATGGCGACCGCATGCACAGTGCCGGAACTCGGCTTCTGCGCATGCTCAGAAGGAAAAAAAAAATTCAAAAAAAGATGGCGTCACCCACGGACCGGCACCGACCGAACCGGATCGGCGACATCATTGTGATGTTACCAGCAGGTCACTACAGGTTCAGGAGAACCAGTCCGAACCGGGAGGAACCCACCCCTGGTGTGACCTTCCAATGGTTCTGAGATTCCTCTGACAATAGCAAATGCCAAAATATTCACCCCCTTAGCGCTATAAATCACACATTTATTACATATTTCATTTGTCTTCTATGTCCCACATCTTTTTAATTGTATTTATAACAGAGATTTTGAAAATATGTTGCGTACCATGAAAATAAATCGGACAGTTAAAATTCTTCAATCATTTTACCTTCACAATTTCACCCAGGGTTTGTGTTGATTCATCCACTGCAAGTAAGTAATTGGTCCTTGGTCTATGATCTGCTATATTCTGCAATACTCTAATGTGAATGGATACATAGAATGTACAGTGAATACATAGTATATAATAAATATTTAAAAGTGACGAAATAATAATTTAGTTTCTTCCACATAACTCCTGAAAAATTGATTCAGTAGGGTTTGTAGATTTAAAAGGGTAATGGTGGAGTGTTGGGAGTGGAAGTTGATATCTGGCCCAAAGTAATTAGAGATAGCCCTTCCATATTAGCACTCTATAACTATTGCTTTTTTTTGTTGTTGTTCAATAAAGTCCAATTTTCAAAGACTGCCTGGCCAAGTTCCTGCAGATTTCTTGACAAAGTTTTTCAGAATTGGTTGCTGTTGCCTTCTTCCTAAGGCTGAGAGAAAGTAACTAGCCCAATGTCTCCCAGCTGTCTTTGTGCCGAACGCAGGACTAGAAGAACTCACAGTCTTTAGTTTTCTAGTCTAATATCTTAACCACTGTTCCAGACTGGTTCTTTATATCAAACTGGCGCTCTAACTATTGCTCACAGATAATTAAATCAGATAATCAATTGCATCATTTAATGCAGAGTTAGGTCTTAATATGCCTAAATGACATCAAAGTTTTACTTTCTTCAGGTACTTGGCATTAGGCAACATTCCTTTTCATATGCAGGAATTTGTAAATTAAAAAAAATAATTTGTAAACCTACAAAAAGCCTTAAAGATAGTTTATATTTTATTTATTTGTATCTCGCCTTTATTATTTTTACACATAACTCAAGGCAAAGAATATATTAACTGATTCACTGCCATGAACATGAAGGGAACATGCTATTGGTTTCAACAAGGCCACAGGGAAGACATCAGCAAAATTCTGAAGTTCTGGGATATAGATAGTTCTTGACTTACGGCCATAATTGAGCCCAAATTTTTTGTTGCTAAGCAAGGCAGTTGTTAAGTGACTTGTGTCCTGTTCTACAACTTTTTTTCGCAATAGTTGTTAAGTGAATCACTGCAGTTGTTAAGTGAATCATACAGTTGTTAAGCAAATCTGGTTTCCCCCATTGACTTTGCTTGATAGAAGCCAACTGGGAAAGTTTCAAATGATGATCATATGACCCCAGGACAGTGCAACTGTCATAAATACATGCCAGTTGCCAAGTGCTCAAATTTTGATCACAAGGCCAGGGGGATGCTGCAATGGTCGTAAGTGTGAAAACCAGTCATAAGTCTCTTTTTTCAGTGCCGTTGTATCCTTGAACTGTCATTAAATGAATGGTTGTAAGTCAACAACTACTTGTATAGCAAAAAAAAAAAGTATACTTACGCTGCTAAGTCAGTAATGTGAATGGTTGGAACCACATTTCGTCCGTCTCCAAAACATGGTATTATAGGAGTCTCACCAAGCCAAGATAACTGCAAATATTTACCAAGTGGCTTAATCTACCATATATACAGTAGTATGCTTTTCCATCATTCCCTTAAGAAGATAGCTTACCAATTAAAAGGACCACATTAATTACATGTTTTATAGGACTTGAATACTACATCTGGCTTTAAGTTTATAAACAGGCATTAAATGACAAGAAATTACAACTACAAATGGTAGAGAAAATGCATGATTGCAAAACTGATCACGGCTTTTTTGTGGTGACAGAAGTAGATTAGGAACCATAAGTGGGAACACCTTAAACAAGGAGTACAAAACTGTTTTGGGTTGAAAGCAGCACTTCAGTATTGAATGATTTGTTATGGACCATATTTCAGAAATAGGTAAGCCAAAATAAGTAAGTTGCACCAGGACAGAAATAAATGTTTTAATGTGCTTAAAACTACCTGTAATGTATGGTAATAATAAATACACTATAATCAGTAGCAACTTCTGAAAGCCTCTAGTGTTCTATTTAATGATGTGGGAGGTTGCAGTTTCAGGCAATGCACTCTACAGCTATTGCCATCAGCAGGTTTGAAGAAGCTCCATTAGAAGGCTGTGCTGTGATTACTTAGCCTTTCTAATCTGTTAGGTTAGATATGTTTTTTTCTGGATAAGTTGTACAATATTAATTTTGTAGTACATTACCTTAAAAAAGTAGTGGAGAAGTCTTTCTTCAGCTCCATACTGAACACCTGAAGCAACAACGTATGTGCCAAATTTGTTTTTGTTCTGGGGAGAAAGATTTAAAAAAGTCTCCGTTCAAAAAAATTTCAAAACTTAATTGATTTCAATTCTATTGTAACAACCCATATATTGAGATAGAAGAGAATAAATTAGAACAGCAAAATGGATGGAGATAAAAGAAGTAACTGGGCTGAGAAGGAAAAAAAAAAGTCCTGTTTAGATATTATTTAAAATGTTAAATTTAATAGGCAAATAAAAACTTCTAAGTAAAGGCTAATTGTCAGGCTAATCTTCAAAATAAGCAGACATTTTAGTAGGTAACTTCAATCATTTTTACTTTCTGACAATTCCTTACTTTCAATAGCCTGTGTTCTTGTTAGCCAATGAAAGGATGGTGCTATTGCTGCACAGTATTTTTTTTTGGGGGGGGGGGAGGAAACTCTTCAACTTCTTTAGAAGTTCTCAGATTATTGGTCCCAATCTTGCAGGGAGTTGTGAACATCAGAGGGGGCTTGCAAAACTAAATCCTTTGACAGCACTTCTGTCTTGTACTTTGCAAGGATGACTTTGAAAAATTGTGCCTGCATGAGAGTAAATGGATAGTTCCTACTACCAGAAAGTTTGGGAACCATTGTGATATAGAGTGCTATATATATTTAATTATTAAAAGCTATATACTTATTATCTAACCCTAATCCTAGTGAAATCAATAGTTTTATTCATGAAGATCACATCCATTTACCATTTTAGAGGATCATGATACTGCAAAGTTTGGACCCTTGATCTACTTGCCGAAGATAAAATATTTATAGCATTTATTCTTTCTAGGTGAAAGAATCAAAAAGAGCCTCTAGAGTAGGGCTGTCAAACTCGCGGGCTGGATGCATCACACACTGGCCATGCCCACGCCCGGTTTAGCGAAGGGGGAAAATGATGCCGTGATGACACGAGTTTAACACCCCTGCTCTAGAGGCAATAGAATTTTTGGCGCTTTGTGGGAGAGAGATGAAATATACAACCTTTTGTGTTAATACTTACTGTTTTCCCAAGTTTGATAATGGTTTTTTCAGCATTGATGTGTTCCATAAAATTAAGATGAGGTTTTCTTCTACGATAGTCTTCTTCAGTGAAAGGTATTTCTGGATCTTCCTGGATAGAATAGATAGGCAGAGGATGATTTTCTTAATGTGAACATTGTAAATTTCCCATGTTTTTAATATATTTCATTTGAAGGCTATTCAAGTCTTAATGGGAAGGAACAGGTTTAAGCTCAGTGCTACCAAGATTGGTTATCTCTCAGTGGCTTATCTGAAAGATGGCATGAGATAGCAATAATTAATCTCTGTTTTCAGGCTGGTAGAAAACTAGTCAGTACAATTAGGGTAGGACAAGAAGCAATGGGTGGAAACTAATCAAGGAGAGAACCAACCTAGAACTAAGGAGAAATATCCTGACAGTTAGAACAATTAATCAGTGGAAAAACTTGCCTCCAGAAGTTGTGAATGCTCCAACACTCCAAAGTTTTTAAGAAGATTTTGGATAACCATTTGTCTGAAGTGGTGTAGGGTTTCCTGCCTAAGCAGGGGATTGGACTAGAAGACCTCCAAGGTCCCTTCCAACTCTGTTATTCTAATTAATTATATTGTATTATTTGTTTGCTTCTTCCATCACTCACCGGATCAAGTGGCTTGCTTCGTCCCCATGTCATTATTGTTGATAGAAGAATGAATAATTTCTGCTTTTCAAAGTGTTTTGATTCTGCATGTAATGCTGTAGTTTATAGGTTATAAATGGAAAATGTTTCAATTTATACTTTATCACAAATATCGGGCTTTATCTTTCCCCAGTACTACACAGAGAATAGCATTACTAAATACTGCATTGTAAAATTCTTATAATGCCCATCACCTGTGGGTGGGGTCGATACAGCTAAATAGTCCATATGGATAGTGCTTAGTTGGAGAAGACAGAAATCAGATATCTTAATCCATTTACAAAGACTGTGATACTGTACACACATATCAGGGTTTCACACTTTTTCACTGCCTCTCCTTGACTGCTTTCTGCTTACGTATATGATTATATAGCACGGGTGTCAAACTTGATCGCGTCACATGACATCACATGACGTGATGTTTTTTGCCTTTGTGGAGCCAGGGTGGGCGTGGCCTGCATGTGATGCATCCAGCCTGCAGGCCGCCAGTTTGACATCCCTGTATTCAGAATAATTTTGAAGCTGGAGTGAGTTTGAAAACATATGACTTAAGTAGTGTATGATAATCCTCTGTCGCATCACAAAGAGCATATCCTATGCATTCCAATGTAAGCATTATGATAAGCACTGCTAAAGTTCACCTGTGCACTTGGATCAAGCCATTTAATCCAGCATTGTCACTGGACAAATAGTCACTCAGTATGAATGTCTTAAGATCCTATACATTTAGCACAAATTAAAAAATAAGGAAAACTACAGCAAGATATGCCCAAGTGAATTTCTTAAGGATTTGAGAAAATTATTTATAATTTAATGCTTCATTTGCGAAACTAGATTTATCATCTAGTTTGGTAATACAAGATTATTGCATTCTCCATACTATTTAAAGAACAAATTTGACTGACCTGTTGCTGCCCAGGTTGCCTCATCAATTTGTTTGATGTCTTCAGTGATGTTATAAATAATGATATCACATTCTAACATGTGAGCTAGCAACTGATCTCGAGAAGTTGTCTAAAAACAAGCAATTTATCTTAGATTATTGTGGTTTTTTTCATTGATATTCATCTGATATAAATCTCTCACTGCCTAGCTGAATTTAGTCACCAAAGATAAAATTTGGCATAATTATGAGGTGAGGACACAGCTAGCTTTAAAACCATAGTGTTTTTTCAGTGACTTATCATTAAACCAGTATGAAATATCAAATGGAATGCAACAAGGAAAGCACTGCAGAGGTATGGGATGCAAAATACAGGGGTTTTTTTTAGTTTCATAACAGTGCACATATATAACTAAGCATATGAATAAGCTGTATATGAATCAACTTCTGAAAAGACATATGTTGTCTGAACCTGTATAAGTGCAATATAGTTTCCAAATAACAGAAAATAATACTTCCATTATGTTTTTGCACAGGGAGAATTAATTAATTAATTAATTAATTAATTAATTATTTTCCACCTTTTAATATATATCTTATATAAAACTCAAGGCACAAATCCTCCTCCTAAGAGCAAAGAGCATTAAGGATAATATGAAAACTCAAAACTGGTTTTCATTGACTTGTACTATTGAAGCATATGTAGAAAATGGCTGGAAATTGCATTATTACAATACACACTTTATCATATTACTCCTTTCCCTATCCAAGAATGCCTATATCAGTGATGGCGAACCTTTTTTGGTTCGCGTGCCAAAAGGGTGTGTGTGCGCGCCCTAGCGCGCGCGCACGTGCCCACACCCATTCCCTCCCCCCCACGCATGCGCACAACCCTCCCCCCCGCGAATGTGCAAAGACCTCACTGAAGCCTGGGACGGTGAAAAACGGCCCAACAGGCAAACCGGAAGTTCGGAAAAACGCACTTCCGGTTTGCCCGTTGGGCTGTTTTTTGTACTCCGGGGCTTCAGAAAGCTTCCCTCGGAGTGCGAAAAACAGCCCAACGGCAAACCGGAAGTGCATTTTTCCGAACTTCCGGTTTGCCCGTTGGGCCGTTTTTCGCACTCCGGGGCTTCAGGAAGCTTCCCTGAAGCCTCCGGAGGGCAAAACGGCCTTCACCAAGACCGAAAATCAGCTGGCCAGCGCGTGCATGCGCGCTGGAGCTGACATAGGGGAACGCCTCGCATGCCCTCTGATATAGCTCCGTGTGCCACCTGTGGCACGCGTGCCATAGATTCGCCATCACTGGCCTATATCCACAATATGCTTTCTTTTGCTGCTTTATATTGTAAGTTCCTGCAATTTAAAAAATTATATGTGAATCAAATGCAAATCAAGGATTTTATTCAATAAAATGAATACTTACTGTATATACTTCCATGGCAAAATCTGGTTTTGTATTCTCTGCCTGTGAAAGAGTTCCCACTATTTGATATATTCCTTCTTTTGGTTTAAGGGGCCCAGCTTCAACAACTGATCTTCCTTCCTCATCTTCTTCCTCTTCCTCTGCTATTTCTTCCAAGGAGGCTCCAACAATACAACTGGCCAGATACTTACAATGTACAATAAATGATAAGATGGGGAAAGGTAATTTAGTGTTATTAATTACAGTTATTCATTAGTCTGTCTGTCTGTCTGTCTGTCTGTCTGTCTGTCTGTCTGTCTGTCTGTCTGTCTGTCTGTCTGTCTGTCTGTCTGTCTATCTATCTATCTATCTATCTATCTATCTATCTATCTATCTATCTATCTATCTATCTATCTATCTATCTATCTATCATCTATCAATTTCAATATTGCAATCTAGGAGTGTGCCTCCCAGTAGCAAGATCTGCCCTATGGAACACACTCTCCCTTGGGATCTGGCAGATATCACTCTTCCAGCCTTCCAGAAAGACTCAAACAGCTGGCTCTTCCCCCAAACATTGGGATGGGGTCTGATTGGAGCCCAACAATTGTTTGCTACAGTATTTGGGAGTGGCATTTTAGAGTCCCAGGTACTGTTTCGTGATATTTCTTTTTACATATTACCTCCTTTTGTGTTTTAGTTATTTTACTGTAAGTCACTCAGAGTTCTGATATATAAGATGGGCAACCCTGTTAAAATAATAAATTATCTATAAATAAATAAATAAATAAATAAATAAATAAATAAATAAATAAATAAATAAATAAATAAATTCTTTCTCTCTCTCTCTTTCTCTCTCTCTCTCTCTTCCCCCCCCCAATCTTTCTCCCATCTTTCCACCCGGTGTTCTAAGCAACATATTTCATGTAGAGCAGACAAGACGCACAACCAAAAGTACTAGCTCTATCTGTATTGTAAGGCTACATTAACAGAATTTTGCAACACTGAAAGTTTTCCTTTTACTCTCTAGAAAACTTGGAAAGGTCCCTTCTCAAATGCTTCCACCCTACCCTCCCTCTTATGCAAGTGACATATCTTTTACACATAGATTATCTAGTCTGCAGCTTTTCTTCCTGTCTCCCAAGATCATTCCCACATACTAATATGTCCATACAACCCTCTTAAAATTCTGTTTAACTACACAATAACAAATAGATTTAACAAGTCTTAAGAACAAGCACTGTGAAAAGAACAAATTGATATGAGATCTTATGCACTCTTATTTTCTCTTTTTGCTATCTATTCTTGTTCAATTAAAAAAACCATAAATCTTTCACCCATAATTTGTAATAAACCCAGTTTCCCATTTTGTCCATATTCAAAACATATACTATTTATTGATCAAATCTCTACCCTGTTGTAATCAATTTTTCTTGGTGGCAAATTATAGAGAAAATAAGATGTTTAAATTCCACAATCTGATTAAAACCAATCCTAATTATTATTGCAACTGTCCTCAAAATAGCTCGGTCTTCAACATTTTCCTGAAGTAAAGAGGATAGCCTGACCTCAATTAGAGGCTGTTCCAAAGCATTGTAACTGCCCCAGAAAAGTGACATCTTCTATTTACATTCTCCCAAAGTTCTGACAAATGTGTCACTATATATAGCTTCTCCCTTGATGTTCTGATAGGCTAGGCCAATGCTGTTTGGAGTAGGCCAGAGGTGGGTTTCAGCAGGTTCTGACCAGTTCTGGAGAACCGGTAGCGGAAATTTTGAATAGTTCAGAGAACCGGTAAATACCACCTCTGACTGGCCCCACCCCCATCTATTCTCTGCCTCCCGAGTCCCAGCTGATCAGGAGGAAATGGGGATTTTGCAGTATCCTTCCCCTGGAGTGGGGAGGGAATGGAGATTTTACAGCATCCTTCCCCTGCCACGCCCACCAAGCCACACCCATCAAGCCATGCCATGCCACGCCCACCAAGCCACGCCCACAGAACCGGTAGTAAAAAAAATTCCAAAAAGGCCTTAAAACATTTATTGAGGATTGTTCTGGAGCCTTGATGGGGGTGTGCGATTTTGGAAGTGGTTATTGGATTAAATAGAAGGTTCCACTTTTAACTCATTTTTTTGATTTGTTAATTGTGTTAATTCTGTTTTTATACTTACTATTTTAATATTTTGTAGTACTATTTTTATTATGTTGCAAGCAGCTCAGAGTTGTGTGACAGCAAGATGCCAGCATATAAATTTAATAAATAAGTTTTTAAGAATGAAATAAGATCTAGGGATTGGGCAGGAGGTAAAAGAAAAAGCCATGAAAATACTTTATTTAGTTAAAAGCAACACAGGAGAAAGGCCTAATTTGGGCAGAAAATATGAAGTTGTTCGAAGTCAAGTTGATTCTTTGTTTTCATGTCTCTTTTTTTATTCATATCAAATAACTACAATCTTCATAATCATTATTTATCCCCTAGGACAGAATATACTGAGTTCATGATGACTGACTTCCTGCAGATAAATATCAGGAGGAGGGCTCCCAAAACAGTCAAACTGTAATTGACATATAATCCCTTTGTAAACTGTTTTGAAGATAAAACATTTTACTTCAGAGACAGTGGAGTTTAGAGATCAAAACATTGGGAAGACTCTTGAATGCTCTCAGTCCAGCCCCTAGATCTTATTACTACAGACGATCTCACTGAATATTGCGGATTGGAAAAATCGGCTGCTTTGAATGGCTGTAGGAAAAGTAGGTTATCTTGCATTAAACTTATGCCATCAACTACCAAAGTCCAGCAAATATTAAGAAATCCCTCATTTCCTTTCTCACCCCTTCCCATATAACCTGTTTAAAAAGTTATAATTTATATATCACGACTGGGAAAAAAGCCGTGTGGACTCCTTCCCCAATGCTTCCCCTCCTTTCCAACCCTCTCTACAAGTGACGACGATGTCATCCATTCAGTCGTGCCGACTTTCCCGTAACTTTGCTGCGATGGAGATGCATCTGGCGGGTCCTCGGCGTGCCCCGAAGCGGACGACCACCCTCCCTCCCGTTTCTGAGCAGTGCAGCCTTGCGCCCCTACCTTCCCAATGTTTCTGCCGCCATAGCTGTCCAAATGGTTGAGGAAGATTCTCTGGCTGCGAATGATCTCTTCTGCCTCCGCCACCGCCTCCTCTTCGTCCGACATGATTGCAGTTGACAAAAACGCCCGGAGGTTGCTGGGCAACCGACCCACGCGCTTGGCATCGGGGGAGGGAATGGGAGGAGGAGCAAAAGGGCAAGCAGCCAAAGACGGGGAGGGGGCGGGGCTTCAGACTGAAGGGAAACCTCCCGTCCTCCGATACGCCAGCCTCTAAAGCGGGCCTGCTCCGTAACAAATCGGCGTGTTGGAGTTGGGGAATCGGGTGATTATCACATCCCGATGGACCGCACAGCTCCTCAATCTCAGCCGGAACGCCCAGTGCTGGAAAGCCGCAGTCCAACCACCCTGGAGCGCTAAGGGCATGTTTCTGAAGCATACATTTATCAATCCAACTTGGTTTTGGGTGCAGATTTTAGCATGTAGCAGAAACAGGGATAATAATTGAGAGGAAACAAACTTCCATCCATCCAACTCGTGTGTACTTCTAATCAGAAACACTGGCTACATTTACTTATTACACTATATCAATTCTTCTTAATCATAGCACCCTTCTCACAGGTCCTCAAAATCAAAATTATGCACCAGCCTATTTTGAAAAGTAATTCAGTATTAAAATCCCTTCAAAATATTATGAGAAATGATAGAGGCAGTGAATGCATCAATTTTAATTTTTAATATAGTAAATATTGATAAATGTAACCCATACAAACAAAAGGTCCATAATTTTTTAAAGTGAGGAGTCCTAAGAGTATAAGACCCATTGTACAGATCATTTATGTGCTTTTATTTAAATGTACAACCTCTAACATAAATCAGTAAACAATAAACATGGCTAGGTTATTCACAAAAGAGTACGAAGTCAACTACGTAAAGTACATTTCCTCCTATAGGTCTAAATGTGAGCATACATCTACTCAATTGTTTGTGCACTTCATATGTTTAAACAAATGTACAAAATGAAATACAGCATTATAACAGTTGAAAGTGTAAATTCCTGGACTAAATTCTCAGCTACGATAAAATGATCACCCAAATAAATTCAAAGGCGCAAGACATATTTAAGTCCTTCAAATTATAAGTTCATCTGTCTGAGAACTAGGAATGTTATCATTATATAGCAAAACGTATCACTGCACAGTGCTATGACTGCTATACATAAACTTTCATTTAAAAACAGGCCCTTTTTGTAAGCAGTAAAAATTAAAAACAAAAAACCACAGCACCATTAGCAAATTTCTTATTTAGGTACCTAATTGTTCTCTCAATTCAAATCCAACTTGACTCTTTGGTTTTGAATTAATATTGTGTTGTACATTAATTTAAAACAATGGCTAAAATACTTAAAGGTAATATAGAAATATTTAGTAACTGGGAATATATTAAGGCGTGCAAAATACTTTCCAATATACTGTACATTGTGTAAACATTTAAACTGTAAATAACCCTTTATAGAATATGCATTCCATTTTAGCAAAAACTGTAAGAAAGATGGGGCTTTATGAAGAATGCACCTTTTTAGTTCCTTATCTTTGTGCTTATACCATTTGTATTTCAATTGATGAATACATTCATTATGCCAACAATTCATCTTCTGTTCAGTATTCAAAGATTGCAACCCATACAATAAACACTGCTTTTTACTGCTCATCAGTATGGAGCTTAAAATGTTTGTGAGTATTTATTATGATTTCCTAGTAGTTAGAGAATGCACAACAAATGGAGATAAATATTGTAAATGAAAAATCTATTTTACTAAGCTTGGCAAGGCAATTTTCTGTTCTTCATAAAATTCCAAGTTAGTCTTGGAAAACACGACTGTATTGTGCAAATTTTGAACAAGCATTATCTTGTTACAAACATTTAATGTCAACTGCAGCATTGCTAAAACTAAGCACTGAGTTAATACAGATTAAAATGGAAACATTATTCAATCACTTGAAAGAAAATTAACCAAGACTATAACTTTGTTTGGAATTTTGAGAACAAATTGAGTTATTTACTGAGAACAGCTTCAGTTATGAAGGTTATAGATAGTGCCATTACAACTAGTAGAGCAACTAATGTTAAAAGCAAGGAATGCAAGTTAAACAAAGTATTCCTTTGTAAGTTCTCAGCATAAGCTGCTCAAAATTCTCAGTTACAACATTTTTGGAGCTCTCTTTTGGTTGTGGATTCAATCAGGACTGCCCATCGCTTTTCAAATCTTCTAGTCTTTGTAGTAATGCATTTCCAAAAGCTTCTCGATATGCTGGGCTAACGGAGTCTAACAAAGAGTAGACAGTCTCATGGTAGGGATTCTGTAAACTGTCATCCATCTGGTCAAAATCATAAGCAACCACCTACAAAAGAAAAATATATTTCAAAAGTAAGAAAGGATCCAGTATAATATAAACACAGGGATAAAGTAAGACAACATAAAATGTTCTGCAGACCTGTCCCCCCCCCCCCCCGCTTTGGATATTTAAAAGACAACCAATAACATGGAATTCTCAAGAACTGACTAATAACAATGAAGTAATCATGGATTTTTATAGCTACAGTAAATGGGGTAATTATGAAGCATTTATTGCATCAAATTACTGATTCCTGGAAATTTATTTTCTATATAAAATATTTGGAACTTAAGGAAAAGGAAGTAGACTGCTTTTGTAACAATGTACTGTTGTTTACTAAATAGTCACTTAAAAATACATACACAAAAGGAACATTACCCTGAGTCCTGCTTCTGTTAGCTCTAGGCAATATCTGTTCTTCTCCCGAGTTTCCACATTGATGTATGCTACCTCTTCAACACATGGGAGATTTTTAGAGACAAACATGTTGCTCACAGCAAACAAAACATCATTCACAACAGCTTCTGCTTCTATTCTCATGTCTTTCACATCTGTTCCTTCAAAATGGTTCTCAGTTCCACTGTTACTGGATTCATCCATGGAATTATAATCAGTCTCCATTCTGCACATAAAAATATGTGTATAATATTTAGTACAACATTAGGCAATGGGAAATTTCAAATAGAACACAGACTTTATTTAAAAAAAATACCTGAATTTTTAAATTTTGAAATAATCACTTAAACCTTAATTTCATGATTTCAAAGTGGAAGCTTTTGGTCCCCTCACTTGTTCTGAAGAAATTGATCAGCCAACACTGTATTCAACACAGAGTAGGCTATCTCTTCTTTCTTCTACTTAACCTCATCGTTTATTACTATTTCCAGTCTAGGCATGTTTCTTGGAAGCTTCCTTCCCACTTGCTGCAAGCTTCAATTTTATAGGTCACTCCTTTCTTATCACTCTCCAGGAGCTTCTGAGATCCTACAATCCAGAGGCCCATATTTCTCATCAATCCCACAACCCTTTCTCAGCATTTCTTGTGTGACACAACTCCCATTCCCCATGCAACCTGAGAACAATGGAATATACCGTATTTTTCAGACTATAAGACGCACCGGTGTATAAGACGCACCAAGATTTCGAAGAGGTAAGTAAGAAAAAAAAGTTTTTGTCCTCCCCGGCTCCCAGGAGCACTCTGCAGGCCTCCCAAACCCTCTGCGCACCCCGTTTTTCGCAAAAAATGGGCCCATTTTTCACCCGTTTTCGCAAAAACCGGGGCACGTTTTTGGCAAAAACACCCGTTTTGCCTTCCCCCAGCCCCCAGGAGCACTCTGCAAGCCTCCCAAACCCTCTGCACACCCCGTTTTTGCAAAAAACGGGCCCATTTTTTTGCAAAAATGGGACACGGGGGCGTGGCTTCGGGAGGCCAAAAATGGCTGTATTTGGTGTATAAGACGCACCAACATTTCCACCCTATTTTAGGGGGGGGAAAGGTGCATCTTATACTCTGAAAAATACGGTATGTAACTCAAGGTTGAACTGGAGGAATCTTTGATGCTGAGCTTGGTTGTTGACTTGCCAATGTTTTATTACCCAACTGGGTAACACTATCAGTGAAATGTCGGCAAACTAAATGAGAATACAGGTAGTCCTCGACTTACAATAGTTCATTTAGTGACCATTACAACAGCACTGAAAAGTGACTTATGACCATTTTTCACAGTTATGACCATTGCAGCATCCCTATAATCATGTGATCAAAATTCAGATGCTTGGCAACTGGTTCACATTTATGACCGTTGCTGTGTCCCAAGGTTCAGGGATCGCCTTTTGTGACCTTGTGACAAAGTCAATGGGGAAGCCAGATGCACTTAACAACTGGGTTACTAACTTATCAACTGCAGGATTCACTTAACAACTGTGGCAAGAAAGGACGTAAAATGGGACAAAACTCACTTAACACGTCTCACTCAACAACAGAAACGTTGGGCTCCATTGTGGTCAAGGACTACCTGTGTATTCATATATTGGGGACAAACGTAGAGTTGCAAAGCATCTATACAAATCTATACGGACACTCTCTGGCCGACACACCACAATTGAGGCGGAGAAACTTCCCTGTTTCTCTAGAAACCATGGAAGTTGTAGTCCCAACACCTCTGGAAGATCACAGGTGGAGAATGTGTGCACATGTATCACCTCTCCTGCGGGAACTGCTTTGGTTGCCGATTTGCTTCCGGGTGCAATTCAAGGTGCTGGTTGTCACCTTTAAAGTCCTTCCGGGCTTGGGACCAAGTTATCTGAGGGACCGTCTCTTGCTGGTCACATCTACCCGACCCACTAGAGCAGGGAGGCAAGGTATGTTGCGGGTCCCATCTCCTAAGGAGATACATCTGTCGGTATCCAGAAGAAAGGCCTTCTCCGTGGTAGCTGCCTCTCTCTGGATCACTATCTCCCCAAAGATTAGACTGACCTTCCACTCTAACACACTTTCGAAAGACCCTGAAGGCGTGGTTCTACCAGCGGGCCTGGGGAACCCAGAGCGGGATGGAGCCCATTAAATGGCTAGTATGAGTGTGTGTTGCCTCTGGGGTGGGGTTATTATTTTATTATGTTTATTTTTTATTATTTTGATTTCTTTTAGATTGTCTTTTTATGTCCTGGTAAGAAGGCCAGATCCTGAAGATGAAACTCAAATACTTTGGCCACCTAATGAGAAGGAAGGACTCACTGGAGAAGAGCCTAATGCTGGGAACGATTGAGGGCAAAAGAAGAAGGGGACGGCAGAGAATGAGGTGGCTGGATGGAGTCACTGAAGCAGTCGGCGTGAGCTTAAATGGACTCCGGGGGATGGTAGAGGACAGGAAGGCCTGGAGGAACGTCGTCCATGGGGTTGCGATGGGTCGGACACGACTTCGCGACTAACAACAACAAAGCCGCCTTGAGTCGCCATGTGCGAGCAGGCGGCAATATACATTTTCTAAATAAATAAATAAAAATAAAATAAAATAAACAACGCAGGGCAGATGCCAGCAGCGGATGTTCCTTTCTCTCCGACGTTGC
>QLTV01002691.1:1957317-1974202 GCA_003457575.1 Thermophis baileyi
TGCAACTCCCCCCCCCAGGACGATTTCGCCCTCCGGGTCGCGACGGCATGATCTACCCGTATCCATTCTCCTTCGGGGTCTGCCCGTCGAATAGGTCTTGCATGAGAATTGCTCCCGGCCCCTTCACTACCGGAGGGGACGATAAGCCTCTGCCTCTCCCTGCTCCCAACAGCGAAACCACTCGGCTCGCCTCTTCTCACTTTCCAAGCTGTCACGTGTCCACGATCGCCAGCGACCGGAAAAAACAAGAGGCGCCACTTCTGGTTGCCGATGGAGCTTGCACGTGGTTTAGGGAGAGGGAATCGTAGGACTGCGGAGACGAGGATCCGAACGGGGCGGACCCAAGGGATGTATTTCATTAAGGATAAGCCTCTCTAAGGACACGGTGATTTCATTGCATTGCGAAAGCGCGAATAGTTTAGGCTTAAAAACTATAAACAAATAGCCGTTATAAACTAGCATTTGCATCAGGACGTCATGATTTCATTGCATTGCGAAAGCGCGAATAGTTTAGGCTTTAAAAAGAAAACAAAATAGCCCTTATCAATTAAACCTTGCATTCATCTCCACTTTGGATTTAGTTTTGTCTTTTATACGTATTTCCACCAAACTAATATGACATCTTTAAAAAAAAAAACCAGCTATAGAGGAATGGTGGGAAACCTTTGAATAGCTCCCTGCAGGCGCTTGTGAATGTTCTTCCTTTTTCATTTTGACATCGACTTGCAAACTAAAGGCCTCCGCTACTCTTCTTTTCTCTTATCTCTACATCCAAAGGCGTGCGGTCACGTGGCTGCCCCGGTCCACTTCCCCGGGCCTCCTCTCCCTTCCGCAGCCCGGAAGATGACGAGGCTTCCTCGCAAGACTTGACGTCCTCCGAAGCGTGGCTACGCGATCCAAGCTGAGCGGCGCAACGACTCAGCCTCGCCGCCCCCCAGACAGTGGGGCGGGGAAAGGGGGCGGAGAGAGAGAGAGAGAGAGAGAGAAACAACCTCGCGGCGAGACTTCTTCGCGGGACGTCGAGAGAGGTTTTGGCGGGGTGGGGGGGGGGGAAGGGGAGGAAGCCGAAGACCCTCGTGGGCCGTGAAAACCTCCCACGCCCGTCCCTTTAAATTTCCCGGGGGGGCGGCCAGGCCTCGGAGAAGATGGCGGCGGTTTGAGAGGCGAGATGGAACCTCCCGCTCTCGCCGTCGCGGCGGTGCTCTTACGACGTGAAGCCTCCTCGGGCAGGACTGAATAGACGAGCCGGGAGGCTCTTTCTGACTACTAACCGAGACCCCGGACGGGTCCCCTTTCCCTCTCAAGCAGGCTTATCGTCCCGGTCCTCCCCTTTCAACTCTGACATTCAGTGACAGGCAGCCTCGGCACGCCCCTTTCTGGAGTTCCTGACTGGTGGGGCTGTCGACCCTCCTCTTCTTTTCCCCCCATCCGTTTCCGTCCTCTTGAACAGACCCCGTCTGGCAACTCGCGAAGACCCGTTTTGTGGGTTCTTGGCTCCGGTCCTCCAGCCCCCGCATCTCCTTTCCTTTAACTTCCCTGCACTTCCCATCGATCTCTCTTTCTCTAGACTTTCTCTCTCTCTTCCTGGCCATCATGCCTTGGCCCTTCTCGGAGTCGATCAAAAAAAGGGCCTGCAGGTATCTGCTGCAGAGGTACCTGGGGCACTTTCTCCAGGAGAAGCTCAGCTTGGAGCAGCTCACGCTGGATCTTTACCAAGGCACAGGCTGCTTGGCACAGGTGCCTCTAGACAAATGGGTAAGTGATCCAGTTCCAGCTGGCAAATGAGGAATTGTCTTTTGACAGGTGTAGCCAGCTTGTTTGTTTTAGTTCCCTGCCTGTCTTCTCATTAGTGTTCTGATTATCATTCCCTTGACAAAATATTGGAAAGTGCTAGAGCGTATTGAGGCTGTTTGGAGTAATCCAGGTTTGATAAGATGTAAAAACAGATTTACCTGTGAGCAATGTCTCATTCCCAAATAATCATAATCCAAGTACTTATTTCTATCCTTTTGAATTGAAGCCGTCATGGTGGCATTGAAGTCAAAATTGATTTTTTATTTTATACTTAAGGAGAGAAAAAAAGGGAATGATAAAAGAAATGGAAAACGGTTGCCTCATTCAGGTTGTTTTCAGTTGGTTCACTTGGAAGAAGTGCAAATTCATGTTAGAATTAACATCTGAATCAACTCACATTTTGATACATTTTATTTGGTCCTGCTGAACAATACCGTAATAGTTTCAAAAAGAGACCAGGTAAGGAAAAATTATCTAGTTTATGGAAATTCTAGTACTGGAAATAGTATTTGACCATTGAAAATTTATTTTGCCTTATGATTTGAATTGTGAGATGAATGGATTAGCAGGATTACTAGGTGCCAAATTTCATTGTTTGCATGATCCTGTGAAAGTGTAATACACAACTCACAGCTATGGTAGGTATTTGATCAAATCCATATTTGACAGCATTATAATTTAGGGATAAAGACAAGTTTTAAAAAACAATTCTGTCTATGTAGAGAAGTGCAAATCATGCCTTTATATTTTAATATAAACATCAAGGATCTTTGTAAGCAGAAACACTTTTGTGATTTTATGCCTCAGTTTAGCTTTTATAGATCAAGTATGTTTTTACAGAAATTTAGAAGGTATTTAGAAATTTTAGAAAAGTTTTTTTTACTAAAGTTTTATTTTGTAGAATATTTATCAGTATCTTTCTCTATTTTTATATTTTAATTGATATGGAAAATATTACAATTCAACCCCTGCAAGACAGAGTGCCTGTGGGTATTTGGAGACAAAGTACTTCCATCTTTCTCTCTGGGGTTGCACTACCTCAGACAGACCTGGTGCACAATCTCGGAGTCCTTCTGGACTTGCGGCTCCTGCTTTTGGTGATGCATCAGTTGCACCCATACCTGAACCTGAATACTGCTCACAGTAACTCAGGCCAATTCAAGGTGGTGGTGGTTACCTTTAAAGCCCTACATAGCTGGGACTGAAGTACTTGAAGGATTGCAGGACTGCCTTTTTCCAAAGCCTCTACCTGCCCAACCAGATCTAGCAGAATGGGCATGCTGCAGATCCTGTCTGCCAGAATGTCTGCTGGCAGGAACTAAAAGACCACATTTTTTGCAATGGCCCCTCCTCTATGGAACATTGTCCCTTCGGAGATTAGAATGGCCTCAACCTTGTTAACCTTTCTTAAGGCCTAAAAACCTGACTATGTTTCCAACCCTGAGGCGCTGAATTTTATTTTATGCTGCCCATCTCTAGAAGGTGACTTTGGACAGCTATGTGAATGTGTTAAGGGCCCCGTTTCCTGACTGTATTGCTAACTAGCCAAATATCATGGCTGCTATGCAAATTTATTTTGTTTCTATTGTTTTATTCTTTTAAAAAATGTTTTTAGTATTTTGATTGTAACATATTTTTTTTGAATTGTAAGCTGCCCAGAGTCATTGACTGAGATGGGCGACTATAGAAATTGAATGAATAAATAAAATTACTTGAAATAAATTGTTTAGTTTTAATAGTTATTTATACATTTTGGATTCAGGAAATTTGGTTTAAAGAATCTTATGGTTTAGGAATCTTAGCTGCCTTTAGAACTTCTCAATCAAAAACCTTGTAGCTGAGAAAAAATGTGAATTAAGATATGGCTACTCACTGATTGCCTTCATTCAGTGATTGCCTTTCTTATCTGCAGCAGCATGCATTTTCCTTTCCATAGCTTCAGTCTGTCCTTTCAGCTGCTAAATGTTCTCCTTGGAAAATTTTCAACCTGGTATTGAGCATCTCTTGAATGTCAGAGTTGTTTCCTTTCTAACTTTCCTTCTCCCTTTTAAAATACTTACAGCTGTTAACATTGGTCTTCAATGCATTATGATAACATTGCTTTTGACTCAGGTTACCAGAAGAGGTAATTGTTAGCAGTAACCACCAATGACTTGTTGAGGCTGACATGTTGGTTACAATTAGTAAGCAAAGCTTTTTTGTTCCTTCAATTTAGCATTAAACATCCTCAGTTAGTCTATTAAAACTTTTTATTTAATTCTCTAATACTCTGTTACATAATATTAAATTAACACTAAATGCAGCCACCATTTAGTGTAACATGTAAGAATTAAATGTGTAAATATTCATGAATACTAAAGATACCATTTGTTTCTTAAAACATAGGCTCTTTTTAGAACAATTGTAATTATAATCAGTACTTTCTGTGTTATGATAAAATGTGAAATTGACAATGATAAGTGTTGGGAGATGCAAGATAAGCTTCATAAAATTTGCCCAAGTTCATGTTAGTATGATTTGATAACATTTCTGTTCATATAATATCGACAGCTAGAATTCTGTGCACTACTTGATCTGGAGCAGATTCCCTGTCTTTGCTTATTCTACCTTTTAATAAAATATAGAATATTACAAAGAGAATTTATCTTTTGGCTTGAAAATAAGCTTTTTAAATATTTTGATGTAGAGGAAGGTAATTATGAAGGTTAAGGCAATTCTAAATATTGACATTTAAAAGTGCAAGGTTGGGAAGCTATTGGATTGATTTGTAAGTATGGTAAGATATGTGTACTATGACCATACTTTATTGCCCAACAGTTGTAGATCTGAAATGTTCAGTCCACATGTATGAGACTGATTAATCAAACTGCTTTTTAGCAGCTTATTGAAAATTGGTACAACTTGCTGTTTTCTCAATTCTGTAGTTTGATTCTCTGGAATATTGCAGTCATTTTGATGGTTTTCTGATTAAAGCAAATAACCTATGTTACTTTAGGGTGTTTTGAATGAAGGTTTTGGGAGTGCAAAAGTAAACACAAAAGTTTTTCTCCTTATGACGAACCTAGTGTTCTAATTCTGCCTAAAGCCAATTCATATTCTGATTCATATGTAGCAAAGAAGGTCCACTTACATTGTAAAGTGTCATTATTCTAAATGACAAGAACCCTTCTTCATTTGAGGCTACTGGATTTTTTTGGTAGTTTGCTGTGACTTATTTGCTAAGCTGTCTGATAAGTTGTTCATGTTTGTTGAAGTCCATCGTGGAAAATGATAAATGTAGTATGAGTCTATTCTTTGCATAGACTATTCTTTGCTTATTTCATTGCTATAGCCTGAGGATGTAGAGAGAGTCCCTGGAGAGGTGCAGTCTATCACATCCACTCTTGTCTGTTTGGGCACTAATGTTATCCAAGACTAAGCACCTGAAAGAGAGATTTTTCAGTGTCCTTAGTTTTACACGGTCTTTAAATGTATCTCCTGATAGTTTCCTGGATATCTCAGTCGTATTCAGTACCATTTTTATGGGGTCTGGCTTCATTGGACACAATCCTACTTATTAAGCACTCAAAGAACCAACCTCTCTCTGCCCCCATGGCTACCAAGTAGAACTTCCCACTCAGGATGGAATAGAATTACTTTGGTACAGTAGTCCTGAAGGATACTTATTAGACTTCTTGGAGGCTTCTGATATTGATTATATGACAAATATGGTCATGTTTCCTCCACCAGAGTCCCTCTTTTGGTCATCCATGAAGGAAGCCAGCTTGGTTTCAATCTCATGCCTAGGCCTCAATCTTGAATGTCACATGTCTAGATGTAACCTGTTTCTTCCATTCTTTCCACAACTGTCCTCTAATATTCAAGGCATGTTTGGTGAGCTTTTTGTAAATTTGTTTTCCTTGATTTTTTTGTATATATTCAGCGTCCTGTATTGTGACTGACATCTTTTAGAGCTGCTTAAGCCTAATAAGGTCCCTGAGTCTGGGTGATATTTTTTAAAGTAGTGGGTCATGCTAGGGGAAACAATATTGACTGTGTCAAGGTTATGAGATTAACTACAGGAAAATGCAACTGAGAACATCAGTAATGGTAAAGAAGTCTGAGCTATAAGCTGAATCCTTCAGGAAATTGTATATTCTTAAATGAACACCATTTTCTGTTACATGCACTTTTATGGGATTTTTTAAAATTAACTTTTCAGTGTTTCAACATTTGAAAGCATTTGCCTTGTTTCAGTATTTAAAAATGTCATTATCAATGTATTACTATTAATACTTTTCCACAGCTTTTTATAACTGATTAACACAGTAACATGTGCTTAAATAAGCACAAATAGTTGTTGGCAAGTATGACAGGCATTTTGCTAAAAATAACAATTTATCTTAATTGTGATAAAGCTTTTACAATCAGCTTTTACCTGTTTTGTTAGGTATGTTTATCTGTGACTATGAAATTAAATTTTGTAATACTTAAAATGATAGCTACCATATTTTTTGGTGTATAAGACACACTTCCCCCCCAAAAAAGTGGGTGGAAATGTCTGTGCGTCTTATACAGTGAATGTTGCCGAAGCCCCGCCCACCCGCCGGCCCCACCCTTCGGCCTCTGCCTCCCAGCAATTTGCCTCGTTGCAGCAAACAGCAAACAGCCT
Organism: Thermophis baileyi; assembly: GCA_003457575.1. Lineage (NCBI taxonomy): Eukaryota > Metazoa > Chordata > Lepidosauria > Squamata > Dipsadidae > Thermophis > Thermophis baileyi. The sequence goes on from QLTV01002691.1 coordinate 1,963,763, forward strand.
GGTCAGCTTCAGCACAGCCTGATTTAGCACAAGCAGCTGATTGGCGGTTGGATCTGCCTCCCGGAATACCGCCTATGTTCTAGGCTGCGGGGATTGCCACCACCCATCGCCGCCCATTGCCACTGCCGCCTATCGCCGCCTCCGCGCACCCCATTTTCGGCCTCCGCGCGTCCCATTTTCGGCCTCCGCGTGCCCCATTTTCAGCCCAGGCGGCAGGGATTGCTGCCGCCGCCTATCCCCACCACCTAGAACAGGCCAAAAATGAGGTGCGTAGAGGTGGCGATGGGCGGCGACGGTGGCGATGGGTGGTGGTGATCCCCGCAGCCTAGAACAGCTGATAGGCGGTATTCCGGGAGGCAGATCCAACCGCTAATCAGCTGCTTGTGCTAAATCAGGCTGTGCTGAAGCTGACCATGCTGTTTGCTGTTTGCTGCAAGGAGGCAAATTGCTGGGAGGCAGAGGCAGATTTCTTTTTCTTGTTTTCCTCCCCAAAAACTAGGTGTGTCTTATAGTCCGGAGTGTCTTATAGTCTGAAAAATACAGTAATTGGATTTCTTGACACTGGATATATGAAGCAAAATGTAGTATTTTATTGCAGCATAAAAGTTATAGAAATGGGTGTATCCAGCCATATTGAGTATGTGCATTTCTATGAATGCATATCTGATTTGCATTAAAATTACAGATTGCAGAGGAGAAGGAAATAGGATTAACGGATTTGTTTTTTGTATGATATAATAAGAGCTATGATGCATCAGATGAGAAAGCTACATATATACAGTATTCTACCATATTTTTTCCACAATGGCTAACCAGATGTCAGTAATTAGGACATGAGTACATTAATATATTTCATGTATATTTTGCACATACCAGAACCATTGTATATGCATTGTGACTAGTAGACTTTGGTAATTTTAACCAGTATGGATTGGCGTAATCATCTCCCAAAGGCATCCAAATTGGCAACCATCTTTGTTATTTTAAACACAGAGGGATTTTTTTTATTGTTTTTGGTGTGTGCAGTGCTTCAGCTTCAGTCTTCAAAAAGAGCTTCAAAGCACATAAGAGTATGAAAATAAGATCTGTCTACAACATGTTTTTCTACCCACCTATTTCCCCCTAATTATGGGGCAGCTTCGGAAGGCAGCCACAAGGTGGGATCTAATAACCACACACCAAATACCAAAAAGTATTTTTTTAAAAATACCGTATCCACATTTCCACATATTGAAAAACACCTTTTGAAGATTGAACCTAAGCATTGTACTACCCTAACTGAAACTTGTATTTTTTTAGGCAGTTAAATCTAATTTGCCCTAGATGTAGAAGATAAATTAATTACCCATATTTATATTAAAAATTGTAATTAATATTACGAATTCTGATAAATACTACAAATTCTATGTTCTTCTTCTGTATGCTTAGAGCCTGAACGAGATTCTGGAATCGGCAGACGCTCCATTGGAAGTTACTGAAGGATTTATTCAGTCAATATCTCTGTCCATTCCTTGGGGCTCTTTGCTTCAAGATAACACTGCACTTGAAGTAAAGGGCTTAGAGATGGTCTTCAAACCAAGGCCATGTCTAGGTAAGTTAATAAACAACTGTTGCTTGTCATTACATATTGTATATTTTTTTGCATGTTAGAAGATAAGTGGATTAGTGTAAATGAACTAGTATCACAATAATTCTTGCTTAATGACCTTAATTGGGACTGGCAACTCCATCGCTGAGTAAACATCACGTGATTGCCCCACATCGCAATAGAAGTCCTGGCAGTCCTGATTCCAGTTAAGCGAATCACCCATGGTCTTTAAGCAAGACATTACATGATGGCATCACATGACCTCCTGCTGGCTTCCCTGTTGACTTTGCCAGCTGAGAAGGTTGCAAATGGTGCTCACATGACCATAGGGACACTGTGATAAGTGTGAGGCCTGGTGATAAGCCACTTTTTCAGCACCGTTGTAACTTTGAACTGCAATAAACAAATAGTTGTTAAGCAAGCACTACTTGTATCCACTTAATTTTTGCTAGATGGTATATTTGAACATCAAATAGGTATGGTATCATAAGGCAATGTGTATGTTTATCCATGTCTAATCAGATAATAAGGAAATAAGTATTACTGCAAATAATCTCCTGGACTCGGGACAAAGTATATTGGTCAGTGTTCAAATATATACATTTTTTGGCTCAAATACTTTATTTCAAAACTATGATATCCTTTGTCTTATAAACAAGTTTATATTACTTTATAAACACAGTTGTAGGCTATCGAGATGTATATAGATTCACTGTGTTTACAACTTGATATTTTTAAGAAGAGATTGGACATCCACTTGTTTGAAATGGTAGAGGGTCTCCTGCTTGAACTGGGGATTGGACTAGAAGACCACCAAAGTCCCTCCAACTCTGTTATTCTGTATATTATAAACTCACATCTGATTTAAAGTTTCTTCATAAAATAATAGTCTTCATACTGCTTTCTTTTGTTCAGAATCTTGACCGTAACTACATAATTAGATATATTGTCTGAATCCTGACTATATGGGAAAACCAGTCTTATTTTATAATGAGGACCCAGATTGTTGGGGGCAATATGTTGACTCTGTAAACTGCTTAGAGAGGGCTGTAAAGCACTGTGAAGCGATATATAAGTCTAAGTGCTATTGCTATTATGTAGCCGTATAATTTTCATATATCATGTTCATACTTGGAGAGGTCCTGCTTTTCATTCACAGGCAATATAAGATTGTTGATTGGCATCTCGGAGCAGTTGGAAAAATCCTCAGAATGCTTAAGACCAAACATATTACACTTATTGGACGTTTGTAATATAATTATCCATACTTCCATGTTCTGCTGTAGAAGTCTACCATTTTGACTTCTACAGCAGAAGAATAATTTTGTGTATTCCATTGATTTTGTAATATTTGGGCGGAACATTTATTCTCCATACATGTATTAAGTAAAAGCAATATCCTACAATCTAATTTACTCCACAATATTATTTCTCTAGTTTTTACTTTGCTACATTTAATGTTACTAGTGCAGGGGTCGGCAACCCGCGGCTCCGGAGCCACATGCGGCTCTTTGGGCCCCCTGCCGTAGCTCCCTGTCCCATCACTGGCTGGCCTCGCCTTCCCCTCCCTCACCTGGCCTGAGAAGGTAAGGGCGACGGGAATGGAGAAGCGGGCGGGGCTGATTCTCCGGCACTGGTTGAGGAGCATAGCCACCCCTGGCGGAGACTTTCCTTTGGGCGACCCTCCTCCCCCTCTCGCGACTCCCTGGCTGGCTGTGGCGGGGCCAGGAGGGTGCGCATGCGCAGGGAGTCCCTCAAGCGAGTGCCAAAGCGCAGCAAAGGCACGCACGGAGGGCGGGCGGCTGCTTGCTTAAGGAGGGTCTTTGGACGCGGCTTCTCTCCTGCCCTAAGGATCTGGCCATTGCCTTGCCGTGTCCTGTCCCGTCCCCCCGCAGCTCTTCAGCCAAGCGGGGTGGGCGTAAGCTCCAGCCCGAAGCCGCAGGAAGCGAAGGCTGCCTTCGCTCCGGCGACCCTCCTCCTCCCCCTCCTCTCATGCGGGGTGGGGGGCACGGCAAGGCAATGGCTGGATCCTTAGGACAGGAGAGAAGCGGTCCTGTAGCTGCCTTCATGCCATATTTGCGCGTAAGGCAGCCTTCGCTTCCTGCCGCTTCGGCCTGGAGCTCACGCCTTCCCCCCTCGGCCGAAGAGCTGCGGGGAGGGGGGACGGGACGGGACACGGCAAGGCGATGGCCAGATCCTTAGGGCAGGAGAGAAGCGGCCCTGTAGCTGCCTTCACGCCACATTTGCGCGTAAGGCAGCCTTCTTTTCCTGCTGCTTCGGGCTGGAGCTCACACCTTCCTCGCTCAGCCGAAGAGCTGCGGGGGGGGGGGGACGGGACGGGACACAGCAAGGCAATGGCCGGATCCTTAGGGCAGGAGGGAACCCAAAGCCCCCCCTTAAGCGGGCAAGCTGCGTCTAAAGACCCTCCTTAAGCGAGCAACCGCCCGTCCTCTGCGTGCGCCTTTGCTGCGCTTTGGCCCTCGCTTGAGGAGGGTCTCCCCGCGTGCCACAGCCAGCCAGGGAGTCGCGAGAGGGGGAGGAGGGTCGCCCGAAGAGAAGCCTTCGCTGGGGGTGGCGATCGTTCCTCAGCACACAGAGAGAGATGGGGAGAGAGAGGGAGAAAGAGAGACATGAGGGAGGGAGAGAGAGATGGGTGGGGAGGAAGGGAGAGAGAGAGACAGAGAGAGCTGGGGAGAGCGAAAGAGAGAAAGAAAGATGAGAGGGAGGGAGAGAGATTGGAGAGGGAGAAAGAGATGGAGAGAGAGAAAGAGAGAGGGAAAAGAGAGAGAGATACCTGTTTCTCATAGAAAAGAAAACATAGAGCCACAAAACCTGGGTAGGTGTAGCTGGGGGGGTGTCATGTGACTCGGTGGGAGTGACGTCGAGTTGGCCACGCCCACCCAGGTTTTGTGGCTCCGGGTGTTTTGTTTTCTCTGGGAAATGGGTCCAAATGGCTCTGAGTTTTTAAGGTTGCCGACCCCTGTACTAGTGAAAAGTTTCTACTGGTATGTGAATAAGTATAAACTTTGAGAGGCTTCTCTGTTTGTTTACTACATAGGAAATCACTGCTGTGCAAATAGAAAGTATTAGTCAGCAATGTTTTGTTGATTGAGTTCATGATTTACTATTACTGACTCATCCTCGTGATTTAATATTAATAGTGGCTGAAGTTGACTAAAAATAAAGCATGTTTGACTTCTTTTGGTAGCTTCTAGTTCAGAACCAATGTATTGGTCAAGCTTTATGACGAGTAGCATGCAGCTTGCAAAGGAATGTCTTAGTCAAAAACTGACAGATGAACAAGGAGAAGGGTCCCAGCCTTTTGAAGGACTTGAGAAATTTGCTGAAACAATTGAAACAGGTACTGTTTGCTTCATAAACTGCAAAGCAAATTATCAGTTAACCAAAAGTATATTTTGTTAATTAAGTCACAATAATTGTCAAGTTTTAAAATGTTGTGGCATTATTTAGTAGGTGCTGCTGTGCTGTGATGGGACAGGTTTGCATGCATAAACCACTTTCACAATAGTTAGAAAAGGGAGGCCAGTGACAATGTTCCACATGTTCATCAGCAGTCTCTCTTGCCCAATATTTTAGTCCTTAAATGTTTTCTACCCAGACGGTGTCTGAATTGTTAGAAGAAATGCACATACCAATTGTTTTTCTTACATAGTGATTAGTGCATTGTAATCTGATTTTACTTGGGGAGGTGGGGGGATGAAAGAGTTCATTTGCCTGTATAATTAAAAGGAATAGTAGCAGCATCATTACTTCAATTTTTTTTATCCCGCATTTCTAGCTGTCAGGTGAAAAAACAACCAGAAGCCAGGATAGAATTCAAAAGCACTATGCGTTTATTTCATGCTATCTATATGCAAGAATCTGATCTACTAACAATCAAGGCAAATTAGTGCCAAATAAGAGTCAAGGGACTTAAAGGGTAGCTGGACTTAAGTCTCTTTTAGGGTCGTAGCAGTTCCAAACTCATGATGTGTTTAACTCCAGCCTCAGGCTCAGTCTGGTCATTCCTACATCAGTCAGCGGATGCTTGGAAATAGTAGTATCTACTTAGCTGATGCAAGATTATATAGGTTTTTAAGTACTTATTTCCTTCTGGCTTAATATATTATGTGATCAATTATGATTTATAAACTGTAGTTTATTGCTCAGTGTGATGTGTATTGGATTTGTCTTGATAATATGATTCTTCTGCCTAGTCTGAATCTAGCAGGTGTAACACTTATTTCTTATCTTGGTATTTTTACTATAGTTTTAAGGAGAGTGAAAATCAATTTTTTAGACACTGTTCTGAGAATTGAACATGTGCCAGATAATTCTAAAAGTGGAACAGCACTGGAAATTCATATTGAGAAGTAAGTAGGTTTTGTTTTTTATTTTAAATGATGGCTGGAATAGAATCAGTACTTTATGAGAAATTAAAATAAAGGTTCTATTGTATTCCTCAATAATAGAACTTGACATTGATTATGTCTGTAGCAATAGTGATTAGGATTTTAAACATGTAAGAAGATATAGGAATTTTGTAATTAAATTAGTGCATTAATGTTATTAGAGGTTAAGTTGCATTTGCTTCTGTGCCCATGTGATACAGTAATGCTTTGCTAGATTTTTATGGAGAGTCTCAATCATCCAGGTCATGGTTGTTCCAAAGGTGCTTTTTCCAAAAGGCAACTGGACTTTCTTGGGTTTTTTTCTTTGAAGCTATTCATGTGATATAAACAAGAAAATTTTAAATTTATATTCTATCCTTATTTCATTATTTATTTCACTGCTTACAGAACGGTGTACTGTGATGAAACTGCTGATGAATGTTCTGGAAATGTGCATCAGCCCACAGCTTTTGCTCACAAATTATTACAGCTCTCAGGTGTCTCTTTTTTCTGGGAAGAATTTCCGGCATCAGCAAAATCCTCTCCAGTCTGTTCCACTACACAGTTGGTAAAATTCTGTTTATTTTTTATTGTATTTCTATAGTACCAGAAATTCAAATTTCAAAATATGAATCTTGGTAGGTTATACTATAAAAGCAAAGCAAATTGAAAGCATGATATTGATTCAATAAAAGCAAAAAAATAAAAATATCATGATACAGATATATAAAATGCTAATGTGTTGTAGCAACCATTTATTTTGCAAATGGCCTCCACCGATCAGTCATAAGTGTTTTTAGAAGGACAGCAAAGCTGCTAGCCTACCTTCAATGGGAGAGTTTGGCGTTATTTGGCAGACAAAATTGAAAATCATTGCCTTTCCCTCTGACCTCAGAGGCATGAGGGACCGTTAACAAGTGTTGACGTAAAGTATGCAGTGGATGTTCAGCAGGGTTCTTCCATATGGAGAAGCCCCCAATTCCAGTTGAACTTCCAGTGAAGAAGATGGCAGTCTCATGGCCAAAACTACAGCTGAGTTGTCATTCAGCAGAGACAGTAACCTTCCATCTATTGAGACTAGATAGCTGCTCTCCTGTCACCATCAGTATTCCAAGAACTTGAATAGCATTTGTCATGATGGAGACTGAAAATATACATAAATGTATACAGGTAATCCTTGCTTAACATCCACTTGTTTAGTGATACATTTGAAGTTGTGATGATGCTAAAGAAGGGACACTTACAGTGGTCCTTGCAGTTGCAGCTGATGTAGCATCCCTGAGGTCATGTGATTACTACCTGCAACTTTTACTGCCAGCTTCCATGAAGCAAAGTCAGTGGGGAAATTGACAGGAAATTGCAAATGATAATCATTTGACCACCCCTACAGTTGTGTGGAATTTACCTAACATCTGGAACAATCGAAACTGCTGTCATAAGCTGGTGTGGTTACGTGACATTGTGCTTTATGACTTTGTCACTAAGCAACAGAGCTTCCTCTGCCAGTTACCATCAATAAGCAAAGGTTACCCATATAATTGTCTGTATGTATTGTACAAATTACGTATTTAAGGCATAAGCATTCCTGCCAGTTTTCTCTCCCAATTTTCATATTTTCTCTTCCAAGCATTTGTAGTTTTGAATGTCTATTTCTGTGAAGGCTAAATTGATCAATTTAGCATTTACCAAAATTTTGTTAAATCCATCCATACAGATTACCATGCACGTTTGTTTGTAAAATATAGCAGTATAGAATATGCTGAATTAAATATCCAATGTTGCTTCGTGGTCAGTTATAAGACCACTTTATCCCAAAGTCAAGTAACCCTTCTACCCTTCCAAATTGTTCAATATTATTTCAGCTTACCATTGCCTTTTTTTTCCCCTGGGCATTTTCCTGTAAAGCACAGGCCTATCACCACCAACCATGTTATTATTTAAAATGCCTTTAAGATCTATTGTCTCTGTTTGTTAGGTTGGTGATAAGCTTTGTATTAAAAAGAAGTGAAGTGGGAAGAGGTACTTCTGAGTTAGCATTCTTCCCAAATTAGAGTTATCTTGCTACAAACTAGAACAATAAAACAAGGAGTTTGTATAACAGTTTGGCATATGCTAATTGCAAAAGCTCCAGCTCATAATTTAAGTGACCTATATCATGTTCTAGTCAGAATAATATGCACTATTATTTATTTATCAAATTAAGCACTACCCATCTGACTAAGTGTCTCTGGGTGGTTTATAGATAAAAATCATTGAACCATACAAAAAGATAGAATTAAAATAGACTAAACAGGATGAGAAACAAGTAAAAATAAAGAAAAATGATAAGTTAAAAGGCAGAGAGAGCACCCTTAAGGCACCCCCAAGGTTGCATAATGCCCTTGGATCCCCACACAGGTTGGCAGAGTCAGATCTTCATGCTCTTCTAGAAGGCCAGGACATAGGGTGAGGACAATTGCAGAGACATTTTGCTATAAAACCATAGTTAAATTTGTAATGTTAACAATGTTTTTATCCCGTTATTGCAGTGTTTCTAGTTTTGTGATTGTACTGAAAAATTGTGTACTGTAGTTTTCTAATGGCTTGAATACATGTATTTCTGCACATAGCCAAGAAAGTGTGTTTATCTATATTTTTATTTATGTATTTTAAAGTTAACAGAACCAAAGCTTTCACCTAGCTGGAATCCAAAAATTATGTACGAGCCGCACCCTCAACTAGCACGAAACCTACCTGAAGTTTCTCCCTCAGATCCTGTGCAAATATGTAAGCTGATTGGAAGGATGGAACTGAGCCTTACATTAAAACAAAATGAAGTGCTTCCAGGAGCAAAGGTTAGTTGTTGATTATAGTCATGTTTTTTTCCCACCCTTGGTACATGTTATTCAAGTATTGGTATAGATATCTCTCTTTATTCTACATTCCATTTTTCCTTGATAAAGCTTTTTTTTACATAGTTGAACTCTGTTTAGTCTACTGTGTAAAAGTGAAGGATAAGCATGTCATCATTATTAGGCTGTTGCATGTCCACTATTTAAAATCAGTGCAGATAATCTGAAGTGTGTGTCACTAACTGCTGCATGCTTGCTGTCTAGGGTTTGATCTTTTTTCCTATTTTAAGGCAAAGAAGGACAAAAGAATCAGAAGAAATAAATACAACTAAACAAGAATACATGCAATTAAAACCGGTGTTTCAGTTATAGACCCAGACAAGAAGAAAAAATCAAGTTAAATTAGTACAATGTCATTTGTAACATTTTAAAATCAAATTATTTAACTAGTAGTCACCACTTGTCAAGTTTAACACAAAGGCAAGAAACAAGTACATCAAGAGCAAAACAATAATAGCTTTTCTTTGAGTTTTTGCAGAACTAAAACTTGTGTGCTTCAATATTAGATAGAGAAACTATTGACAGCAGAAAAAAGAGGAACAAAGAAATCTTTGAAATAATCCCAAATTGTCAGGTGCAAAGAATCAGGTCCATTTATAAGATTGTAACATAAAAGATTTATTCAAGCCTATACATAAGAATCTGATCAACTAAAGGGCAACACTAAATTGTTTCCAGATAAGGATCAACAGAATTCAGGGGGGTTTGGACTTGGGGTACTTGTGGGAACACAGTGTCTCTAAATTGATGATGTACTTAACTCCACTCCCACCCTCCTCTGTCTGCTCTTCTCCTATACAAAGATCTTTTTAAAATATGAGAGTGGGGGGTTTTTTGGTATCTCTTTAATTAAATCAATGATACATGGAGACTCAATTTTAGTCAGGATATAGAGTAGGTATATACAGGTGAAACTCGAAAAATTAGAATATCATGCAAAAGTTCATTTATTTCAGTAATGCAACTGAAAAGATGAAACAAATATATGAGTATAGAATATATAGACTCATTACATGCAAAGCAAGATAGTTCAAGCCGTGATGTGTCATAATTGTGATGATTATGGCTTACAACTCATGAAAACCCCAAATCCACAATCTCAGAAAATTAGAATATTGTGAAAAGGTGCAATATTCTAGGCTCAAAGTGTCCCACTCTAATCAGCTAATTAAGCCATAACACCTGCAAAGGGTTCCTTAGCCTTTAAATGGTCTCTCAGTCTGGTGCAGTAGGAATCACAATCATGGGAAAGACTGCTGACTTGACAGTTGTGCAGAAAACCATCATTGACAAACTCCATAAGGAGGGAAAGCCTCAAAAGGTAATTGCAAAAGAAGTTGGATGTTCCCAAAGTGCTGTATCAAAGCACATTAATAGAAAGTTATGTGGAAGGGAAAAGTGTGGAAGAAAAAGGTGCACAAGCAGCAGGGATGACCGCAGCCTGGAGAGGATTGTCAGGAAAAGGCCATTCAAAAGTGTTGGGGACTTTCACAAGGAGTGGACTGAAGCTGGAGTCAGTGCATCAAGAGCCACCACACACAGACGGATCCTGGACATGGGCTTCAAATGT
>QLTV01002691.1:1974319-2026490 GCA_003457575.1 Thermophis baileyi
TGCCGCAGACGAGCTTTATGTGGATGCTGACTTCATTTTCCAGCAGGACCTGGCACCTGCCCACACTGCCAAAAGCACCAAAACCTGGTTCAATGACCGTGGGATTACTGTGCTTGATTGGCCAGCAAACTCGCCTGACCTGAACCCCATAGAGAATCCATGGGGCATTGCCAAGAGAAAGTTGAGAGACATGAGACCGAACAATGCAGAACAGCTGAAGGCCGCTATTGAAGCATCCTGGTCTTCCATAACACCTCAGCAGTGCCACAGGCTGATAGCTTCCATGCCACGCTGCATTGAGGCAGTAATTGCTGCAAAAGGGGCCCAAACCAAGTACTGAGTACATATGAATACTTATACTTTTCAGAGGTCCGATATTGGTCTATGTACCATCCTTGTTTTATTGATTGTATGTAATATTCTAATTTTCTGCGATTGTGGATTTGGGGTTTTCATGAGCTGTACGCCATAATCATCGCAATTATGGCACATCACGGCTTGAACTATCTTGCTTTGCATGTAATGAATCTATCTCATATATTTGTTTCACCTCAGTTGCATTACTGAAATAAATGAACTTTTGCACGATATTCTAATTTTCCGAGTTTCACCTGTATACAGTAAAACCTCCACAGTTGACCACCTCCCTAAGTTGACCACCTCCTTAAGTTGACCGATCAATTGTATATATAGCTTTTCAAGTACATATTTCCTAGGTTTTACTTGACTTATATGTCGTAGGTGTGCGGTCCTCGGTGGTTCTGAGCTTGGTTGTTTTCTTGCAGATGTTTCATTATCCAACTGTGCAACATCATCTGACTGATGATGTTACCTAGTTGGGTAATTAAATGTCTGCAAGAAAACAACCAAGCTCAGAGGGAACCAAGGACTTCCCAGTTCAACCCTGACCCACTAATATTCTTTTCTATTGATACCATATACCGGTATTTCAGGTGTTTAAGCATGTCTGCACATGGTAATAAAGCCTTGGAGCTCCAGCTGCTAATTTCTATGTATGTAAAAAGAGACTGTTCAGTTTGGAGGTACCAAAGAACATTTATAAACAAGCTAAAACATATGAATGCTAATCAAAAATAATATGCAAGCTGGATTCCAATAAATCATTATATTTCACAGATTATCCACAGTATATTTCATAAGATAAAGAATTAAAATCAGAGATAAAAGTTCTGTTTTTGTTCAATGGCAAGATTGATAACTCAGAAAACTGGTTCTTATCAAATGTATTAAATCTTTTTTTTAAGTTGGACGTAGATGGACAGATAGATTCCATACACCTGTTCCTGTCACCCAGACAGGTACATCTTTTATTGGATATGTTTGCAGCCATTGCCAGACCAGGTAAGTTGAAACTGTGTTGTTTAATAAGATTGAAATAAAGGGAGCAGTCTGAGTTTTGCATATTGCCACAGCTTTAAATATTTGCTAGGCAACTTTTTATGTAGTTACAAGAAGGGTACAGCTTTTAATGGGGAAGCATGGCTGATAATGTTATGCCATCAGTGGAACAGTGGGGCTGAATTATTTCAAATATAGGCTTTGAAGCTAAGGTGGGGAAAATTGTGTTTCCTGGGACTTTGGAATTAGATACCATATTTTTCTATTTTTTGTTTGCAGAGAATCCTGGCAGAATAGAATTATCTAATAAAGACAGAAAAAATCGGCCAATGCAGCAAGAAGATGAGTATCGGATTCAGATGGAGCTCAATCGTTACTTGAGAAAAGAAACTTTGCCAGTAGGCACACAGTCTGATCTGAATTTTTATGAAGCTGAGGCAGCTAGAACTCCTTCAAGTCGTGGTGAGCAAACAACCCAAGCTTCATAGTGTGCGGGCATATTGCTATTTATATGGGTTTGCACATAATACTAACTTACGACTTTTAAATCATGTTTTGTGGATTTGACCTTTATGGAATTAAACATTGCATTTAGCCAAAACCAAACAAGCCACATAATAGTTTAGCATGAATCAGCGACTGAAGAATAGAGTTGTAAGAAATTCAACATTATTTATTTTCCTCATTTCTACTCCTCCACAATCCAGAAGGGTTAACAGCTTGCATTAAAAACTCATTAAATATCCACAATACAACCCTTGTACAATCAGCAAAACAACACCACTCAAATGGAAGTACAGTAGAATCTCTGGTCACGACCATAATTCGTTCCATAACTTTGGTCGCAACCCGATTTGGTCGTGACCCGAACCTAATTTTGGAAATTTGGCGCTTACAAAAAAATTGGCACAGAAGGGGAAATCGGCCGCGAAAGAAAAAAAAATTGTGAATTTTTTGGTCGGAACCCAATTTGGTTGTGGTCAGAAGCGTTCATGACCAGAGGTTCTACTGTATTTTTATGAGTAAAAACCTGAGTATCATCAGTTCATACTAAATATTTTAAATTCATTGAATAATGTTAAATATAACATCTATTTCAAACTTCTCAGAGTGAAAGAAAAGGACTTATAGTAAGCTAAACACTTAGACATCAGATTTAATTTTGAATATGGTACATTTTTACTGTCTAACAGCAATCCCAATGTCACTCTTGTGACATAGCAAGAAACAATGAGACAAAAGTAATAAGCATATCTAATATTATTCAAATTCCACCTTTAAAACATTTGCGTTCCAACATGATGCAAGTAGATAAGTTGTGATATTTGGATCATGATGCCTATTTTGTTACTTGCACATTATTTCACTTGTGAAAGCTGATAAGTAGCTAGTGAATTTTGTTGATATATTATTAATAGTTAACCAGTGTTAAATATGTATAGTTTATTTTTATGCATTAGATCAGTGATGGCTAACCTCTTCTGGACCTAGTGCCCAAAGCGCGTGCGCACCACCAAAATGCAATGCAGCCCCCGTGCACGCGCCCCGCCCCGTGCATGCACACAACCCCCGCATGCGCGCGGCCCCCTGCATGCATCCCCGCGCATGCGCGGCAGAGCCCTGAAGACCAGCTGGCCGGCAGGAGGCGTGTGCGCATGCGCGGCGGAGCCGAGCTGGGGCGACAGCTCGTGTGCCCACAGAGAGGGTGCTGCGTGCCACCTCTGGCACGCGTGCCATAGGTTCGCCATCACTGCATTAGATAATATACTTCTCAATTACCATGATAGAGTGAGAAGTTGAGAGTAGGGAAATTAGTGTAGAAGAAATTCCAGATAATCTTAAGTTATGTAGTGGCTTTTAGGGAAATATATATGATTCAATTCACAGTACATATATATTGTTTTCTTATTTCTCTCTGTGTGACATAATGTATTATTCAATGCTTGTGCTTTTCTAAATTGTGGTTCTCTTCCACATAAGAGATTGCATAAACTCTGTCATAATGCTGTTTTTGAGACCTATAGCTTTGTGCTTTTCCTTAAATTGTGATTGATATTTTTTATATTGAATGTTACAAACAATATCTACTCTTTTCTTTTAGAAGAAGAGGTTTTTTTCTCAATGGCTGACATGGAGATGTCTCACAGTCTTTCTTCGTTGCCACCTCTTGGAGAACCACCAACTATGGATTTAGATCTTTCTTTAACTAGTACATATACTGCTACCCCAGCAGGATCTCCACTTGGTGCTGCAGTGGTATGTAATACTTAACTGTTTGCATTTGAGTAAAGGAACTTTATGTGTTTTGGAGTGATTGTGTTTGTAGAACATACTAAGCTAAATTTAGTGATAACCATGGCCAAAAGCATGCATGCCAGTTATCCAACATACAATAACATTTACTACCCCAGTATTGATCCTACCTTCTGTGGGTCTGAAACCACACTTATTGCAATAAGTTTTGTGCTAGTTAATTGTCTAGTTTTTTTTAATATATGTTTGTAAATAGTAACGTCTGTAATGGCCTGGTTTTGGAGCCAAAATGCATGGATTGTGGACAAGCTGATACTCATCCTGCACCAGCTCATTTGTTTCCAAAAATATTTGTTTGTTTGTTTGTGTTACTACATCTTGTATGCTGTTGTATTTCTGGAGACACTGAACCTCTTATGATATTTGTATAATAAGATTCAAAACAAATAGTACAGTTAAAAACAATGAAAATTGTGTGTCGCTATTCACATATAGTATAATTTTACATCTGTTCAGATCCCTTCTGAAGAGTCATGCTTTTTATAGTTGTCCAAAAAACAAAACAAAAAAACCCCACCAGATGATATCTGGGGGCATACTTTCTAAAGGAGGGGAGCCATTGCTGAGAAGACTTAAGCCCAGGTCCTTGAAGCTGGCATTCCACTAGTGAGGGGGCTCACAACAAACTCTTTCTCCTGGATCTTACTGGACAGTTAAAATCACCTTGGAGAATGTGGTCACATATATACAGTGCCTGAGCTGTTAGATCTTTAAAGGTACCTTGAATTGCACCCAAAAGCTATCTAGCAGCCATTACAACTCCCATACTAGTGGTATTACATTGGTGAACCTTGGTATGATCATAACTACAGAGATTGTGGTATATTTTACAGCTGAAACTTTTGGATGGCATTCAAGAGCAGCTGCGCTTAACCTCATTGTTATAATCAAACTGTGAGGTGACAAGAGCATTAATTATTGTGAATAAGTGATCTAGGAAAGACTGCAGTAGGCACACAACAAGTAATTGTGCATAGGTACTTGCACCATCTCGAAATACAAGAGTCATGAGTTCAAATTGCAACATAGCTCCATCTTTGACTAAATTAGCTTCTCAATTCACAGCTACTCTATCTTGATAGGATTCAGTTTAAACCAGCTCTGCCATTAGAGCCGAGGTGGCGCAGGGGTTAGAGTGCAGCACTGCAGGCTACTTCAGCTGACTGCTAGCTGCAGTTCGGCGGTTCAAATCTCACGGGCTCAAGGTTGACTCAGCCTTCCATCCTTCTGAGGTGGGTAAAATGAGGACCCAGATTGTTGGGGGCAATATGCTAACTCTGTAAACCGCTTAGAGAGGGCTGTAAAGCACTATGAAGCGGTATATAAGTCTAAGTGCTATTGCTATTTAGCATCCAACAACTTTCAGCGGTAATCAGGACCTTCACCCAATTTCTTCATCAGCACTGAGTAGACATACTTAATTGGGTATCATCAGCATATTTTTACTACTTCACATTGTACTGGTGGCTAGTTCCTATGGGTTTGTGTAGAGTTCAGAAGTAGTGGAGAAGAGAGTAAGCCTTCCAAGAACCATAACAGTGGCTGAGGGCTTGACTTTTCTCTGTCTACCATATCTGGAAATGCCCACTCATGAATGAAAACCACTGAAGAAAAGAGTACTTCCAGCTTTTTCAGTCAATCCAGAATAATGTTATCAAAGGTCATCAAATGTTGGACAGAATGGAACCATGAAGTAGTCCAGTGGTGAAATCCATTTTTTTTACTACCGGTTCTGTGGGTTAGGGTTAGGGTTAGGGTTAGTGGGCGTGGCAGAGGAAGGATACTGCAAAATCCCCATTCCCTCCCCACTCCTGGGGGAAGGATATTTCAAAATCTCCATTCCCACCCCACTCTGAGATAGAGATATGAAGGCCCGGAAAAAAACCGGAAAAATTCGGGGAAAAAACCGGTTTGAAGGTTTTTTTGTTTTTTTTTCCAAAAAATTGGAAAAATTGAAAAAAGAAAAAAAAACATTGTGGAATATTTTATTTTAACATTATTAATAAAATATTTTAAGACAAGGTGTTTAAATATTTTTCAAATCATTTTTAAAAAAAATGTATGATATTAGATTATTTTAATTTCTTTTGACTGAGTGAGGACAAGCAAGTCCTAGGTAGCAAACTGAACCCTCCACTTAACAATATAACTTTCAATCTTAAAAAGACAAAAAAGTGCTAATGTAGCATTTTTTTCAATTTTTCTGAAAATTTCCTTTTTTTCCCCAAAAAACCCGGAAAAAAACCGGGTTTTTTTCCGAGCTTCAAAATTTCCAGAAATTTTACATCTCTACTCTGGGGTCAGCCAGAGGTGGTATTTGCCGGTTCTCCGAACTAGTCAAAACGCTACCGGTTCTCCAAACTACTCAAAATTTCTGCTACCGGTTCTCCAGAACCTGTCAGAACCTGCTAGATTTCACTGTAGTCCTTATATCCAGATCCTGCAATAATCATCAGCAAAAGTGATTACTACAATCTTAAGTGCATGCCCAGGCTCCAGGGCTCTCCATAAGTGTAGTCAAACCACCTTCTCAGCAATCGTACTTAAAAAAATGGTTGGAGACCATTGACATTTATCTATATTCATAATTTTTTGAATAGGGAATACTTTGGGCTCTAATGAAATTCAATTACTCTCCCAAGGAGGGTAGAAGCAACTCTTGAGTTCATGACTTGTGTTGACAGACCCAACCCACAACACAGGCATTACGTTACGTTTGGTTTTTTTGTTGTTATTGTTTTTTGTAACAGCTGAGAGGGTGGGGAACATTTCTATAATTTATTATTAATAATAAACTTACAGAGTGCTGAAATGTTATATAATGGAAGCATAATAACATTTATGTTCTTATTTTAATAGCAGTCAGCATGGGGAGAATTGGATCAAAACAAGCAGGAACTGCCACACTTAAGAAGTGCATCATGTACACCTAACACTGATCATTCAGTTCCACTACGAAGAACTTGTAAGTGAAAATTGGGGAATAGCATACCTTATTATTCAAAACCAATGTAGCATATTTTTCAACATGGTGCAATAGAACCGTTTTGTTTGTTTCTTTTAGTGCTGTGAATAACACCATGTATATTGTTACATATAGTTTTAGTTTAAAAATAAAGTTATGTTACGATACTATGTTTGAAACTGCAGTTTAAACTAGAAGTCAATATTATTCTCACCTGCTCTTCTGTGTTGTTATTGTTAGTCTCCTGGTTTGAAATCTCAATCAAGGTTTCAAATATTTATAATCTAAGGTGTCACAGCAATCTATTTCTTTACCTGGTTAAGAGACTTACTGATACAGGTAGTCCTTGACTTACAACCACAATTCAGCCCAACTTTTCTGTTGCTAAGCGAGACAGTTGTTAAGTGAGTTTTGCCCATTTTATGACCTTTTTCCCACAGTTGTTAAGTGAAACTGGCTTCACTGAAGTTAAGTAAGTGACATGGTTGTTAAGTGAATCTGGCTTCCCCAATGACTTTGCTTGTCAGAAGGTGGTAAAAGGTAAACACATGACTCCAGAGATACTGCAACCGTCATAAATATGAACCAGTTGCTAAGCATCTCAATTTTGATCACGTGACCATGGGGATGCTGCAGTGGTCACAAATCATTTTTTTCAGTGCCATTGTAACTTTGAATGGTCACTATATGAATGGTTGTAAGTTGAGGACTACCTTTATTTGCATAGTTAGTATTGGATCCAAAGTAACTGCTGATTTTGGGGTATTTCAATAGTTCGAGCTGAATATTTTATTTGGCTTTTTATATATGAACTCCTACTATTTATTTTATCTGGCGTTTGCTTCAGAAAATTTGGATAGTTGTATTTTCATAACTTCATAAGAATGTTAAAAATGCAAGAATGTCACTAAATTATGTTACTGCCATATAATATATTGCTAAGTGTGAATTTGAATATGATATACCACATGCTTTTTTTAAAAAAAAATATTGTTTGAGTGTATTTTTATTATTGATATGCATAAATAAGGTATCTAGATACCATCTTATTTACAGGTATGTAGAGAATTGAGCCATATCTGAAATTCTGTTTACTTAAGAAAGTAAGTATATTAAATATGTAATGTCATAAAAATGTAGTTAATACTAATACCACTTTCTTATGTAAGCAGCATTTCAAATATGCCTCAACTACATAGATAAGAAGGTATCTAGCTTCTGTATATATTATTTGATTCATAATACATTACAGTAATAATATATTACAGTTGTAGCAATTTAATACTTAATGCTGTTGTAGTAATTAAAAGTAGTGTTAAATTGTGAAGACATACTATTGAAGATTATTTTTAAGTAGTATAATTTTTATTTCATTCCAGCTCTTCCATCCAGATCTATTTCAGTGGATGAGTCAAAACCTGAACTTCTTTTTAGGCTAGTAGTGGGTGCTTTCTCGGTGTCCGTGCTCCATATTGATCCTTTACCACCACCTGAAACTTCACTAAACATTAGCCCGCTAACATCAATGGCACAGGATTTTTTTACCCAGATAGAAAAAGTTGATCCAGCTCAGATTCCCACAGAAGATTTTTTGTTGCTCCGAAAAGTATTTGCAAAGGCTTGTTCACATGACCACCTTCGGTACATTTTTTTTCTTGTTTATCTAGTAATGTAACAAACAGAGCCCAGCAGTCTATATGAATGATGATAGATTAACATTAATTTATTGTTTAGTTAATATATAAATTGACATTAAAGCATAACAGCTTTCAAACATAAAAGAGAATCCTGTGAATAGAAATACAGTACGTTTTGAGTCCCTCCTAAATGTAGTAAGAAAGTGGTTGCTTCAAATCCACAGTAATTTATTCCATAATATGGGCCTCACCATTGACACAGTTGAATTTGTTTTTGATATGAAACTTATGATAGAACCTGCTTAAAGTGCCTGGTTGATTATTTTAAAGTATGGAGATAAATTGTATAGGAGTATTTTTTTAATTTTTGTTTTTGTTTGTTTATTTGTATCCAGCCTTTATTATTTTTTATAAATAATTCAAGGCAGTGAACATATCCATCCTTCCTCTCCCTGTTTTCCCTACAACAACAATCCTGTGAGGTGGGTTGGGCTGAGAGAGACTGGTGCAAAGTCACCCAGCTTTCATGCCTCAGGCAGGACTTGAACTCATGGTCTCCCGCTTTCTAACCTGGTGCCTTAACCACTAGCTGAAACTGGCCAAATTATTCCTTTTCCTCTATTTGCAAGAAGTTCCACCATTCTCAGTCAACAGTAGGTAGTTGGATATGTTTGGGAGGCTCCTAAACCTGGACTACAGAGCAAGATTTGCCATTATTATTTTTTTTAAAAAACCTTGACCAATTTTTCTCTTTAGTGGCAGATAGCACTTGGAGTGGATTACTTTTTCTTGTATTTGAGATACTGTTGCATATTTGAAAAAGTTAGCAAAACCAATGTTTTATTCTGGCAGTTAAAATTATGTCTTTTTACAACTTTATAACAATCAGTAAAGAGCAATTACATGTGTGTTTGTTGATTAATAGTTTGTTCTCTTATTTCTCATGCTAGATTTATAGGTACAGGCCTCAAAGTGTCCTATGAGCAGCGACAAAGATCAGCCTCTCATTGTTTGAATACAGACTTATCTATTGGACAGATGGAACTTCTGGAATGCCTATTTTCTACAGACTCCCATTCCCAAATTCCTCACTATACAGAGGTAAATTATATGTATGCAGTTAATATTAGTAGTTGAAATACACTGAGAAAAGTATGAAATTGTACTTATACTTTTACTTATACATAAATTGCATTCAGTGGGTAAATGTGTAAATGTGTAAAACATGATTGCTTTATGACAATTGACTTTTTGGTAGCTAGATGTTTGGATTGGAAATACCTATTTAGAAAAAATTGCTCCAGGCAGAAATCATTCTTTCCCAGTGGGGAAAACTAAGATTGTAATATAATATAATATATAAAAAGTCTACACACCCATGCTAAAAAAAATGCCAGGTTTTTGAGATGTAAAAAAAATCAGATCAAGATAATCACTTCAGATTTTTTTCCACCTTTAACATATAAGCTGTACAATTCAATTTAAAAACAAACTGAAATATTGTATTTCAGTTACAATATGGCATTTTAACAGGTGTATAGACTTTCTACATCCACTATAGAAATTCATGCCAGCCAGGGCTTTTATAATCCAGCAATCAGAAAATAGTCCAAAATGCTTAACTATTTTTTCCCTCTCTAAAACTCCTGGGGCTCTATTTTCTCCAATCTCTAAGGGTGTTGCAAAAAGCAAAATAATAATAATAATCCTAGGTATCTAAAATCTATTAGATTGCTCTAGATAACTGAAAAAAGCAAGAAAGATATGAACTCTCTGTGTTGCTTGGTAAAAGATCATGTGATGAAATGAGGTGAACAATAACATTCTTATTCCCCCCCCCCAAATATTTTGAGCTTTGTCATTCTGATAATCTGATGATAGAGTGGTAACTACCCAAAGAGCAGATTTATTTCCTATTTCATCACTCCATGTCTTCACCTCTCTAGTGTTTTAGAAGGCTGAGGCTGAAAGAAGAATAAGAGTAAGGGGATTTCACAGAGGACATGTGGAAACCCATTCACAAAATGGTAGACAGTGTTTTTGGTTTTTCTAAGCTGTGTCTTTAGAATTATTACCAATTTTGTTATCTTTCTTTTAAAGCTCCTTAGGTTTAACTCTGAAAAGCAAGAAAACAAGTTACATTCTCCCTCATGCCTTCAACTTCATTACAAGCACTTGGACAACAAAGGGCCTCAGGTAAAGTTGATAAAAAGTTTCTCTGAGTTTTGAAATATATACCGTATTTTTCGGAGTAAAAATACGGAGTACTCCCCCCTCTTTTAAGGGGGAGTATTTTCCCCCCTAAAAGAGGGTGGAAATGTTGATGCGTCTTATACACCGAATACAGCCATTTTTGGCCTCCCGAAGCCCCGCCCCGTGCAAAAACGGGGTGGGCAGAGGGTTTGGGAGGTCTGCAGAGTGCTCCTGGGGGCTGGGGGAGGGCAAAAACGCCCCTAGTTTTGCAAAAAACGGCCTGTTTTTCACAAAAACGGGGTGCGCAGAGGGTTTGGGAGGTCTGCAGAGTGCTCCTGGGGGCTGGGGGAGGGCAAAAAAATTTTTTTTCTTACTTACGTCTTCGAAATCTTGGTGCATCTTATACACCGGTGCGTCTTATAGTCCAAAAAATACGGTAAATACAAATTTATGCAATTGTGTAGAAATTGTATTTTACATTTGTAATAGGTCTGTAGTGTTTTATTAACAGGGTAGCCAGGGGAGACTGAGCTCTGTTCCCCAGAAAGCAGATTTACAAATCAAGCTGAGTCCAGCATTCTGTGAATTGGATATTAGCATTGTAGACAGACTAAATTCATTGCTTCAACCACAAAAGCTAACCACAGTGGAAACTATGGCATCCCACATGTACACTTCTTACAACAAACATATTAGCCTGGTAAGTAAAAAAATCATTCTGCTTTACTTGTGTACTGGTTACATTTTGATTATTTATAGAAACATTTGGTTTGTTGAAAATTTGATGTACTGACATTTTTGCTTTTTATTTATTTGTTTACTTGTTAGTCATATACTGTAACTGTCCCCTAGATAACTCAGAGCAGTGAACAATAAAAAGACAGAAAACAAAAATAAATTGTGGTAAGATACAAAACAGAATAAAAACTAATTCAAAAATTTCACCAAGGCAATTCAGCAATAATATTAGACAGAATTGCAAATGCTCCTGACTGAATCCCTGAGAGGAAAGCCAGGCATTATGAAAAGCATCACCCTGAAAAGGTCTTTTAGTGTAGTGATTTTTACATATGAGAAGGCCTGAAAGTATCACCTGGTTCAATATAAGATGGGCGGCAAAATATTTAAATAAATAAATACACAAATACAAACATTAATTTGTAGTGGTCGTCCTCAACGTACGACCGTAATTGAGCCTGGACTTGCATTTATAAATCAAGGCACCCACATGACTGGATGTAATTTTCTGGCCTTTTTTGTCGTGATAGTCAAGCAAAATTCAAGATCACTAAACAAATGCCACATTCATTAACTAAGCCCATTCATTTGAATGGGCGGTTGTTGTTGTTTTTGTCAGAAATCAGCAAAACATGCTGAAAACTGACAAAAAACATCGTGAAACACCTTGACCCATCTGATATGTGGTCACATGACTGCGGGACGCAATGATGTGACTTGACTACCTGTATACATAAACGTATACAGTAAAGTTACTAAAAGTATACCCCATCAAATGGAAATTATAGATATTTGCTAGAATTCAGAGATCCATACTCTAGTCTTCAATCCCACTCTAGTATCTGTATGCCTGGATTTCATCATCCCTTGCCCAGGTTGAATTATGAGACATGGGGAAGATGTCCAGCCCTGAGTGAAGGGTTAGTTTGCAAAAAGTTCCAGTGCGAGTTTCGAAATCTCATAAACAGTTTCATGATTTGTTTTAGCACAATATTGTGTATATAGCAACCAGAAGACATGTGGACAGTTTCAGCTAAGAAATATAGTATAGCTATAGAAATATAGTATAGTATGGAAATATATATATTTTAATTAAGTTTCCCCCCCCCCCCATGCTTTAAAAACAGCGTTTATTTTTTTTTTATTATTATGCACTGTTTCAGCACAAGGCATTTGCTGAAGTTTTTCTGGATGATTCACGTACTCCCACTAATTGCAAAGTATCGGTTCAAGTGACTGCACCAGCACTGAAGCTTTCAGTTCGCTTCCCAATACCTGACCTACGATCAGATCCAGAACGAGGACCATGGTTTAAAAAATCACTTCAGAAGGAAATTCTTCAATTAGAATTCTCAGACACAGAACTTAAAACAGAATTTATTGGAGGGCCATCTTCAGAGGAAATTCAAATAGAGCTCACTTTTAAAGAACTAACTGGTAAGATAAAGAACCAATAATAGTTTATAATAGTTGCTGCCATGAAGTACAAATGATCAGATAACAATAGCATATTTACTATTCCCTTTAGGAAGGGAAAGGGAAATAGTTTTATACATTTGGCATATAAGTGAAAATAATTAATTATAGCTTTAAATAAAGCCCTTATGTTTTTGTTGTCTTAAGACAGGGACAGGGAACTATGGCCCTTTTATGACTTGTGTACTTCAGCTCCCAGAATTCTGGGAGTTGAATTCCAGAAGTCATAAAGGGGTCATAGCTCCCCACCTCTGTCTTAAGAGGACATCGTCTGCAACTTACAGAATAGCTACTCTTCTATGCAATTGAGAATCATGGTTACAAAAAAACTATTTTCTTGTTTCTGATGAATGTAAAGACAAAACAATTCTACTAAGTTTCCTGTATGATTTGTTATTGCTTCACTATTGTTCATAGGAACATATGTAATTATTTTCTCTGTTTTTGTTGCAGGATCATTTGAAGAGAACAAAGACCAATCTGCTACACAGTTTTTTAAAGTTTCCAGTGGTGTTCTTGGAGAAATGGTTTCATCAGACAATTTCGACTGGCCACGGTAAAGCAAGATATTTCATCTTCTTCCTGCATTCTTAAAATGTTGATACACTGTCACAAAATGTCTGTTACATTTATTCCCTGTGTAAATCTTGGGTTTTCCTACCCAAAAACCATAATATTGAAACCAAATTAATTATACTCTGACAAATTTGCAAAAACAGTTGAATGCGATTGTAACAGTTGGATATTGTATTTTTTAATTTACATTTATAAATTGGACGTGTCCCCTATTGCTGTGGAGGTGCTTTACCATGCCCCCAGGTTTAACATTTCTCAAGTCAAGCATGCAATTCTATGCTTCTATGGCATTAACTAGATGGCTCTCTTGGCAATAATACAAGTGATTTGCCATTGTTTCGGCTAGAATATATTTAAATTTCCTACTTTAATTTACACTTGTGGGATTTTCTGGTGATCTCCTATCCAATTATTAACAAGATCTGACTCTGCTAAGCCTTTTCCAGATTTGCCAAGGTAAGTTAGGTCCCATCATCTCAATCCATCATAATTGCTCTAATATATGTTATAATCATTTAAAATAAGGGCCCACAACCTGTGGGCTGCATACCACTACCAGACTGTGGTCTGTTGGCCACCGGGCTGTGTGAGTGGCTGGCCAGTGTGTGCGTGCGCACCCCCCCTTGCACTACCGTCACCATGAGTGCCACACGGGTGCTACTGTTTACGCGAGCGTTGTACATGCACATGCACACATAAAGGCACCTGCCGCCCCCCCCCTCCGGGCCGCCAACCCAGAAAGGTTGGGGAACTCTGATTTAAAACATCAAGGATAAAAATATTGAGACACTTTACAAATTAGCACATCATGTTGTGGGTTTATAAAGACATGAAAAAATACGTGAAATGTAAAAAATGAAATGAGAACACTTGACAATACAAGGTGAAAAGGGATGCTATAGGAAAAGGAGTGAAAAGGATGTATAATGTTTCCTGCTTACCTTTCATAATGTAATACATTTAACTGTTTTGGGAATTTGCTGTGTTAATTTGCTTGTTTGGAAAACAGGATTGTACTGAAAATAAACCCACTTGCTGTACACTCCATTTTGGAAAGAATGGCTCCAGAGGAAGAGGAGGAAATTGATGGTCATTTTCATGAGGAAGAAGAAGGAGGATGTCAATCCCTGAAGGAGCTGTGTGATCTTAGAAGACCAGAACCATCTCCCTTTTCCTCTCGTAGAGTAATGTTTGAGAATGAAGAGGTAGGATGAATATTCATGTTTAGAGATCATTTATATGATTTTGGGAATTTACATGGTGTGTTTTTTAAAGCGTATTTGTATCGTAATCTCAAAATGTAGTAGCACAACTAACGAAACTAACAAAAAGAATAATGACAAGTAAGTACAGCCTGATTTCAATTTAGGAACTTAGAATTAATTCTGTGCTGCTTCATTTACAATTATATCTTGAAGTTGTTGATAGTAAAATACTGTAAAACACAGTATTTGTCCATCCATCCATAACATTTCTAGCCTACAGAACAACTGTACTCAGCTTGATTCGTTTTTCTCGCCATACATCCAAACTAGACTGTTGTTTTTCTTTGTCATATAATATATGTGGGTATATGCATAATTATGTATGTATGTATGTATGTACGTATGTATGTATTTATGTATTTATTCATGTTTATGTAATGTATATTGGAGGTGGAGACCCTTTGAGAGCTGTATGCAACGAAATTTCATTTTAATGTATGCCGATTAGTGTACATTCAAAGTGATAATAAAGTTATTCTAAGTCTAGCTCTAACTCTGGATGGCTTTACAATCAAAAATAGAAAAAATATAAGAAAAATACGGCAATAGCTTGAAGGAAGCAGATAGAAAGAAAAACAGTCATCCTACCTGTCTTAAAGCAGCCTGACCACTGATGATGTAACACTTGGAGGAATAGCCAAGTTTTTAAAGTTCATTTAAAGGAGAGTAGAGTGAGGGCTTTGTGGATCTCCAGGGGTATGCTATTCCAGAGGACAGGTACAGCAACAGAGAAGACTCACTTCCTGGATCCAACTAGATTATACTGCTTAATTGAAGGGACCCTAAAGCAAACTGGTTCTGTTGGCTCATACAGGACAGGCAGACATTACTGAAGGGTAGATAATTAGGCTCTATGTATTGCAGGACTTTAAAAATAATCACAATCTTGAATTGTACCCAGAAGTTAATAGTAATTAGTGCAACTCACAGAACAAAGGTGTTACATAGGCATAGCTGTCCCAGAATGCCGCAGCACAAACAGTGATGATTGTGCATCACTGTGCTGCAGCATTCTGGCCCAGCTTCAGCTCTTGGTGATTTTCAAAGGTAGCCTCATGTAAAGCTTATTACAGTAGCTTACCTGCAAAGTAAGAGAGCCATTGTGGTTGTAAGGACGATTTCTTGGTTCAGGAATGGACACAACTGATGTACAAACTGAACTTGTAGAAAAGCCTTCCTAGCCAGATCTGCCCCCTACTCATTGAGAGGAGTTGTGAGCTCAGGATAAACCCTTGATTGCATATTAGACCTCATGGGGCATTGTAACTCTATTTAGTACCAAAAGTGGAAGTTCCCCAGAACCAGGTGGTCTAAGACTCCACAGCCACTCGGGCTTGCTAGGATTAAACTTCTATTCTTCCTCATCCAAACTCCAACATCCTCTAGGCACTGGGACAAGACAACATCATTGCTTAATTGGCCAGAGATAGATATATCCAACTGAGTATTATCAACATATTGATGATGTCTTACCTCATTTTGATTGACAAGCTCCCCTAGGAGCTTCATGTAGACAAGGAGCATGAGGACTAAAAGCATAGAGCCCTTTGATACTACACAAAGCTTTTGGAATTGACCCTCTGTCCCTCTAACAACACCTAGAACCAGCCAAGGAGACAGAAGACAAGCCACCATAATACAATACACTCCCACTCCATACATTTTTTTTGAAAATATTTTTTGAACGTGAGTTCCCTAGGGCTAAAAGTGATTAGCTCAAAGTTGCCCAACTGGCTTTGTGCTTTTTAATATTAGATAGGAACTAATTATGCACGGAGGTAATCTGTGTTCAGTTTTGCTTTTGAAAGAGCGCTCTAAGAGTGTACAGGAGACGATCCCCATACCCTTTCACACATAGAATTAATCTTCCTAAGCACCCAACAGTTCTCCTCAACTAGGATGGGGTTTCATTCCTACCTAAATATATATTATGAGGTGGCAGATCTAATAAACAGTATTACTGTGCCCAGTAAGCATGCTTTTGAGAAATGGCTTGTACTTATTAGTGTACTGGGTCTTTCCATTGATTAATTATCGTAAGCTGTTTAACCAACATGAAACCACATTTAGGGTGATTAATTAGCATGATTACAAACTATTTCCCTAAGACAGATCTGTACAACACTTAGAATTGGCAAAAGTTTAATTATGAACTTTACTATATACTTAGGAATGTAAGACAGTGATGGTCATTTAGAATATTACACTTCAGATACCTTAGCAGGTCCCTAGATTTAGAGCTCCTCTGCAAAACAAAATTATTTGCTTTCAAAGCTTTTTAGTTTTAATTGGTATATGTACCAATTAAGATGTCTGTTCTTTGATTAAATATCAAATTTGATTGACAACATTAGTCAAAGTGCTACTTAAAATTCAAAGACTCTAGGTTCAGAATGTTTTGGTAGCCCTTATCATCTCAAATCTCACATTAATTGATTGGCCTGGGTTAAAGAAACAACAAAATTGGAAAAATATTTTAACCATTTTAATTTTTAAATTGAATTAAATTTAAACAAGATTTATTTGAAAATATGCCCATTTTTTTCTGGAAAGGGGATATGCTAAAATTGATACTAGAGCTTGCATTTCTGTTTGTACTTCTAGTTTTGTTATTTCTGTCTCTGTTTTATTTTCCCCATTTGTTTCATTTCTAGATGGTGATGCCAGGAGATGCAGTGGAGATGACGGAGTTTCAAGATAAAGCAATCAGCAATTCCCATTATGTGTTAGAACTCATGTTGCCAAATGTTTATTTAATATTACCAAACAAGAGTTTTTATGAAAAACTTTATAATAGGTAAGTATAAAATTAAAAGTCTTTGGGATCCATCAGAGACATTTTGAAATAAAAACCTGGGAAGGTAACTTTCTTCCCCTGCAGCCCATTATTATATCTTCCACATGATCTTCCGAATTCTTTAGCCTGCTGAGAGATATTTTCAGCAATTACAGGGAAGTGCAAGATACTTAGTTTTTCAAAGAAAAAGCATGATGTGTTTTGGAGCACCAGCCTATAAATTGATTCCTGATTTCTGGCAAATATTTGAACCATATTCATATGTTTGTGTGTATCTGTGTTATTTCTAAAGAAATATATTACAGGTAGTCCTTGACTTACAACAGTTCATTTATTGACCGTTTAAAGTTACAACAGCACTGAAAAAAGTGACTTATGACCATTTTTCACAGTTACAACCATTGCAGCATCCCCATGATCACGTGATCAAAATTCAGATGCTTGGCAACTGGTTCATATTTGTGACCGTTGCAGTGTCCCGAGATCATATTATCACCTTTTCCGACCTTCTTACAAGCAAAGTCAATGGGGAAGCCAGATTCATTTAACAACCATGTTACTAACTTAACAACTGCAATGATTCACTTAACAACTGTGGTAAGAAAGATCATAGAATGGAGCAAAGCTCACATAACAAATGTCTCACTTAGCAACATAAATTTTTGGGCTCAATTGTGATCGTAAGTTGAGGTCTAACAGTACACATTCACATGTTGAGTTGCAAGACGGTCACCCTTTTTGTCTTATCTTAATGTTTCTTCCAAATACATTTGACAAATATAGCAAGTGAGGGAAGGAAATTATTACCAACCTATATTTATATGATGTACAGGTGTTTCTCTGATGCATAGGTTCACTCCTATGTTAGGATATATTATTGAGTTTCAAACGGTTAATCATTTTAAAAATATTTTTCCACAGCATAGATTTGTCATGATTCATTTTATTCCCATATTCACTTGGTTAATATCAGAGTTTTTTCTTTCTTTCTAGGATTAGCAATGATCTACTATTGTGGGAACCCACAGCTCCCTCTCCTGTAGAAACATTTGAGAATATTTCATATGGTGTTGGAATTTCAGTCGCCAGCCAGCTGATCAACACATTTAGTAAAGACAGTTTTAGCCAGTTCAAGTCTACTATTCATTATGGTAATGTATTGCATAAAATATATATCCAATGTTATTCTGCTAAACAAAAATACGTGTACGTATTTACGGTAATCTATTTAAAAGAATTTAAGAATTAACACTGGGAAAATCTGCATAAATATTCTCGACCTAGGTATACTGTCCACCTAAGTATATAGTGAACCAGTTATCTTGATTAGTTTCACTAATTAAATATTTAATTGGTTTTATAGATGATGAGAGTGGATCTGAGGAGGAAACATTACAATATTTCTCCACTCTTGATTCTAATTATTGTTCCCGGAGAAGGAAAAAAACCGAATTGCAAAACAGAAGCACACAGAATTTTCTTTCACTTCTTTTAAATATAAACCATGGATTATTGTCAATATTCACAGATATTAAGGTGAGATACCTAAGTAGGAATGACTAGTGTGTGTTGAACTAGTGGGATTTTATGTGTAAAACTCTATTTTGGTATGCTGACATTTGGCCAACCCCCCCCCCTTTTTTTCAAAAAACAAAACTAGCTGTTAGTACAGCTGTTAAGGGAGCACCTGGGAAGTCCAGGGCTATTGATTACATTGAGGAGAAAAAAAGATCTTCAGAAGGCAGCAGAGACCATTTCAATAATACTGCTAAAAAAGCTGCATATTATAGACAGAGCACCAGGTGTCAGTATCAGATCAAGGATGTCTTTATCTTTGTGTATTAAGCAGCATAATATTCTTATGAATAATACCATTCATTCTAAAACAAAGGCTATCAGATTCAGTCAACAAATGATGTTAATGTACCTTTTTCACTATTTCTGCAGCAGGATGATGGAAGAGTATTTGAAGACAAACATGGAGAATTTTGGTTTGAATTTTGTAACGGTTCTTTATTTTGTGTAACCAAGTATGAAGGTTTTGAAGACAAACATTATATATGTCTCCATTCTAATAGTCTCAACTTATATCATCAAGGTATGAAATTGAAATATTAGTGTAGATAATGAATTTGTATTCAACTTTTTGAAAAGGTGGGATAGTGAAAATCATAAAACGTATTATAATTTTAGGGAAAAAATGCAAACGTAACTTTTTTGCTAATATTAAAAGATTCATTTTGTACTACTGTGTTGCTAAAAGTAGAATTATATTTAATTACACTTCATTCAGAAAATTGGAGTTCGGAGTTTTTTAAGAATATAGCATGACTTTAATTTTGTTTATGGAACAAAAATTAAAAGGTCAATAGTTGATGTACTTATTCATCCATCCCCATTTATATGCTGTCTAATCTCACAACTCATATTTTGATATCAATAGTTTATATTTAATTAGAATTTTAGTGATTTATAAAACTATATATACAGAGAAGGATGGAAATAATTTGGAATAATTATGTCAAAACTGGATAGTATAATGCTTTGGATTCGGTTTGTAAGAGGTGCTTTGGAATAGCAATAGCAGACTTATAGACTGCTCCATAGTACTTTACAGCACTTTCTGAGCAGTTTAGAAATGTCAGCATATTGCCCCCAACAATCTGGATCCTCATTTTACCAATGTTAGAAGAATGGAAAGCTGAATCAACCTTGAGCTGGTCAGGATCGAACTCCTGGCTGTGGGAAGATGTTGCCTGCAATACTGCATTTTAACCGGTGTGCATATCAGATCTGGAAATCCCAGAGAGATCTTGCATATATACTCCTGCTTGTTCCATACAACTTTTTTCAAACACATCTCAAACATTAACCAATCTAAATAAAAACTAAGAGTAAAATTGTACTATGCTTTTAAAGTATATGCAGCTTAGTACGTGAAAGTAATAGGAATGAATTCCTTAGTTTTAGTTCCATTTGAATCATTGAATCAGTTTATCAGTTTTCCTGATGGAAGTGTATTCTGGCATGCATGTCCATGCACAAAAGTCCTAGGAACGACTTCAAAGCAGCTGTGGTAAGCTTTCAAACAGCTACTTTACTACACAAATACAGAGGGGTATTTTATCTTCAAGCAATGTACCTCGCATAGCTCTGTGAAAAGGTCTACTGATGAGTGTGAGTGAGACAGAATTATGTTGATAATTTTCTAGTTTGACTCTAGTTAACAATGTCTTATGCATTTAGAATATAAGAGGACGCTGTTAGTAATTAGTAGGTTTATTGGAGTATTTTTCTGGGCTTTTAATCCCAGAAGGAATCTGTAATGTACTGTATTCTAATTTTTAAAATACTTTTTCTGATTTTTTTTTGTGTGTTAATATAAGTAGTCAAATAAATTGCTGATCCTTGGCAAACTTTGATGTTTAGCGAAATATATTGTAGAATTTTTTTAAATTTATATACAATAGAAAATGGATTGTGCAGTACTTTAAAGCAAAGACAAAACAGTGCTTTGACATGCAGTTGAAGCCTCATTGTGCAAATCCATAAACTAAATGTGTTTTTCTGGAATTGCATAGCAACTTCATGATTCCCCAGAAGCATATATTGTTCCTAAGAAACTCTGTGATTTTTAAAAATGCTGCAGCCAAGTGCCACATTTGTGTTCCCAAACACCTTTTGTTTTTTAATACAAAGCATTCACACTTACTATGAATATTACCAGACTTTGTCTATCTTCATTTATTCTGAAAGATACCGTAGAATGTGTGTTTTCATTCTACATTCCAAATAGCTTTAAGTAATAAGCAAATCATCCTTTTGCAGGAGTGGTAGAAGAGACAGTTTCTCTGTCCGAAATAAAACTGCCAAGTGCAACACATCCACATTGGCTAGAACCTACTATTTATTTTTCGGAAGAAGAAGGTCCTAATACAGCTTTTTCAGACGGTGTAGGAGCGGAATGCTTAAGCATGTTGTCAGTTGCCGTTAAAATACAGTCAAATAAATCAGAAACAAATACAAAGGTTTGTATTTAGAATTAACTCATTTATTTATCTATCAATACATTTATATTTTGGCTTTTCTGTGAGAGCTTAGGATAGCATATAGAAATACACTTCGCCGCCCCATTTTATCCGCACAGTAAATTCATTGGATAAGATTGTATTATAGGAAAATGACTGATAAATAGAGTCAGGTAGGAATTTGAACCCATAATTCTCTACATTTGGCCCTGCTTGATAGGGCTACCTGGACTTCTAGTCCAACAATTCTGGAAGGTACCACTTTATCACTGCACTATAAAGTCTTTGAATTTCCAGTCAGATAGTAACTTATTATACTGTTTACATAGTTTTTGTTATGTTACTAACATTATTAGCTTTGTTAGTGTCAAAGAAAGGGTAGATTATGATGTTCATTTAATTCCAAACGTTTCAAACCGTTTAACTAACTAGATATACTTTGTTTTCTAGGAGTTTTTAGTTGCAGTTGGGTTAAGAGGAGCCACTCTGCAGCATAGGGTGCTTCCTTCTGGTTTAAGCTGGCATGAACAGGTATATCACTCTGCTAATTGTTTTTTTGTTTTCAATTACTCGTCACTCAGTCTAATGGCCTCACGGCCAAATGAAACACCTGAGAAACATAGATATCCTCAGATATTACCAGAAAAATCCTTAATTAGATAAAAAAATACCTAATGACAACTTAAATATACTCCATAGAATGTAGACCATATATTGCTAAAGAAAAAGTTGGCTGGGAGAATGACATAACTTACTTGAAAGAAAGTCTACATCCTGAATAGCATCATTTTTATGGTCATCCTTGTCTTACGAGCATTTGTTCAGTGACCATTCAAAATTACAAAGGTGCTAAACAAGAGGACTTATGACCTGAAGTTATGGCCATTGCAGCACTCCAACAGTCACGATTGTGACACTTGCTACACTTTTGCACATACAACTAGTTGCCAAGTGCCCCACGATTATGAGATCACCATTTGCAATCTTCCCTGCCAGCTTCCCCAGAAGGTCAAATGCCTCTGTCCCCTGCTAAGAGAAGTCCCTCTAGTTTCAGGGGGCTGATGAAAAAGGTCCATGCTGAAATCCAAGCAGGATTTTTAGCCACGGAGGAGTTTTCAGTTTTGGATCAGAAAAACTTGTCTCTCCACTCAGGGCTAAAAATCTTACTCAGATTTTGACAGGGAGGATTTTCAACTCTGGATAAGAGAGACTTACGGTGTTTCCACAGCCTCATTCTCCAAACCACGCAAAGCTTGAAGAATGATGCACGGTGGCTTGCGGAAAGAAGGTCTGGTACGAGCACGAGCTGTCAGATATGTTGCCCAGGCCTTTCAGCAGGAGGAGAAAGCTGAAGGTGAATGGTGCAAGGCAGATCGGAGGGGCGGTGGGCAGCACCCAGGGCAATCACGCTGTCCCTTCAAGCTTGTACACCTTGAAGGACAGCGCACAACATTTGTCAGTGGCAGCACTAGTGCTAG
This sequence comes from Thermophis baileyi, assembly GCA_003457575.1. Classification (NCBI taxonomy): domain Eukaryota; kingdom Metazoa; phylum Chordata; class Lepidosauria; order Squamata; family Dipsadidae; genus Thermophis; species Thermophis baileyi. The sequence goes on from QLTV01002691.1 coordinate 1,997,145, forward strand.
GGGTAAAGATGAGGCCTGGGGGAGTGACAACTGGCTGAGACTACTAATGGCCCTTGGTCTCTGTTTTGAGCTCAGCCCCAGCATTACAGCCAAGTGCTGCAGGGCACGCAGCCTAGGTCACACAGGAGATAGGTGGGTGTGGGGAATCGGGCAGCATTTCTCAGTGGCAGCAATGGGGCTAGGGCTGAAGTCATGGCCTGGGAGCAGAGGCAAGTGTTCTGACCCGGCCTTCGCAGAAGCAAGAAACAGCTGCCCCCCCCCCCACCGCAAAGAAAGACCCCTCTTTATTTACACATTGGTGAACTGCATTCACCAACAGAAAGTCCAGGCAAGAGTCCTGCAAGAAGTTAACTGAAACAATAGTCCTTATCAGCTTGTTATGATAAATGTGAGCTCCCAACCTGGAGGTTGCAAATTAAATCAGTTCAAACAGAGAAATAGACAAACCTCAATTCTGGCAAGGCAGTCTTTGTCGCACGCAACACACAAGGAGCAAACTTTCCAGAAATGCGAACGGTTGTCTGTGACAACCAAACCACTCCCCTTTCCTCCTATTTATTCCCCAGAACTGGCCCAAGTTCTTCCCCAACCTCCCCCTTGTCCGAGTCTGCCGCCAGCTGGCGGGCCACAACAGCAAGTGGCGGAGACTGCTGAAGGCCTACAGGCCTCTGCATCAACATTGCTGCCATCAAGTGTTGCACTTCATTCCTGAACTTGCGCACTGCCTCCACTGGGCCTCCCAGGGCCTCCCCCACCTATCTGAGGTACTTCATTGCTCCTTGGGACTGTATCTGTTTAAAGTCCTACAAGTTCATTTAACAGCCACAACTAGGATTGTTGTAGTTGAGCAAACTGGTCAAGTGACATCTTGCTTAACCACTACCTTACTGAGCGATCGAGATAGGACTACTTGTAAAATGGGATAAAATAAAAATTTATAAAAATATATCTTAAAAGCATTGCAACATTTTAATTTTGCGGCTATTTTTCACCATCCTAGTTTTCTAACTTCTTTATTAGTATTAAAATGTGTTAAAAAAAACTGGTCCGCAACCTCAGTAAGTTCTTATAAGCTCAAATGAAAGATTCTATCCAGAAACAGTTTAGCGGAGCTCTGTATGCTCATCAAAGCTTATTCTAGTTCTCCCCCATCCCTGAGGCCTGGGTGCCTCCTAGAAACCTACACTGGAAGGTTTTGCTCTAGCATAGTAAGGAACAAAATTTGAATGAGCAAAGCTGCAGCAGGATAGTAAAACTATGCAAGCTACTACTGGGTCCAGTATTTCACTTTTTAATATATGTTGTGAAGTGGCCTTAAATTGTGGATAATTGGAAATCAATGGGTATACTTTTATGCTTTTGTAATTGTAGATTTTGTATTTTTTGAATATTTCTGATGAACCTGTATTGGGATATAATCCTCCAGCCTCCATTACAACATTTCACGTCCATCTCTGGAGCTGTGCTCTGAATTACAAGTAAGTTAAATGAAAAGATAGTTGTCAATCTTAAATCTCATAAATACTTTGGTCCAAACTTTTGGAAATAACAACATTGGTGGGATTTTTTTTTTTTTTTTGGCAGGCCTTTATTTTTACCAACTAGATGTCTTCTTACTGTTGAAACATTTAGCATTTCAAGTAGCATGGCTCTGGATAAATCATCTTCTACTCTCAGGTAACATTTAAAAGGCCAACAGCCTCATTTTTACCTTTATATTTTATTTTAGGTGTTACGAAAATATAAAACCATATAGGATGAAGATGAACTTTTAATGAAATTCAATGTTTGAATTTTTCATGTCACAAAAATCCATTGTAAATCTATAATTGTTAATACTTGTTGAATCATCCATTTTTTGGCCATAGTGACTTCTGTTTTTAAAACATGAATTTGGAATTGACATAGAAAAGAAATAGGACAAAACTTGTGGTATGCATATATTCTTGTTTTAAAATATTTGTAAGATTTTCAACAACAACAATTTAAACTTTAAAAAGTTTTCTTGTTGTAGTTTCTCACTTTTTCCTGACAACCAAAGACTTTATTTGGTTGTATATAGTTTTTGTGATATTCCCAGTTGCAATTCAATGAACAGTGCATGTCAATTTTATTTTCACTTTGGGAATCTATTCCTACTTGTAGTTAAACTGCCTTATCAGAACAAATTCAATAACAGTGCAAAGTTAAGAAGATGATTACATTTGTATTCTTTAGTCAAGTGATGCATCATTTATTTGTATACCAAATACACAATTTAGGGTTTTTTGGCTGTAGGATAATCTTGGATGAGGCTGCTTTGCATTTATCTGACAAAAGTAATGCTACTGTGAATCTCCAAAAAGGTAAGTGTATTTCACATTTGAAAAGAACCCAGAGAATCAAACATAACCAGTTAGGATATTGAAAAGTGTTACAATATAGGATTTACAATATAGCATATAGGATTGGTTAGTAAAATGTCAGTTGGTTCTCTAGTTTTCTTGAGTACATTAAGACTTCTATAGCCGTCGTCTAATCTTAAAAGACATCTGTGGTGGCAAATAATCTTTCTAGCTGAAGCCAGAAATGCAAATAGTGGCACACTTTGGAGCTAAAACTCATGAAAGTCTAAAAATGAGCAAGACCAACTCAGATTTAAGGTACTCTTTTACTCAGTGCTTCATTTGCATATTTTCATCTATTTCTTCTTTATCTTTCTATCCTTGCACATACACATTCAATTATTTGCCTCACTTCCTTATTTTTTTACTGTTCTCACTTTCCTATCCAATTTGCCCAGTTTCCTTCTCGCTATTTGCAGACTTAGTTCCATGTATACATCCATTTACCTACCTTTCTGCTTTCTATTCTTCCATGCTGAGTCAGGATGAAAATGTTCATTGTTTCCGAGCCTAGGAGGAAAGGAATCATAGCAAGGATACAGAATATTTGATAGAAAAAAAATGAGGAATGTGGGAGGGGAGAGTAGCTTGGACACTGACTGTTGGACACAGTAATGGATATATATATATATCTATTTCTATATTTAATCTATATATATATAGATTAAATTCATTCCCAATCAGAAGTGAAATAACACCCCTTAAAGATGAATGCAGTGTCTGTTGATTTATCTGCTTATTTTCTCTAGATTAGAATGGGTTTAAATATTAATTTTAATACTATTTTGTATCAAAGTGTATAAGAAGCAGGTGGCTTGGACAAATAAAGCTAAAAGGTCATTAAGTAGGAGGAAATTAACCTCAATTTAACTGACCCCCATTTAAGAGTCATTGGATGCAACTGAGCAAACAACTATTTAGGATTCACCCTGGAAATAAAGAACTCTATTGTTACTGAAGTATATTTGGCAGTTTACTTCATGCAAATGATGTAAATTGGTACAAATCACATTAAACTATGTATTGTATAATAGAGGAAATGACAAAAGTTTAAAATGGTTAGGGAGTTTACTATACATTAATATGGAAACTGAATTTAAAATGTGTGAAGACTTAAGTAATTTTCTTTTTTTTTTTAAACAAAGAAGCAGTATTAAAGCAGATCTTTTTATTCTTTTTTTCCAGATTACGTTCAAGTTATGGATATGGGACTGTTGGAACTGACCATAAGGACAGTGAAACCTGAATCTGGTGAAGAGAGGGTAAGTTAAAACATAAAAACTAAATTATTTATTTACAATTTTGACAAAATAAGGCTAATTTTGAACATATATAAAACACACACACAAATAAACAAACAAACAAACAAACAAACAAATAATCTTTAGGGGACTTATTTACAAAGTAAAGAGAGGTTTATTTACAATGAAAATGAAAATCAGTTAGTAGGACTAGAATTGTATTGGATTCCCGAATATACTCTTTTTTAGCTTTTCTTATCTGTGTTTTTTATTTTTTATAAAAGGTGGTGAATATATCTTAATACTCCTTCCTCCTCCTGTTTTTACCCCACAGTAGTAACTTTGTGAGGTGAATTGGACTGAAAGAGTGACTTACCCAAGCTGGCTTTCATGCCTAAAGTGGAATTAGAGCTCACTATCTCCTAATTTCTAGTCTGATACCTTAACCACTACACTAGGGGTCTTCTAAGCGTACATGTTTTGTTTGTTGGTAAATATGAGTGTGTGTAGTTTTCATAGGGATCAAAAATGTTTTACTTGTTTTACTTTCTGTTGCCCAGAGCAATCCATATTTTGAACTACATTGTTCTAGTGATGTTATCCACATTCGAACATGCTCAGATTCATGTGCTGCATTGATGAATCTTATACAATATATTGCAAGTTATGGTGATTTGAATCCTCCTGCTAAAATGGAGTGCACTTCTGGAGTGACCAAACAGAATGTGAAGGTATGAATATATATTTCTCTTAACCCTTACCCCCCCCCCCCGCCCCAGGAATCATCTAATTTTCATTATTTAGTTTTGTCCATATTAATACTATTTTTATTTTATTTATAATACTCTAAGTTCCAAAACAGAGAATGGCACTAAAGATAATAAATTAAAATGTAACATTGAATTGCACCAGGTCGCTAGCAAAGGTGGTTCTCAAGTATTTCATAATATTGCTGAGACTGCTGGTAATGAGTTTTTATTTATTTTATTTTATTATTTATTTTATTATTTTATTTTTTATTTTATTTTTTTATTTTATTTTATTTTATTTTGTTTTATTTTATTATTATTTTTTATTTTATTTTGAAGGGGGAAGAAATATTTTTACTTCTTCATCTTAATTTACTAAAACAATGATTGGCAGATGTAGAAGAATACATTGACACATATAGATTTTTTTTTTTCATTTTAGCCTCTACTGTTATTTCTAGAAAGAAAGTTCCTACTAGGTCAGTGTTGGCGAACCTTTTCGGCACCAAGTGCCAAAATGGGAGCACACGTGCGGGGGGGGGGCGAAACCGGAAGAGCAGCTGCTCAGCGCACGTGCGGGGGAGTGCCGGAAACCGGAAGAGCAGCTCCCTGGCGCACGTGCATGGGAGCACCGAAAACCGGAAGAGCACATGCACACTGGCCACTTGGTCTTCCGGTTTCTGGCGCACATGCGCGCACGAAGACCGTGCATCACGGTACTAGGTTGTTGGGTTTTTTAAAAAAAGATTAACTTGCTTGATGGATTTTGCAGGCCATTCACAATTTTTTTTTTAGAAAATAATGAACAGTTTGAAACTCCCAGTTAGATTTTTTTCTGTTTCTCTCTGTTATTTTATTATGATAGTCACACATAAACTTTTTGCAGAACAGTCAGTAAAATAGTGATTTGAATAGATCACAACTGGCTGGTTATACATAACAAATGAAGACATTGGCCCCTTTTTGCCTAGGGGCTGTTATATACTTTCAGTTTGATGGAGAAACTTATCAACAAATCAAAGGTGCACTCATGGATCACTGCTCATGATCATCACTAAATAACTTTTAAATAACTTAAAAGATTGACTTCCACTAACTATCAGGGCTTTTCTCAAAGCAAAGCTTTTACATGATGCTGGTTTAGACTAGATTTCCATTCTTAGTTGTACCACACAGGAAGTATTCTCTGATAACATTAAGCAACTTTCATCATGCAATAAAGATTCTGTTTTTATAGCAGACTTGTAGTTTTTATGTCATGTTTTACCACTGGGATCACTGTCTTTACAATTTTACATAATATTTGTCAATTCCATGGCATTTATGTTTATGCTGATGAAAACATGAGATGATGATATATTGTAGTACTGTAAATAAGTGAGAACAATCAAACTTTAAAATCAGCAAGGAATGTTTTTATTTATTTAGTTAGTTTGTCAAACATGTACAAGATAATAGATATAAGTATAAACATGGATAAGAACACAGGAAATGGGTACGAATAAATGGGGCCAGTAGGACAGGGACGATAGGCATGCTGGTGCGCTTATGCATGCCCCTTACAGACCTCTTAGGAATGGGGTGAGGTCCACAGTGGACAGTTTAAGGTTAAAGTTATGGGGGTTTGAGGATGTTATAACAGAGTCGGGTAGTGCATTCCAGGCATTGACCACTCTGTTGCTGAAGTCGTATTTTCTGTAGTTGAGTTTGGAGCGGTTTACCTTGAGTTTGTATCTATTGTTTGCTCGTGTATTATTACGGTTGAAGCTGAAGTAGTCATTTACAGGTAGGACGTTGTAGCAGATAATTTTATGTACTACACTTAGGTCAGAACCTAGGCGGCATAGTTCTAGGTTGTCCAAGCCCAAAATTCCAAGTCTGGTGGCATAAGGTATTCTACTGTGAGCAGAGGAGTGGAGTACTCTTCTCGTGAAATACCTCTGGATTCGCTCAATTGTATTAATGCGGCACCTTAAAGTATATCACATTTATTGTGAAATAATCTTTCATCAATGACAGATTGTTTATTTTTCTGAGATACTGAATAACAGTTCATGAAAGCTTAGATTACTATAAATGTGTTAGTCTGTTGTAATTAAAACAGTAAAGGATTTGCATTATATGATAGACTAACTTACCTCTTTGAAAACAATCAGTGGTTCATTTCATTTACTTAAACAAATGGTACTTGTTTTCTTATTTATATATATTGTTTTAAATAAAGACAGTTAAACCAAATAAAGATAGAGGTATTTGGACACTAGATCACCAAAATTGTTTAAACAACTTTAATCTTCTAGGTCCCTTTATAATATATGGAGCAGTAGCCTTAAGATACCTTTGGATGTTCTGAAGAAGTTTGTTGCGTGTCCATTTCAAATTTGGTTCTGTATAATTTTCTTATTTAGGCAGATGCTTCTAGTTGGCCACCTTCCCAAGGGCCAGTTCTTGCTGAAGCTGATCAACAAATTTTACGGGATTTAATGAGTGATGCTATGGAAGAGATCGAAACCAAGCAGTTGCTTTCCCCCTCTAACCTACAACCTAATGGTAAATCTATTTGGACTTTTATTTTTAATCAAAAGCTATTTAAGTTTCATATTTTTTTTTAACACATTGCACTATGTTTATCATTTGCACACCTACGAGTATTAAATGCTTTATTAACATTTTAAGAAGATTAAAAATTCATAGAAACTTATTCTATATTAAGACAAAAGAAATCATTGAAAAAGCTGAGTGCAAAAGCAAAGGAAGAAAGAAAATAGAAGTTGCTTTTGATTTTCTTTACAACAGTTATAAGTACAATTATAAATTTAGCTCTTGTTCTATAGTTAGAACACAACTCTTATTTTTTCTATAATTCTTTCTAATAATCAAAACCATAAATCATAACTCTATTTTTCCATTTCATGCAACAAATCTATAAGGGGTTTCTAATTGTTTTTTCTCTGATCAAAGAATTTGGCCATTTCTTCAAGTTCATCATCTTCACTAATCATTACTCCATTGTGGGTGATACTGAATCCTTCCATCTTTCTGTGTATTAGAATCTTGCTGCAATGATCATATATAAAAAGAAAGTAACGTGTTTTTCCAATTGTTTGTCCATCAGTCTCAAAACAAAAGCCTCCAGTTTCAATTGTATATTAGTCTTTAAAATCCTCTGAATTAGTGTATTGAATCTAAAATTTTCTGGCTTTTTACATATCCATGATAAACATGATAAAATATTCTTTCTTGTTCACATTTCCATTGTAAATATGAGGTACTTTTAAACATTCTAGACAATTTCTTAAGTGCCATATTCCAATGATACATCATTTTATAAAAATTCTCCTTAAGATAATGTAAATTTCAGCCACATATTTTCCCATTATTCTGTCTATACATTATAGCAGTGGTTCTCAACCTTTCTAATGCCGCGACCCCCCCGCCGCCACCGCGACCCCCCCAGCCCTCCCCGCGTGGGATGAGTTGACAAAGGGGGCGTGGCACCAGGGGCGAAATGCTCCGGGTTCGGGCTTGCCTGCTGGTCGCCGGACAGCTGATAGCATCGGAAGCGGGAGACTTCGCCCGGACGCCGCCATTTGGGTTCTTTTACCCTCTGCGCATGCGCAAAGCATTCTGCGCATGCGCAGAGGGTAGAAGAACCCAAATGGCGGCGTCCGGGCTACCAGCTGTCCAGCGACCCGCAGGCACGGCTGAACCGGGACCTTTTCACCCCTGCAGTGATGGTGGCACCAAAATGGCGGGCTAACGCGCGCGGCGACCCCTGTGAAATGGTCGTTCGACCCCCAAAGGGGTCGCGACCCACAGGTTGAGAACCGCTGCATTATAGCCAAAGTTTTTAACTCATTTATCCTACTTTTATCCCATACCATTCTTAAGTAAGTGTCTTTACCTAAATTATCTTCAAAAAATTCTTTTAATTTGTTTTACAGTCTTCCACTATTGCTTCTTTCTGTAACAACTTTTGGCATGTAAAAAACTAAAAACAGTAAAGATTGGACACAGTTTAAGAGTTTGGGTGACATGCTAAAGTATGATTAATTTCTGATCTTCTCACAACCATATTAGGAGAGTGAAGAATTGCATCCAGATGTAGTCAGTCTATCTTGGTAATCTCTTGATTACATGGAAAAGTTGAAATTTCTTCAACTTTTTCTCTTCTCTTCTTCTAGGAAGCATGGATGAAAAGAGTCAAACACCAGCACCAGCATATTCAGATCTTTTCCTATTTCCTGATGAAAGTGGGAATCTCTCCCAAGAGCCGAGCCCCACCTTTGCATCATTTACTCCCAACATGATTAAGGAAGTTATAGGAGATGCACCTTCCGAAAATGATGACTTCTGTATTCTTTTTGCACCAAAGGCAATTATTTCTGTAAGAAACTCCTAATGTTATTGAAAAATCATAAATTTAAAAATGGAAAGTAGATTTTGGGATACATAGATTAAATTATGGCTATTAAAATACTGTAAAATAACCATCTGGAAAGTCATTAACATTAATGTTAATAATAACAATACGTACATTTATAATATTCTAAATATTAGAATCCTTGATGGAGTGATTGAATATCATTTAGCAATGATATTTATTCATCCATCCATCCATTTAGAGGGACTTGGCCTAAATTGAAAATTTTCAGACTTTTAGCCAGTGTTTTTGGCTTGCATTAATAATGACTTCAGTTGCTTTTCGTATATATTAAGTGAGTTTTAAGTATTTTGTTTTGTCATTATTTTTTGGTCCATTAGCTGTTTTAGAAAGTAATTGTCAATTGTGAATTTAAGTTGTCTTGGATTAAGGAAATAAGATGAATTAGTTTGGTTTGATTTTTTTTAAATTTTATGACTGGATAAAAATAAAACCAAAATTAATCATAAGAAATAATTCCAAATTTTACCCTTTTTACAGAATATTTTGGGTGTACTTGAAATCATATCTCTCTTACTTTTCATCAGTTGAATAAAATAATTCAGTTTCATTGTACATTAAGATTCTGAATAATTTGTACTATTACTGTCCTTTTGAAAATATGTATTATATTTTTATAAATTTATAACTTCTTTATTTTTCTCAGTTCCAATTTTACATTTGATATTTCATTTGCGTAATATATAATTATATTTATAATGCAAAAGAAGTTTCAAATAATAGAACCACTTCTGGAAGTATGAAAGTGAAAAGAAAAGAAAATGGAAAAAGAAAAAATACTCATTCAGCTAATAGTCTGTAATCCTTTAGGATAAGGAAGAAGAGCCAGTAGTGAAAACAATGGTTGAAGATGCTATTATAATAAAAGAAAACCATTTTAGTTTACCAGTGAAAAAGGCAGATACAAGCAAGACACCACTGCATTTTCCTGTTCCCCTCATGCGCTATGTTGTGAAAGAAATTTCACTCATTTGGCATCTTTATGGAGGAAAGGATTTTGGGAACATAACACCTACATCTCCAGCTAAAAGTTATATGTAAGTATTTCAATACCAGTCCCTTCTGTTTTTACACAGGAGCTGAGAATTAGACTTCTAAAAATTAGATATTAACTTAAAGAATTCCAGTTATTCAGAAATATACGCACCCTCTCAGTCATTTTCTTTTGTAACTGCAGCAGCAGCAATGAAAGAGAGGATATGGTCTACCAGCCGTGACTGTGAGCTCCTGAATGCATATGGTTGACCATTATAGGTCATGGAGTACTAGACTGGATATGTAATATAGGCCTGATAATTAGCATTATATTAAGCAGAAATGATTGCTTCTTAAATTGTAATTTGTTAAACAAAACATAATAAAAATGGCTTCATTTGATGTGTGAATCTAGCCAAAATCTTCCTTCCTTCATGATTGGAAATGTTTTAGTTATGGAAAGAAGGAAGTATGTTCCTGATGACAAGGTACTGGTAGTACATTCAGTTTCTGTTCTTGTTCACAAAACTCAGATTGTGCATTGAATGAATCTGAGGTCTGAATGAGTTGTTGTGAGGTAAACTTCTAATTTAAAGAGAAAAATATTGTACTCTTCTTATCCAGTAGTCCTCAGAGTTCTCCTTCTCATACCCCAACAAGACATGGACGTAGTACTGCCTGTGGAGGAAAAGGAAGGAATCCCGATTTTTTAATAGAAATACAGTTAAGCAAGGTAAGGGGAGAAATGACATTATTTGTTTTATTTTTCTAAAACCTTAACCCATCAAATTTGCCCTTTTTCCTGTCTCTTGTTTTTTTAAAGGTGAAATTCCAACATGAGGTATATCCCTCAGGTGAACCAGAGTGTGAACCCAGCATATTAGAACAACCTGTATCACGTCAAATATTTATGGTTCAAGATCTTGAAATCAGAGATCGCTTGGCTACATCTCAAATGAATAAATTTCTTTATCTTTACTGTAGTAAGGAGATGCCTAGAAAGGCGCATTCTAATATGGTAAGAGCTCATAAACATTTGGTGAATATTTTAATTCTGAGAATTACAAAGGAAGATAATACGTTGAATTGTCGGCCGCCCAGAGTCATTGACTGAATGGGCAGCTATAGAAATAAAATAAATAAATAACAGCCAAGTGCACTGCAGAAGTATGTATTCTTTGTCATCTGTGCATCATCTACAGGTTGTCAGTTCAGAACTATTTCAGAACCTCAAAGAGCTAAATTTCATTTTGGTGGGTCCAGATTGATCCTCCCCTTTATTTCAATTTCTTTTGATTTCTGTGGTGGAAATATATAAAGGTGCATTTTTTTTCTATATTCATTAAATAATTTTATTTTCCTACTGAGCTTTACTTTTAAGTGTCACTTAAAAGAGAAAAGCTATTTGACTTCTTTAGACCTGTTTTGGGCATTTAAGGCATGTACTGTATATCAACTTCTTAGGGTTTTGACTATCCCATTTAGAGAATAAGCATCCACCCTCAGATGGACACTTATTTATTTTATTTAGAAGAAAGGCTCTTGATGGATTTTTCAGTCTCTTTGCACTATCTCTGTCATCTGCAGAATGTGGAAGCTCATTTTGGAATACTTCTTTTGGAAAATTGGCATATTTATCCAGAATGACTGGTATACTAAGTTATCCAAATGATTGATAACTTAAGTCCAGTCTGATAATGCTTTAGCCAGAGTTTGTATCCTGATCTTACCAGCTTTTTGCAGAACTACTATAACATGCTGACAAAAATATCTGCAGCCCTGATACCACACACATTTGATAGTGAAGAACTTCCTTTTTAACAAGAGATTGCTAGATCTAATGGCTAAATAGTGCCTCTTGAAAAAGCAACCTTTGGGATCTAACGGCTAATTCATTATAATGAAAATTACACAAAACAGTAGCAAACTTTATTACAGTCTTAGATAAAAATTTAAATATAGCAACTGTTACATAAAATCAGTAAACATTGTAATCACAATCTTTATCTCCAAGAAATCTAGAATTTGCCACATGTATATCAGGGTTAATTTATTCTACCCAGATCAATAATCTTAATTATAATAATAAGGGAATGTTATTGATTGGAAACTACACATACTACTTACTTTTAATTACATTTATAAATATTTGAGTAGACATAAATTACTAACAGAAAAATGTTCCTGTTCTCTCAAAGACATTTCTTGTCCATGTGCATTCCAGTAATGGTATAAGATCCTAAACTCACCCATATAAATACAGCTTAAAAGCTACCAACACACACTGTGAATGTGAAACTGGCTTTGTTCATGTTTGCCTTGTAATGCAGGAAAAGAACTTGTGATTATTCAAAGAGATGACATATTTATATGAATCCTCTGTTGATTATTTATTTATTTAAGCAATTTATATGGGGTGCCCATCTGACAAAAGTGACTTTGAGCAGCATACTACGATGTTACATGTTAATAAATCAGCTATAATGCCCAGGGTCACAAACGATCTCAACTGGTAAAAGGACAACATTAACCCATATATGTTTCATTTAACAGTTGACAGTTAAGGCATTGCATGTTCGTCCTGAGTCTGGCAGATCACCACAAGAATGTTGTTTACGGGTATCTTTAATGCCACTTCGTCTCAACATTGACCAGGTTAGTTAAGAAGACACTATGTTGGGGAGATGGGTGGACCAATTTTTTTCTCTTTGAAGAAAAATATTATTCAATTGGTTACCCTAGATGATGATGATGATGATATTATTATTATTATTATTATTATTATTATTATTATTATTATTATTATTATTATTATTATTATTAAATGTGTATCTTACCTTGATTATTTTTATAACTAACTCAAGGCAATGAACACACACACACTCCTGCCTCCCATTTTCCCACAACAACAACCCTGCGAGGTGAATCGTGCTGAGAGTGACTAGCAATAGCAATAGCACTTAGACTTATATACCGCTTTACAGCACTCTCTAAGCGGTTCACAGAGTCAGCATATTGCCCCCAACAATCTGGGTCCTCATTTTACCCACCTCGGAAGGATGGAAGGCTGAGTCAACCTTGAGCCAGTGAGATTTGAACCGCTGAACTGCTGAACAGTCAGCTGAAGTAGCCTGCAGTACTGCACTCTAACCACTGCGCCACCTCGGCCCAAAGTCACCCAGTTGGTTTTTCATGCTTAAAGCAAACCTAGAACTCGCAGCCTCCTGATTTCTAGGCCAGCACATAACCATTATTTCAGCTCTTTGTATTTGATACTCTTTCATTAATTTTGAAAGTATTATGAATGCCTCTTTACTTTATGAATATTTTTAAAAAAAATACTGTGGAGAAAATAAAACTTGTTTTGGAACCTAGACAGTTTTGTAGGATATAGATATTTTTCTTTTAGCAAAACAAAGTATGAGTAGTTATGTATTGAGTGTGTTTTGTGTGTCACATATACATACCGTAGATGTGTGTTTATGGAATTCAAATACATATGATTGTAAGATAAACTTCATTGTTAAGAATACAGTACTTCAGGTTTTATATTCAAAAATTCCATCTGACAAATGATTAGTTAGTCAAATAGTGTTTAGTATACTATTTAGTATTATACTAATTAGTAATAGTACTAATGCTATTAATATTATGTATTACTATAACTAGTAAATACTATTATTAGTATTTTCCACCTCTACATATGATCACATAATGAACAATATAATAATTTCCTTTTCTTAGTATATACTTCTTTTTATTTTGTAGGATGCCTTGTTTTTCTTGAAGGATTTTTTCACTAGCCTATCAACAGAAGTAGAAGTCCTAATGACTCCAGATCCTGAGGGTAAATATTCTGATGTAAAATCATATTATACAACATAGACATTTAATATAAATTATGTGAATTACATAAATATATAATTAATTTGAAAACAGCTATGTAGAAATAATGACTATTTGTTTGCCTTGGATTTTAATATCAATTATTTTATTTGCAGTTAAAAAGCCGCCTGGCCCTGAAGTAACATGTATTTTGCCCAGGCATCAGAGTGGTTTCAAAGAACCAAATCCAGTCATTTCTTTTTCATTACATAAGCAATCAAGTCAGAATGGAAGTGTTGATTCTGTGGATATGCTCAATGGGGATGATCATAATCTCTCACATGAAGAGGCATCGTTCAGTGATCAGCCAATATTTTTCAGGTACACTTTGGACACCTGCTGAAAACCTTTATTTGTTTTCTGAATTTTGGCTGTTTGATCTGTAGTGTGCTGCAAATAGGAGGGACACTATCCAGTCAGTGGTTGCTTACCCCTACTCTAAAATGTCTGTCTCTTCTCATGTTACTTTTTCAAAAGCTCCGTTTCGGCACTCTTGCCTGTAAAATCAACTGACTTCTTTCAAATGCTTGCTGTCATGAATTCTCTATATATAGTTATGCTAAATATAATAACAGCTAAATATTTCCCTTCAATAGAGAGGACAATTTACCTCTCTGTGATAATATTTTCATTTTTATTAAAGTGTATTGTAATAGGAAATTTAAATGAAGACAAAGATCACAAAAGAAAGGGAAATGAGATGAGGAGGAAGAAATGCAAGGGTATAGAAAGAAAAGAAAAAAGCAGTGACGTCTGATTTTTTTCAGTGCAGTAAAGTACAGAATAAAGTTACAACCAACTTCTTGCTTTACATTTTTAGTAGATACAAGCCACTTCTGTAACAGTTAATCTAATCATCTAAACCTCAGATTACTTAGATAATAATAAAGGCTGGAGATAGGCCCTGTGTTAAAAAAAAAAAGCCACTTGATTCTCATGAAGCAATGCTGATTCTAAGGGATTAAGATCACGATACTTGTAAATATTGTCTTTATCTTCCATTCTCATTTTTCCCCTGAGCCTTTTTCTGTGTATCATCTTACCACTTCTCTTTCTTTTCAGAGAGTTCCGATTTACATCAGAAGTCCCGATACGTCTTGATTATCATGGTAAACATGTGTCTATGAATCAGGTTTGTTAAACCTTATGCTGTCAGATAAAATATCTTCTTTCCATTAATCATGTGGGTTCATATCTGCTTTAGTAATACCAAATGGTTTTTCAGATCTTGATATAATATAAAGCTGAATTAGAATAATTAAACACCAAGTTAGAAATTTAATGACACACAAAGAATTTAACCAACCATTTTTGAAAACTTGTGTTTTTAAAGAATGAACTTCCTGTTTTTTTAAAAAGGATTCATGTTGTTCACTGGAATATTTGCCCTGTTTGCCAACCTGTAATAAACAGTGACACCCTTTCAAATCAATTGCTTTTCCCCCAGTTTATTCATTAGCTTTTTAGGCCACTGATCTTAGGACACATGGTCAGTTTGCAGGAAAAAAAGCATCTATGCTGGGATAATATTATATAGCAATAGCACTTAGACTTATATACTGCTTCACAGTGCCTTACAGCTCTCTCTAAGCGGTTTACAGAGTCAGCATATTGCTCCCAACAATCTGGGTCCTTATTTTACCGACCTCGGAAGGATGGAAGGCTGAGTCAATCTTGAGCTGGTGAGACTTGAACTGCCAAACTTCCGGCAGCTGACAGTCAGCAGAAGTAACCTGCAGTACTGCATTCTAACCACTGCGCCACCACGCCACAATATACCAATTCCTATAGCACTATTCTATTTAGTTTTAAAAAAGCCCTCTGGAAGAAGCTCTATTTTGGCCAACTTCCAAAAAGCCAGTAAAGTTGAAGCAAGCCTACCTTCCTTAGAAAGTGGTTGTTCCCTAGGAGGATAATATATACGGAATTTGGGAGCAATATCTGAAAAGTAATCACACAAAAGACAGTTACTATATTTAAAAAATCCTAGTTGGGCTTATTTTGGATTTCCATTACAGATAGTCCTCAAGGTACAGCCACTCATTCAGCAATTCAACAGAGTTACAACAGAGTTGAATGAGGGGGACTGGTCTGCAAAATTACAGCCATTGCAACATCCCACAGTCATCTAATCATCATTTGCAACCTTGCCTGCCTGCTTCTAACAAGCAAAGTCAATGGGAAAGACAGGAGGAGGTTGCAAATCACTGCTGCTACCATCTTTTCTTTTCTTTTTTTTTGCCTGCCCATTCACAGGATCTGTGCATGTGTCCACTCTTCATAGCATCCACCCACATTTCTTACCCACAGTTAACTATTAAATGAAAATAGGCATAATATGTGAAAAGCAGACTGAAGGATTTCTTTTTCTCTGAGTTTCTGATGAATTTATAGATGAACTAAACATATTTAATTTTCAGGGTACATTGGCTGGGATTCTGATTGGTCTCGCTCAGTTAAATTGCTCAGAATTAAAATTGAAGAGACTTTGTTATCGACATGGGTAAGCTTATTTAATTATCCTATTTATTTGAATAGTTAATCTCTACCAACAGAATAAAACAAATCAAAGCAGTTTAATTCTCACTTTTCTTTTTTTTATTTTCAAATATCAGTAGTTTGTGTGTGTGTGTGTGTGTGTGTGTGTGTGTGTATTAATAATACTATTTATTATAGGTTGCTGGGTGTGGATAAGCTGTTTTCTTATGCCTTATCTGAATGGCTGAATGATATCAGAAAGAATCAGCTACCAGGTATTCTTGGAGGTGTTGGGCCAATTCATTCATTCATTCAACTAGGTAAGGCTGTGAAATGTTCTTGACATTTTTTCAAAATTATTATTATTTGTATTATTAAGAGCATTTCAGTTTAAATATATATATGTGAATGTGTTTTCCATATCTGCTTAAAGAAGAAATACTTGGCCATATTGGTTATTTGTAATATTCTCTCTTTGATTCAGTTCAGGGCCTAAAAGATTTGGTGTGGTTACCAATAGAGCAATATCGAAAAGATGGCCGTATTGTGAGGGGCTTCCAGAGAGGAGCAGCTTCTTTTGGTACATGTACTGCAATGGCAGCATTAGAACTGACAAACAGAATGGTTCAGACCATACAGGTATGTTTTCCATTTATGCTTGCTGACAATCGAAGACTATTTTTTGGTTAACTTTGAAGCACATAAAATATTAGAACATACATGAACATACAAGCCTTCATCTGAACAACTAACTAAGGTGTCTGTCACCTACTTAATTTGGATAAGGGACGTTCTAGCCTGTAATGAAGAATAACTTCAAGGTTTTGGAACAATGTACGAATGGTTTAGAATTTTTGTTAGATTGACTTTATTCAAAACTAGACAAATGCCCATTGAGCTGATAGGCAACATGGAAGGTAGTAGAGAAAGGAGGGAACCTTACTTTTGTCACTGCTACATGGGATGCATGTTATACTCTACATCAACTCCATGTTGACAAAGGCCAAATAACTAAGCAGAAAGCTGGTTTTGGCCTGTATCTTCCAACAGGCTCTGAGAGTTACATTTATGTACGATTTTCTAAGCACTAGCAATGGTGTAATACATCTGATTTCTTCCTTGTTTTAACCCTCTAGAAGCAGCAATTTTAAAAATCAGTTAAATACATAAAAATTCCCACATGATATTTCATCCCTTTAAGACTTCATAACAGCTATTTAGATTATGCAGTAAATGAATGTATTTTGAACAACTGTCTTGTAACTGGCATCCTTAATAAATAAGATTCAAATAGAATTCATTTCTGTGAAAATAGTTGTTACCTTTAAATTTCAATACCCAATTTTGAACTTTTGTAAATAACTTTTGTAAGCATAGCTTATAAATGTTCTATTACATTATATTAAATGTTATATGATGTGTTACATTAAGATACATCTTAAGTCCTGAGGCATTAATAGTGCATGTTAGGGATGAAACATACTTATAATTCATAAATCATTGGTTTATTCTTTGTTCTATTAATGATATATTGTTATTTTTATTGAAATTGAAATCTAGGCAGCTGCAGAAACAGCTTATGACATGGTTTCCCCTGGGCCTAGCTTAAATGAGACAAAGAAGATCAAACGACTTTCTCGTCGTCTAGCTTACCAGCCTGTGGATCTTCGTGAGGGTGTGGCAAAAGCATACAGTGTTGTAAAAGAGGTAAAGTGTAAATTAATTACTAAAAAATCTCCTGTTTTGTTGGTAGATTGTATCCTTCTTGTTGTTTGCTATAATTTGAGATATATTTATATTCACCTCTTAAGCATTAAATTGAAAACAATATTAAAAATAATAAAAACATGGGAGGAATGGAAAAGAAAAGCTGAAATAAAAAATTTTCATCCAGCATTTAGATGACTAATTAGCAATATATGGATGATAGTTGCTATGTTGTCCTTATCTAGTAAAAATACAGTTGCTATACCAGACTAATAGTATATATATTATATATAACTGTATATATATATATATACACATACATACATACATACATACATACACCAGAATAACACTTTAACCCCAGTAGTCAACCTTCCTGGCCAAAATGACTATGGGAGCTACTCCCAAACTGCATACATACTCTAACAGAATGCAGGCTCATAGAGAAAAACCTCAAATCCATTCTCAAATGACCCACCAACAAAGTCTTAAATCTGTCAGGATTCAGTCTCAATTTATAAATCTTAAGATTATCATCCCAGTATACCAGTAAGTATTTATTCTTTAGCGTTTTTGAGACTGAACATCTTTCAGGGTACTCTAAATACACAAATCGTCTAGCAAAAACATTTTAATTCTGGGATTTTTGCTGTATTTAGATCATTTCCTATAATATTACAAAAATGTCAAAAATGCATAACATTTGTAATTATTTTGTATAATAATGTCACTGTACTAATCAGCTTTTTATGATCAGTAAAGTTTGACATCAGATTTTCCTTTATACCAAATCTGATTTGAATATTCTATTAACTTTAGTCAGCAAACTAACTCCTTCATCCCCAAAAGGAGATGTCATCAATATATATGCCATAAAATGTGGGGTTTGAGATCTTTCCAACCCAAGTTTACAGCAGCTAACAAGAATATTCACATATCCATTATTCATTAGCTTCAGTCATTAGTTAGTTTATTTGTCTATTCTGTACTTCTTTCATTTTTGTTAATAAAATTATATTTTTAATGAAATAACATAATTAAAAAAACATGAATTCAAGGGAGACAGAAATTACAGTGTAAACAGAATTGAATATTTTTGTGAAAGAGTTTTATAGAATTTTTAGTCTTCCCCAAAAAATCATGGAATAATTGGGCCCTTCAAAAAAATAAATAAATAAAAAAAGAATTGATATGTGCAAGAAACCGTATCATACTTTTATTTGACATGTCTTGTCTTGGAGAGTGTTATTTCCTTGTATTTGCTTTTCTAGGAAAACATTCAAATGGTTTGTGTACTGTGCATCTATTAAACAGCAGCTGTTTTTTTTACTCTAATCTTTTAGAAGGATACTTCTGTATGTTCTGACTATTGTAAGATCATCTTTTCCTTCATAATCTGCATTGATTGATTAAAGTCACACTCAGTATTTTGTATCTCTGCAAAAGATTTGCCACAAAAATATATTCTATTTTTCATTTCTATTTGAATTCACTCCCTCTGAAAACAGTTTGTTGAATCTAGATTGCTCAAAAACAATCAACAGTAGTGCTGCAGAATGTTAAGGAGCCGAGGTGGCGCAGTGGTTAGAGTGCAGCACTGCAGGCTACTTCAGCTGACTGCTAGCTGCAGTTCGGCGGTTCAAATCTCACCGGCTCAAGGTTGACTCAGCCTTCCATCCTTCCGAGGTGGGTAAAATGAGGACCCAGATTGTTGGGGGCAAGATGCTGACTCTGTGAACCGCTTAGAGAGGGCTGTAAAGCACTGTAAAGCGGTATATAAGTCTAAGTGCTATTGCTATTGCTATTGATTCATTGTATTACCTCCATATGGGAAGGCAGTACCAGCTCTCAGGTGAAACTGAGAGGTTTTGTTGAACGAGATCCTCAGCCTAGAAAACTGCTGATCTAAATCTCTGAAATAGATTTTGGAGAAGTGACTTTATTAGACAAAACTCTTCAACTCCACTTATGGGGTTTTTTTTTGTATGTTTGTAATTTTTTCAGGGGATTACAGATACGGCACATACAATTTATGAAACTGCTACACGTGAACATGAAAACAGAGGGGTAACTGGAGCAGTAGGAGGAGTTCTCCGCCAGATTCCGCCAACTGTAGTAAAACCGCTAATAGTTGCAACAGAAGCAACATCAAATGTTTTAGGAGGCATGAGGAATCAGATAAGGCCTGATGTACGTCAGGAGGAGTCTCAAAAGTGGCGTCTTGAAGAGGATTAATATGTTAAATATATTTGAAATGCAGAGATTGGGAATCTGGAAGAAACAATTTCCTCATGGTAATTTAAGATGGGGACATACCTTTTCCATATGCTCATCTCAGGAATTTAAAAAGCGCATAAACATATTTGATGTCAAAAACTGGATTATTCATAGAGAAAAGCAAGTTTGGTGTTTTAGTCATTGGCATAATGCATGTTCCCAGTACCTGCTGGTCAGTGCCAAACGAGGTCATCGTGTGTTGCCAAATCCATAGTGAGTTGGTTTGTGACCAGGTACCATATTTTCCTCAATGTTTTGTGTTACAATCTTTAATTTTCCCTTTGAAACAACGTCCCATCAGCTACTCTGAGTGTACATGTAAGTTTTAAAAGATTCCCAAGCTTAGGGCTGTATCAGTTCCCTTCTGTAACAGGGTAGAATTTGACACAAGAGAGGTCATTTCAGGATATTAAAAATTGAATTTTCTAAATATTTTCGGATTGTTAACTTTGCCTTTCATGCAGCACTTAAAAAAGAGGACAATCTGTCTTGATACCTAATCAAAATGTCATTTTCATATAATTGTGAAGATTAATTGTGTTGACCTACATACTGAATTCCTCCTTTTGTGGAGATCCGAGCAATCTGAACGCTGCAGACATGTTCTGTTGTTTTGCACTTTAAAGAATTTAGCCTGTACATTGCTTTTTTTTAAATAGTTAATAAAATGAACTTTGTGGTTTATCCTAATATGAGTTCAGCATTTATGCGAGCTATTATTTATAAGACAAAATACTACATGATTGTCAATGACAATAAAAATGGATTATGGTGCTTAAAAGTATTCAGGTTTGCTGTGTAGCAACAAAGATTGCAAGATGTGTGCACTCGCACAAACACACAAATAGCAACTATAAAGGAAGAGTGGTTTCTTGAAATAAAAGTACTGGTAATTGTATAAGTTAGTATGGATTTTTGTTTCAGCTTAAAAACCTTTGCGTGTTGCATGTTTATCCTATATTTTCCTTCAAAATTCAATATAAGAATATTAATTTTATATGATTTTAAAATATACTGCTTCTTTCCTAATTGTTTCTTTAATGGTTTTGTTTTCAAATACTGCTTTTTTCTAAATCCATCCCAATAAGACAGCCAATCCTGTGCAGAGTTCAGTAATAATATATATGCAGAAAAGATTCGGCTATAGATTCCTGATACCAAAAACAAAAAACAGAAAAACCACCCAAACCTTTACATTGATGAAAAATATAATTCAGCTATCTCTTCCCAACAAAATTTTCACTATTTATTAATGTAAGTATTTGGAAAATAAGCTGCTGTTCAAACAAGCTATTTGTAAGTTTAATGAACTTTAAAAAGCCTACTAGCTGGAGGTAGCCAATCAGTATGTTTTTATGCATGTGCTATAGACAGAAATCGTCAGTATCTTGCAATTCTGGTGGATTTAGATGCTAATAGAATAAAGAATGCCATGAAATCTTGGTGCATGAGTAAATTTTGCAAAACAGTAATATAAAAGTCAAGTGTGTGTTAATAGGAAAATTGCATACTAACCTGCTATCCTCCTCATCCAATATTCATATTTATGACATTAGTCATAATAACTAATCCTAAAGCATTTGGCACCTGCCCATAAATGAATTCTTATGAGTTCAAAATATTGCCTGATAGTCGTACAAGGTTGTGATCATCTAAGTTGGATGCTAAAAGTCCTTTATAAAATTATTTAATATCAATTAATAATTCTCTTTCCATAGTGATTGTAAGATCAGCAAAAACACCAAACTATAAAGCAGTACATTTTATTGATTTAGGATATAAACACTATAAGTGCATTACAGAGAGCATCTACTATTAATAGCAATTTAGCTAGGTGGCCATGACCTATTGCAACTTAAGATGAAATGTAAAGAAAGATGAGTTGATAAACTTTCAGGGAGTGTTTCTAATAAGGACTAACTTTATCATAGGAATAAATCAAAACCTTAATGGTTATTTTTTTTAAAAAGCATTTTTCTTGGTGAATTTCCAAAACCACATTGTAGCTACTAATTATTATAATAAAAATAACCTATTGTCCTATTTGTTAATTGCCCTTTAAGAATTTTATCCAAGCCCTACCTTACGACTAAATCACATTATATTTGCTGAATGAGTGAGATGAACCAGGTCACAATAATCCTGACTTCCTGATGTTGCACTTTTTGGGACTGGAGGCATCTGCTTATAGTCAAGTAAGCAGTTATGTTCTTCTCATTGCTCAGCACTGGCTGTCCAGAAATTTAAATGCAGGACAAGTAGACATGCTTTTGTCCCCTTTATCTTCTGTGCATTGGCACTTTCTTTGCCAATTTTTATTAGCTCCTTATTTGGCTTCTTAGTTCCAGTGCTAAACAAGCAAACAAAACAATCCAACATTTACTTTTAAAATATGTATGCTATATAGATAGCTAATTTCTCACTATTGTGCAGTGGTCAAATCTCTAAAAGTGACAGTACAAATAAGGGCATGGTATGCTTTTGATTGCTTTACTCACTCTGAGTCATTCAGGATTGTTGTAGATTATTTCATTAAATTTACTATAGCCGCCCACTTGAATAGACTCTGGTGGTTTACAAACGTGTAACGCTGATTAAAATAATCAAAACACAGACAAAATAGCCTGGACTAAAAACACCCATTGAAGCATACCATGACAGCCCATTCCCCCAAACCCATTGATTGCAGGCCTGGGACTAAAGCCAGGTTTTACCTCTTGTAAGAGACACTATTCCTTAAAAAAATACATCAAAATTCTTGATGTAGATTAGGAGTGTCCAAAATTGGCAACTGTAAGACCTATGGACTTCAACTCCCAGAATTCCCCAGCCAGCATAGAGTTGAAGTCCGCAATCTTAAAGTTGCCAAGGTTTGACGCCCCTGATGTAGATGATAATGGGAGTATTTGTTGTACAGTGGCAAAATCATGAGTTCTTTTTAAAACCACCCTTCATATTTAAAATATCTTACATGAATAACTGCCTGTATAGGTCTTACTTGATTCTAAAAAAAAGCTGCTAACAACTCCTGATCTCTGGTTTTGAAACAATATATCTCTAGTTCGTAGGAATTGAACAATTCTCTTTCCTCTCAAAGTGTTACTTGGTGATAGTTTAGCTTTAAAGCAGGTGGGCTCATTAGCATACAATTAGCAAGTGAATAGAATTGTCTATGGAAAGTGATTCAAAGTATAGGGGCTTCATGTATTTATCTAAAGAAAGCACTTAGAAAAAAAATAAATCCCCCTACATACATGAAGCTTCACAGCCATAGAATAGCCATGGGTCATAATTGATAAGGCATTTATAGTTTGTCCTTTGCTTTAGAACCATACTTAGTTTGTATTAACATCATTGTATTTAACATTGTTTAGTGATCTATACCATAAAAAGAATTCTTGGAATTTTGTATCTCATATCAGCTGCAGATGTAAAGAAAGAAACTGGGTCTACTTCAGATGAAGCATTTAATCAACCTGTAAATGTGATAACTATTTTTATTTGTATCATACATGTAAAATAATAGTAACAGTTAATTAAAGCTAAATGTATATTACAAAATACCATCATAGCAATAGAATATAGTTTTCAACACTAAAAACAGGTGGGTGTTTGCGTTCCTGGATTATTTATTATTTCACGTCATCTATCACCAGCCTAATAGAATTTATGCTTTTGAGAGCAAATTTGATGTGCTGAAAAAGCTGAATCATGTTTACATTTTGAAATCGAGTTAGCTCATTACTACTAATAATGATTCACTTCTTCTGGATTTCTGATACAAAAAAAAACCATTGCTCAAGAAGATGCACTGTTTACATACATGTGTATTTTTACTTATATTTGTTGATTACTTTTTGTGGTATCATTTGTATATAGTTACTAATGCAAAGCAACTGTATAATCATATGAAAAGCAGAAGCTTCTCTGGAAATAGAAAATAGTTGTACTCTATTTTTCCGTATACTTCTAAATCTGTAATGCCTCCCTCCGCCAAGCTATATTTGAGCATAGCTCATTTGTCACTAGTTTGGATGCATATTCAATAATAGAGACTTTATATTAACAAGGTGTTCTGTCCATAACTTTTTCAACTGGTGTCATTATTGAAATAAACATAAACTGCTTCACGTGAATGTTCTTGTATGAGTATATTAGCACTTGGTTTACTTCTTTGTTATAATCTTCCCGGACAGAAATAAAACTAAGACTGCTGCATTCCACAGAACACAGCATGGCCCATCTCATTTGCAGAATACAACACATTAAATTGGAATCTAAAGGACAGTGCACCCAAAGGCAACAATATCAGCATTGAATAGTGAGATGGGACATGGATTAGTAAATGAGCCAGTATAGGTCAAATACTATTGTCATCTGATGCTGACTTAAACATTGCTTACAAACATTGTTTACTGTCAACAGTCAATGAGAAATCAAAGGATATGTACATATGTATATATGAAGTGTTAGCAAAATACTATTGAAAAACCCTTCAGTGTACCCTTCTTGGGGAACTAAGATAGATATGTCTCAGCCTGGTCCTTCAGCTCTTCCAACGTGTATCCATCACCGCTATAACTTAGTGCAAAATAGGAAAACAGTCATTTCACACTTTTAACCTATATGACCAGTTTTAATGGGAGGAGTGTTACTACTGTAGCAACAATTTCAACAATTTATGTTAATCCTTCAAAATAAAATATTAATAGTTCATCAGATTTATATCCTGCAATCACAAAAAAAATTCCCTGTGACTAACAATAATGAAACACAATAATACAGATGTTTTTTAAAAATCTCATAACAATGCATGGTGTCAGACTTCCAAAGCCCTCTGAAACTTACTGATTGCAAACATCTTCTGGAAGGTAGGTTATGCTGGAGACAAAAGAGGGCCACCATCACACAAAATTCTTCCAGGCTTCATCCCTTCACCAATGTCCTGCATTGAGGGACAACTGGCTGCTTTTCCTGATACCATGGAAATGATTGGTTCAATTCTATTGGGGAAGTGCAATCCTGCAGGTAACAGCATCAAGCAGTGAAGAACTTTGTAAAGGATTATATAATGACCAGTACTGTAAAGTGCACCTAGAATTTAATAAGCTAGTGCAGGCCCTGCAAAAGGCATGTAATATATGCTCACTGGTAAGCACCCATGAGAATCTAGGCCACTGCATTTTGCATCAACTGAAGTTTCCAGATGGTCTTTAAAATCAGCTCCAAATAGTGTGCATTGCACTAAGCTAAGTGGGTGGTAATGAGGTATAAACCATTGTGGTCAGGTCCTCCCATCCCAAATAAGGCCACAACTGGCATTCCAGTTGAAGCTGGGCTAAAGACTCCTGGCCTGGGTCTCCATCTGCTGAACCAGGAGATGTCACCAACTTGCTTGAGAGGCAGTGTAACCCCATCCAGGGGGGGAGGGAAATGGGGATTATAAGAACCTTAATGTGCAAATAGTTCCATAGGCAGTGGTACTGAAGGCCAAAAAGAGGTCCAAAAGGCCAGAACAAGCACCTGTTACCTCCATTCAAGTCCCAACACAGCTCATCAACAAAAGCAAGCAATGATTAATATCCAGGTCTAAACCCTGACTGATTAGGGTCCAAATAACCTGCTTCTTCTAGAATGCTCTCTAGTCAGTCCCAAACCACTGTTTCAACAATCTTTGCCCAGAATGGAAAGTCGGAGACCTGGTGGTAGTTATCTATCATCAGATCCAAAGGGCTTCTTAGGGAGAAGGTTTAATGGCTGTTGGCATCAATCACAACCTCCCAGATGCAGCTCATTTTAAGGCTCAATTCAAGTTTGACCACAGAAATGGCAATAAAAAATATATATAAAACAAAAGAAAAACTCTCATTCTTCCAGGATTTCTGTGGCAAACTACTTATAATATATCTAGAAAATTGTTAAGGAGGCAATACTCAAGCACAGAGCTTATTTATTTTTGCTTAAACCAGGGGTCCCCAAACTTGGCAACTTTAAGACTTGTGGACTTCAGCTCCCAGAATTCTCCAGCCAGCTATGCTGGCTGGAGAATTCTGGGAGTTGAAGTCCACAAGTCTTAAAGTTGCCAAGTTTGAAGACCTCTGGCTTAAACTAAAGAGGTTTAAGATTTAACTAGGACATTTATTTTTAACATCTGTGGCTTAATAACTGGGATTGTGGATTTTTGATGTACTAAATATGTAAATCAACCTACCAGTTCTGTCTATTTAATTATTACTGTAATTATTCTATTACATTATAGGTAGTCCTCGACTTACATCAGTTCTTTTAGTGACAGTTCAAAGTTACAGCAGGACTCGAAAAAGTGACTTTTGACTGTTTCTCACACCTATGACCATTGCAGCATCCCTATGGTCACGTGATGAAAATTCAGATGCTTGGTAACTGACACATATGTATATGACTGTTACAGTGTCCTGGGGTCAGGTAATCTCCTTTTATTACCTTTTGACAGGCAAAGTCAATAGGGAAGCCAGATTCACTTAACAATTGTGACAAGAAAGGTCATAAAATGGGGCAAAACTCACTTAACAAATGTTTCACTTAGCAACAGAAAATTTGGGCTCAGTCATGGTTATAAGTCGAGGACTACCTGTATTATTGGTCTTTCCTTTTTTTTTTGGTATTTATTATTTTCATATCTCATTCCTCTTTTCCCATTGTTTTTTTCTGCATCAGTATATATAACTGAATGTGGCTGAATACTGTATGTTTGCTAATTTTGGATGATATTTCATACATCTGATGAATGGACATTGACTCATAATAAATATGTTAGGCTTCATATATTACATTTCCTATTAACACAGGGTATTGTACCAATAACTTAAATCCCCTTGTCTTGGATTCCATTTTAATTTTGCACTTTGATTGGATATTTAACACATGAAAGACTGTCATATAGAACTGACTTAAAATGTTCACTTCTGTATTCATTTATTGAGATATAATGGTTGAACAGTAGAGGGAGCACAATCAATATCTATTTGATTTTTCTTTGTTCAGCTTTTTAAGACTACAGTATTAGCACAAAATAGCTTGATTCATTTTTGTTATTGGCTTCAAACTAAAAAAATATATCAATTTTTACAAGTTGTGCTTTTAAGTTGCACCTTGTGATATACATGCCAGACTAGGTGGTGGAAAGTTATCTTCTATCACTGCTCTGTCTGTTCTAAAATTGTAAGAACTTATGATTATGTAGCAACGGTTTCAGAGAATAGCATGTGGTCAATGAGCTTCAGAGGTGGTATTCAGCAGGTTCTGACCAGTCCTGGAGAACCGGTAGCGGAAATTTTGAGTAGTTCGGAGAACCGGTAAATACCACCTCTGACTGGCCCCGCCCCCATCTATTCTCTGAATCCCAGCTGATCGGAAGGAAATGGGGATTTTGTAGTAACCTTCCCCTGGAGTGGGGTGGGAATGGAGATTTTACAGTATCCTTCCCCTGCCACGCCCGCCACGCCCACCACGATACGCCACACCCACCAAGCCACGCCCACAGAACTGGTAGTAAAAAAATTTGAATCCCACCACTGATGAGCTTCCACGTCTGGTAAATATTGCTTGCTTAATTTGATCAGGCACCACCTCACACAAAAAGAAGAGACAAAATAAGCAATGTTTTTTGTTCCTTCATGTTCTCCATGTCTGCTAACTTGGAAGGTTAAGTAAACACCCATCAACAGGAAGGAGGAGTAGCAGTCTCCATTGATAGTTAATCTACTCCCACCAACTCATAGCAGGAGTCCAACATTACTGGCTCATAATGCTGGTTGCTAACACGAAAAAGCAATTTTCTTTTAAAATAATAATAAAAATTAAACTAATCATTATCCATTATCTATAATATGCAAAATATCATCATGCAAACATGCTGTATTATTGTTATTATTTCTTATAAAGCTGTTATTTAAAAATACGTCATCTGCTGCATTTTTCAAAATTAATTTTATGGCAGTGTTAATATGTTAAAATGTCTTTCAGAATTACTAGTCTCAGCACCTTATAATTGCATTGTAACAAGGATGGCGACAGAGAAGATCCCCAGAGCGATTTAAACAATTGGTAATACCTGGGTTGAGGTGACTCTTAAGAAGCAGTGAAATGTCTCACATGCTTTATGATAGAATTCCTCTTAAAAATTTAGAAAATAAAAATGACAAGGTTCTTTTCCAAAATATTTTAGTAGGCCAATGGCTGTATTGCTAAGGAAAGTTATCAGCCAAGAGGAACATCAACCCAAAGAGGTAAATTGTACCCCTTCGTAATATAAAATACCTGATCAAGGTGAGTTAAAGCTGTCTCACCCAGACTAACAAAAAATGCTGAGCTATTTTGACTAATGGTCTTAATACAATATTAGGCAGCTTCCTCTGCTAATCAAACTCACATCTTGTAAGATTTCAGAAAGTGTCTCGAGATAGTACCTCAAATTTCCTGCTAATCTAGAGTTCAGAAGTGTCAGCAAGTTGTGGTTAAAAAAAAGCTTCCTCATTTGGGTAGCATTTCAGGTGCATCACTTTGGCCACCCATTTTAATATTGGAAATTGATTTCAGTGATATTTCTAATAGTTCCTCCGATTTCTCTACAGTACTTTTGATAACTAAATCTTAGATAACCCAGGAGGCTTGTTTGTTCCATAGTCACATCCTAGTACTCTATAAACCTGGCTTTTCAATTTTTCAAGCACAGAATCTTGACTTTTATATTGCTGTAATAGGACGTATTTTTAACTTCACAATGGGAAAGAAGGACTTGCACTGGGGCTTCCACACAAGAGCCAGCACCTGTCATATTTGTTTCTTCTAAATCAGTGGTTCCCAAACTTTTTCAGTGCCTCAGTGCCCCCCACCCCCACCCCCTTCAGGTGGGCATGGCTTGGTGGTCAGGTGACTGGGAGGGCGTGGCCAACTTGTAAAATGTAGCGAAACTCACTTAACAATGCTCTTGCTTAGCAACCAAAATTTGGGGCTCATTTGTGGTCATAAGTCTTTCTTTCTTTCTTTCTTTCTTTCTTCCTTCCCTCCCTTCCCCCCTTCTTTCTTTCTTTTTCTTTCTTTCTGTCTTCCTTCCTTCCTACCATCTTTCTTTCTTTCTCTTTCTTTTTGTCTTCCTTCCTTCCTACCATCTTTCTTTCTGTCGGTCTTCCTTCCTTCCTTCCTTCCTTCCTACCTTCTTTCTTTGT
>QLTV01002691.1:2034198-2053018 GCA_003457575.1 Thermophis baileyi
GGGTCAAGCTATTTTCCAAAGCACCTGAAGGCCAGACAAGGAATAGTGGATGAAAACTGATCAAGGAGAGATTCAACCTAGAAATAAGGAGGAACTTTCTGACAGTGAGAACAATCAACCAATGGAACAGCTTGCCTTCGGAAGTTGTGAGAGCTTCATCACTTGAGACTTTCAAGAAGAGATTGGACTGCCATTTGTCAGAAATGGTGTAGGGTCTCCTGCTTGAGCAGGGGGTTGGACTAGATGACCTACAAGGTCCCTTCCAACTCTGTAAATCTGTTAAATCTGTTAAAAGATACAGCATAGTAGTTCCACAGGAGAAAGCATTGTTTACAAGAAAACTGTTTTCAAAGCAATAGACCATTTAAAAAATTACATGTGTTCATGTGCATTTATATTTACAAACATATATGTATACAAATCAAGTAAAGCAATAGAAACAACACAAATATTCATAATTCATAGTTTCAGTGGCAAACAAATCCACTCAAAGAAATAAAGATTTACAACTGAGTTAAGACAGCATGTAAAATATGAACATGATTCAAGTTTTGCAGTTGAAAGCCTTAGTTGGTTCCTGACAAAACATAGCTATCTCGCTCTGCCTTCCACTCACCTTACTGTAAGGTGGAGCAATTGATTATATGTATATTGCCAATGCAATAGCATTCAGATGAAAAGAATCACTGCTTTTAGACTCTTCTCTAGATGCTAGTGGTTCACTGAGGGAAAAAAGGGGGTAATCTGGCACTTCACACTTTTACTACATTCAGGGCTAGCCACACCAGTAAGAAGAGTTCTGTTGGTTTCTGCTGGCTGATGTCATGGAACGATAGGGCAGTACTTCCAGACCCTTCCCTATGCCCCATAACTATCTCCTCCCTGCTATCCCCATTAGCTGCCAGACCCATTCACTTCTATAGGCAGAGCAGGTGGAGGTTTATTTGTTTATTAGACAACTGAATTACTGAAGCAACTCTAGGTGGCTATTATAGGTAGTCCTCGACTTACAACAGTTCATTTAGTGACTGTTCGAAGTTACAACGGCACTGAAAAAAAGTGACTTATGACCGTTTCCCCACACTTATGACCATTGCAGCATCTCTATGGTCATGTGATTTGCATTCAGATGCTTGACAACTGGTTCATATTTATGATGGTTGCAGTGTCTTGGGGTCATGAGATCACCTTTCGCGACCTTTCTGACAAGCAAAGTCAATGGGGAAGCCAGATTCACTTAACAACCGTGTTACTAACTTAACAACCGCAGTGATTCACTTAACAAATGTGGCAAGAAAATGTGGCAAAACTCACTTAACAAATGTCTCACTTAGCAACATAAATTTGGGGCTCAATGGTGGTCATACGTTAAGGACTACGTATATAGCTTTAGCTCCCAATCATTGTGAATAAGAACTGAACATGTACATGTGGGTCTGAAGTATTCATCATGGCAGGGCTGCTTCCTCTTTTTAAAATATATATTAAGTTTTTATTTTATTTTATAACATACAAAAATTCCAATTTCAATTGAACAGTGGGTACAAATCATTTTAGAAAATAATAATCAAAGTGTTTACAACAATATTCATTGCATTAATATCAATTCTAATAATAATAATAATAATAATAATAATAATAATAATAATAATAATAATAATAATAATAATAATAATAATAATAACCATAATATTTGTTTAACCAATTTAACATACCTTCCTTATATCACTGATCCTTCTATATATTTCCTTGTTTCTAACTCCTGTTTTTGTCAGCTAACCATTGATAAAATAAGTCCCAAGTCGAAAAATATTCAGTTTCTGTCTTTTCTGCATCCTGAGTACCAGACTTTGTTAAAAGGGCCTTATGGGTAAACAGTTGCACAACTGGTCTGGCAGGAAAGTAAATGCTTGGAGCTGACACAAAATGTGTGGTAACTTGGAGCTTTTTTGCATGGAAGTCACAGCAGGAGCAGTCATCTCCTTTTTGTATATTCATTGGGCAATGTGGATAGGATTTGGGCTAACTCTCATGTTCAAGCCAAAAAGAGCCTATACAATGGCTCTTCTTCCTATGGCAGAAGAGCAAGGATTCCAGAGCAAAGGAGTACATCAAAAGATTTCCCAAGTATTTGAGCATCTTTGAATTCCCTATTAAAATACTATAGAAGACATACATGATTTTTCTTCGCAGAAAGATTTTGTTTTTTGGAAAAGGATCTTCAGAATCTGATATCTGATGCAGATATTTGATATACACATACACATATATACAAGCAAATATGTACAAACATACTAACTGAGCCCCATTCATTGACTGGAGCTAGCGTCCTATGCAAACCCATGTCAGCTTCCACAAACTTTAATCTGTAATAAATTAGTCTTTATCACTGAAAATGTTTATCTACGTAAAACCATAATTTTATTTAATCTCTTATCTTTTTTTCATGAAATAAGGAAATTATGCTTTGGGGATAAACTAGCAGCAGATTTTTTCCTTTGATTATCTGCTGAAAAAGAAGTATGGTGAATTTCCATGGTTGTCATTGATGGTGCTGAGCTAGGTCTTCGAAAAACTCTGCCAGAGTAGACTTCCTTGCATTTCCTTCGGAAATGTTTGCCTACAATGACATAGACTATTGGATTAAGACAACTGTTGATGTAACCACAATCAGCAGCAATCTGGGTAGCCACACCAATGCCTTGATCTACATCACAACCAAAAATGATACCTATTTGAAATAACATATCTATGAATGTGGTGACCTGGAATGGAAGCCAACAGATGATAAACAGAAGGAGGACTGCAAGAACCAGTATGGTGGCTTTTTTCTCAGTCTGAATGGTTTTGATCTTTTGAATGTCACGGTTTTGTAAAGCTTGGATGATTTGAACAGAACAGTAGGTAATGATACAGACTGGTATCAGAAAGCCCACTGTGTTCAGCAAAATGGCCGTGGTAATTGTCCACTGAAAACCAGGAGGATAGTCCAAAACACAGGCAATACCCTCATATCCAGTCACACTCTTTAATGACCTGAATGCCATAGAAGGAAAGCAAAGGAAAAGGGCACAAACCCAAATCACAAAGCAGTTCCATTTGGCATACTTTGGCTGGCGCATGCGTCCCAGAGACATTGTTTTCACCAAGGCCAAGTAGCGATCAATGCTCACCATGACCATAAAATAAATGCTTGAATATAAGTTGATAACAAGGAATGAGTTGATGATTTTGCAAAGGATGAGCCCAAATGGCCAATGGAAGTTGTTGGCTGTGTTGATAGCCCAGAAAGGCAACCCACAGAGCAAGAGAAAGTCAGCTGCTGCTAAATTTGCCAGGTAAATTTCAGCCACAGTGGAGCGGCTCTTATGGAAGCACCAGACACTGAGAACAAATAAATTCCCCAGTGTTCCCACTATAGTAAGAAACCAGAGAAAGGCAGGCAGCATAAGTAACAACCATTGCCAGTCTTCTGGCCAAGGGCAGTATGTGGAATGTGTTGTATTCAAGCTGACTGTACCATTAGAAAGGGCTGTACCGTGCTCAACCATGATAGTCGTTGCTTCAGTGCTGAGGGGAAAAAAAAAAAGAGGATTAGATCCCTGTTCAGTGCAATACTTAAAAATCAAATCTTAAATAAAAACTAAGGATGGAATTCAATTCTATTAGAAGAAACTGTTTGGGGCAAGTAAAACAATTAAATGTCCCAGGAACTTAGACTTACAACTTAGAATAACTTTATTGTCACTTTAAATGTACACTAATCGGCATACATTAAAATAAAATTTTGTTGCGTACAGCTCTCAAAGGGTCACCACCTCCACTATATACTACATAAACATGACAAAAAAACAAATACAAAATTATGCATATACCCACATATATTATATGACGCAGAGAAACAATACCGTCTAGTTCAGATGTATACATGTACATGGCGAGAAAAACGAATCTTGCGAGTTTACAGATGGCAACACTGCAAGATGCTAAAGAAAATATTACAGAGAAGTGTTCTTGCTAACAGCAATTCCTACATTGATAGTATATCAGTGAAGCCAAAGGTACAATGTAGATGTAGGCTGAAATTAAAAAATCATTCTATCCACCTGCAAAACCTCAGTAACACTAACACAATGTTGTGTTTGGCTGCTTCAAATTATTGTTGAGGCTTTATTATTGACTCTCCTTTAGTCAGCTTGTTCATTTCCAGCTTAATGTCTGTTGCTGGATTGTTTTGAAGAGAAACTTAAGAATTGCCAGGTGCTTTGAAATTGATAAAATCCTGCTGAATGGCTGAAGGAATTGGGGATCTCTTGTAGACATTTGTAGTCACCCTGGAAATATCTATGTCAGTAGTGTCCTACCTTGGCAACTTTAAGATTTGTGGACTTCAACTCCCAAAATTCCTCTGCCACCATGGGTCTTAAAGTTGCCAAGGTTGGACACCCCTGATCTACATCATCATAAACAAATTATTCTTTGAAGATAAGTACAAGATTATTCATGTGTTCATATTTTCATATGCACACACACGTACCACTATTACGTTTTGGGGTAGTCATGGAATTTTTGGCCATAGTTTAATATTCTTTCAGAAGACCAGAAGATTTGCATTCAGATATAGCTTGACAGGTACGTTGTATGGAGCAAGGACTGAATAAAGCACAAGTACTGGAAATGTTCCCTTCTCCTTCACCCTCTTCTCTATCCCCATTAATGGAATCTGTTAGCTGGGCAGCTTAACTGATGAATAAACATACTATTCCCTGTGTATGATTACATTTGCCCAAACCTGTCCCACATTACAGAAAATGATTGGTTTCCTGCTAGTTGGTGGAAGGTGGAGGGGTGAAAGCTGGGGAATAATCTGCTAGTCACTTTTCGTAAGTTGTCCTGACTTAATGATAGTCTGTTTTTAATTTGATGAAATAAGGCTAGATAATTGGCTAGGATATTTCATGCAGATGTATTTTCAGGGACTGGTGAATAGTGGTCAGTGTTAACTATTTGGGGATGAGTTAACTCGGCTCAATCATTTGTGAATTGGTAGTTAAAGACTTATACGGAGAAAATGGATAGTAAGTGTCCAGCCATTAAAAAAATGTGCAGAATACTGCTTTGAAGTCTGACTTGCCTTATTCTGGGGAACATAAACCAGAGACATACCTCGTATAATGTGTTATTTGTGGAGTGAGGGAGGGAGATTTTGAATTGAAACTATCCCAGCTGCTATAAACCGATGGTTTTTTTTTTCTAATTTAGAGTGCTTGTTTGACTTACATTTAGAAAGGAAAATGTAAGCCAAATAAGCATGCTAAATTCTTGGTTTTACATGTTGCATAATTAATGAAAGGGGTTATTTTCCTAAATGTTTAAATTAGTTGAATGGAAATATTTAACTAGAGAAAATAAGTCTAGTAAAATGCACTTAAAACATGCTTCACTGTTACTTCACTTCAAATATAGATAGATTATATATAGATATATAGATGTAGATATCTCAGCACCATATCTCCGATGTATGTGGTGTTGAGTTACTCCAAGGTAACAAGGATGGGACTGAAATCTTAGCTTGAAATCTGAACTCAATGAGGCTTATTTTGCTGTAGATACAAATAAAAAATATTACCATGTGGTAAAATCCTATAGGACCTCAGCTGGCCATACCCTCTGTAAGAATGTTCCATTCCATGCCCACCTAATCATGCAGCCAAAATAGCAGCATCCATGCACCAGTGGAAGATTATGAAGAGACTTAGATAAAGCCCACATTTTAAAGAACTGCAGAAAAATAAGTGAGGTGACCTAGTAAGAACTGGAATATGGATTATAATATTATAGAATCTGGGTTTATCAGTTGAGGAAAAGTGACAGGTGGATTGAGGAGGAGAAAGGAGTTAAGCATCCTTGACAAGGGTAAGATTCCAACCCTAAGCAAATGCATAACCCTGCAATGTTTCGTGGCAAATTCTGCTAGTAAGTGACATTGTACAAGGAGATCAGCTTTGGGGATTCATATGTTACTGCGGGAAGCCATTCTTCCTCATATATTTATAGCCACAGAACAATAGAAAAGGAAATGGAGATCATGGTTGGATTTCCTGCCACTATCGCTGCATAATAATGTTATGACTTCACACAAAATATTCAAAGATATATTGTAGAATCAAGGAAAGGGATTTTCCTCTATGTAGTCAACCAAACTTTAACCTGCTGCAGATTTTCCAATTGTGCAGTGATCACAATTTTGCAGTTAACACAGTGGCCTTGTGTTAAAGAAACATATTTCAATGAATTTTTCCTGATTTATGATTAATAAGGAGTGTAGTTTGTTTCTTTTTAATTTAATTTTAAAGGATTTTTTTCTTAATCTTGTTATAAGCGTAACTTACCTGAGAAAACCCCTTCATTTTACGTTCCTTCTGTCTGTGATATTACTGCTGTTTTAATGCTGTTATTTTTTTTTATTATGAAGTAGCATTCAATTTACACTACTTATGACAACTTCCAATGGCATCAGTGAGAACATTATAAGGTAGTTAAAATATAAACATAAATTCCATGAATTAAATAGAATATACTCAGAATGATACCCATAAATTCTAGAAACATATTCCTTAGTGAGGCAACACGTAAGTATAATAAATTCATGCCTTTAGTATATTACAAATTCTTCAGGTTTTATCTGAATTCCTAACAGCAGAAGACAAGGCACATACACTGATATGCCCTATTCTCTCTGACTTGTGGGAAATAGAATCTCCCCCCCCCCATTCCTCCCTCGTTTTTGTGTGTGTGTGTGTGTGTGTGTGTGTGTGTGAGCCTTTCTAAGAGCAGGACCAAACCTGAGTAAGGATCACTAGAGTAGGTTTTATTGATATAACCGAAAGGAGATTTATTTACAGGAAATACATTGAAACAAAGGGCAGTGTTTCTCAACCTTGGCAATTCTAAACTGTGTGGATTTTAACTCCCAGAATTCCCCAGCAAGCCAAATTCTAACCCTGAATATACTTTAAACCAGGGGTGAAATCCAGCAGGTTCTGACAGGTTCTGGAGAACTGGTAGTGGAAATTTTGAGTAGTTCGGAGAACCGGCAAATACCACCTCTGGCTGGCCCCAGAGTGGGGTGGGAATGGGGATTTTGCAGTATCCTTCCCCTGCCATGCCCACCACGCCACGCCCACCAAGCCACACCACGGCCACCAAGCCACGCCCACAGAACCGGTAGTAAAAAATTTGGATTTCACCATTGCTTTAAACCTTATACAAAATAACGGTATCCATTGATCCATTTTATAGTTCTTACTTGAAAATTTAATTATCGATGTATTGACTGAGAATTGAAGAGCTTTTAATAAAATCATGAGTCCAAAACAAAACAAAACAAATTATTCTACAACCAAGTAGACCAGAGAAAATTCATTTAGAAAAGTAAGTAGGACAGAGTTACGCTTGTATTGGAGAAACTGCATGACTGTTGTGTCTTTGAAGACCAATAGAAAAAGAACTTTATTTCATTTGATTTCATTCTCTTTTAAAATTAAAATTAATTACCCTTAATATGCTTATTCTAGATGATTCTTGCATCTTTAATCTTGATTTTTTTTAGCAGGTCATGTACTTAATATATTTCTTGCTATAACTTTAAGAGGTGTAGTTTGTTAATTGCATGTATTGACCGCCAGGGAGCAATATCTGACTAGTTTCATCTTACTCGTGACTCATGGTTCATAGTAGCTACCATCTGAGTTTGAAGCTCATAGAAAAATCTTAAGCTATGTATGCCTGATGAGTCCCAAATAGGTTAAAAGCCAGTGGTGAGATTCAGCCACAGCGGTTCAGGCGAACCGGTTGTTAAATTAACACACACACCCCCACTATCAAAGTGGATTCTGGGTGCTGTGCTGCGCTGCAATGGAGAATCGGGCAATGGAGCGGCCGCCGTGAGGGAAGGAGAAGGATGCTTTCCCTCTTTCTCCTCCCTGCTCCTCCTCCTCCCCTCATGCCAGCCGCATCGTTTCCTGTTTCTCCATTGTAGCACAGCACCCAGGATCCACTTTGATAGCGGGGGGGGGGGATTTAACAACCAGTTCACCCAGGGGCAGCTTGGCCATCGCGGGAGGCTCGTTCTGCATGTGCTACGGAGCTGGGGGATGGGGATGGCCATGCCTCCCATGACAGCCAACCTGACCGAACCAGTTGTTAAATTATTTGAATCCCACCACTGGTTAAAACGCATTGCATACTGCCTCCTGGTGGTCAATGTAATTTTTTAAAAATCCACCCAGGATGTATTTTTATTTGATTTTTTAATCCCACCTTGATTATTTTTATAAATAACTCAGGGAAATGAACATACATAACACTTTTTCCTCCTTCTATTTTCCCCACAACAACAATCCTATGAGGAAGCATGCGCTGAGAGAAAATGACTAACCCAAGGTCACACAGCTGGCTTTTATTACTAAGGCAGGACTCAGTACTGTGTAAAATGTCCTTCACTATTCAGGGTTGTAAGTTGAGAATGGAAGAGAAGTTATGCAAAGTCTCCTCCACGAGGGCAAGATGTAATGTAACAGCTCCTTCTTTCTGGTATGAGACCTTTAAAAAATGAAGGTGGATTGTTTAGATTGTATCTAAACCACCCAGAGTCCCTTGGATAGTGAGGTGGGTGGTGTCTAAATTTTATAAATGAAATAAGCACCATCCTGAAGATAGAGTTCGTTAATTATTTTGTGGTCAAAAGTCCATGCAAAAGGGCTGCTGGTGACCTAAGCCTCATATTGCACATGTAGTTTTATGTTGTTCATTTTATTGATTGTACTTTCATTGGTCAATGACAAAAATGAAGTTCTGCCTGTTTGTCTACATTTTGTTTGAAGAACAGCATAATCTTCACTCCATTAGAAGTGTTCTGGTTATCTCTTATTTTAGTTATTGTAGGGAAGTAATTGCGGGAAAATCCACATGGCAGTTCATCCTTACCAGGAGTTAGAGAAATGGGTGCTAACCAAACCTTTACTGATACCCACAGTAAAAAGGGAAAAGACGAAAAGCTGCATGTTGAATTCTTATAATTCTAATTATAATGCTCAAGCACTTGGAATTCGCTACTCAATCATCCAGTACTAACCATGAAGAATATTTCTGAGAGGATAAAGAAAATTATTTTGTCAAAATACATTTGGCAATGTTATCATTGTTATATTATGCTACTGTACATTTATGAATGCCCTAGGCTTGCTTTTTAAAATTAATTTTGTTTTATGCAAATTATAATTTACCAGAAAGTGCTATCAAGTAGCGATTTCATTACTTTTTGTTGCCTGTAACATTTGAGGTTATGTTCCCACCAGGCAGTTGGGAAGAAGGGTTGTACAATATTCTGAAAGTGCTTGTCTGAAAGTGCTTGCATGCCAGAAACTGGAAAACAGCTCTGCAGGAAACACAGGAAACGCCATTAAAGCACAATTCTATCCTGGTCAGTTTAAAATGGTTTCTTCAGGTTATTTCTGAGAAGAACTAAGTAGATGGAAATCAACTTCCTGCACAAGTGGATGTAAACTCAGCTCGTTACAACCGGAATAGTTTTAGTTTAGTTCTTCTGGGCACAGAATCTGCTTCCTTACCTCAGGAATTTTTATTTTCAGTCACTAGCATATTAGATTAATATCAGAAGCGTTTGTCCAATTTCCCATTCAGTGGTACCGTAGGGTAATTCTCATTTCAACTGATAGTTTTCCTCTGTCCAAGACTCAATAACAAAATCACAGCTTTATCTGAGCCAATTGCTATAATCACTAAATAATTCTAATTTTAATAATTTTAATTCTACTTCTAATACTAATAATAGCTACATTTAAGTTTATATCGTTAAAAAAAATCACACACAGATAGAAATATATGAATAAACATCAAAATCAATATAGTAATGATTTGAGAATGAAAAGGCCAGAGTCTAAAGTAGACCAGGAATTTTAAAATTAATTACCCTTTTTATTTTACTTATAAATACCTGAATATATTTGTGAACTTATAGGATTTTTATAGCTACCCATCCCACACAAGTTATACTGGGTGGCTTCAAAGATTAAAGCACAGAAAGCCCATTACATATAATCTTGGTACCCAAGGATAAACTATAATCATAACAGAAAAGTCCTGGTACTTTGACTTGCCCCTGAAACTAGTGAATACATGAAAATCTTGGAGATCAATGGCTATTAGCCTTGATGCTTTTGAATGAAATGTCTGCAAAAAAAAAAAAAAAAAAAACAAGCAAGCTCAGAGAGGACCAAGGACCCCTCATTTCAACCCTGAGCTAGAAATATTCTCCTTTATTGGTAGCCTTGATGCCTTTGAAGGCCATCTGCAGAGATATTAGTGGACTTCCTTGTGCAGTTGGTTTGGGCAGTGTGAGAACAGAATACTAGA
The DNA here is from genome assembly GCA_003457575.1 of Thermophis baileyi. Classification (NCBI taxonomy): domain Eukaryota; kingdom Metazoa; phylum Chordata; class Lepidosauria; order Squamata; family Dipsadidae; genus Thermophis; species Thermophis baileyi. The sequence goes on from QLTV01002691.1 coordinate 2,044,636, forward strand.
ACAGAAGGGGCAGTGGCCCAATCCGATAAAGGAATTGTTTTTTGGTAAAACAGAAATCAAAAGCTAACGAATTATTTCTATAGGAAATTCAAAAGAGAGCAAACAGGTAGATGACAGAGCAAAGAAACTTTACATTTCCCAGTTGCAGGGTGTGCCTTTTCTTAGAAAGAATAAAGTTTGTGGCATAAAATCAAAACAAATAACTTTTTAAAAATTATTTTTGTCCTGAGTCACAAAGTCCCGTAGAATCCCAGGATGCTAATTCTCTAATCCCATCACTTTCATAGCTGGCTGTAGGAGCTCAGCTGGCAGAATCTTTTACAAAAATTATCTTTTTGTTCTTTCATGTCCTGCATTTGTCAGAATAAATAAAGGATTACTCTTCAAACTACATTAGCATCGTAAACTCACCCTGTTCCATTTCTCCTCACCCGACTGTGGCCACTGATGATATTACAATGCTCACTGGACTATTTTGGGGCTACCCACATCCCTAGAATTGCCCTGAAAAAAAAAAAACTTCTGCAAAGCTTAAGGCTCACTGAGCATAAAGAATATCTGAACCACACAATTCACATTTAAACCATCCTCAACATGATATAAGCCCAAAAAGAACGTAATTTATTTTCAATCCACAATTCTAACCTGAAGTTTTGGCACATGTTTGAATACATCTTTATTGGACTGGTAATTTCTGGGAGTGGTTCTGAATCTTTGATATACGTTTAGCTATTATCAAATGATTGATATCAAATCAGAATGTTTACATGTATATTGTAAACATTTTTTTTCCTGGTTGACTAGCCCACGCTACCCATAAATTGAGTTACAAAAGGGTTTAATTGATATATACTATATAATAATTCCAAAATAAAATTGTAAAAAGGCCATTGAAATAGAAATAATTCTATGTTTTATCTGAAACTGTCTTCCTATTGATTATATACCAATCATAAAAGCTTTCTCATTCTCTTTCAAAGGGTTGCCAGTAAAATAACAATAACAATAACTAAACCCTATTTAGTTTTGCAGATTCTCACAAAGAAAATAAAGCTTATCTATTTCAGTTCTTTTTGTCAACTGCAAGGTTCTTTGCTGCTCATAGAAATCATCTGATGGATTAAAAACTAGCTCGAGTTTTCTTTTCCAATTACTTCTCTAGACCAGTTGGTATCTCTTTCCTTGCTTTCTAGCAATTGCATCCAGCTAGCTTAATTAATTCATTCTTTTCATGAATCAAGACCACTTCTGCATTAGTAATTTTGCAAAGGAGCAATTACTTGCAGTTCATGGAGATTTTATGATCTCATTCATGTTACTAATTCAAAGAACTAAAATGACTAGAGTGGATATGAGCATTTTTGCTTCATTCTAGTGAATATGTTCTTTTAAAAAAAGTCTGTTACACCTTGATATCATTTCTGCAGGGAATATTGCCCCAAAATACCTAGTAAACAATATCCTAGAAGAGGAACTGCATATGTCAGCTTCAGTGAAGGAGGATTATGAATTACGAAGTAAGTCTCTAATGACGTAGAGAGCAGAAATGCAACAACTTGATTGCATTTTTTTTGGCTCCAGATTACTAGATTACAACTGTGACATGTAGGATGAAAGTATCAGTAATTGGATTCACACATACACCAAGTCAAAATGTTTACGTTATGTACTTGTACAATATTTTATTTGTTTACTAAGAGGGAAGTTTGAATGAGTTCAGAGGATTTCCTTCTTAGTAAACAGACAATTAGACTGTAGCCCAACCTAATCTCCAATATTTTCTACATCAAGGCCATTGCATTAAGAAAGGCAAGCACGTGGTAGACTCTGGATGTTATGGACCACAAATCCCACAGTCCTTTGCCCTGATGAACACGGATGAGAGCTGAAGTCCACATCATCAGGGGGAACCAAACCATTTCCCCTGCTGTATGGAAATTGAGAACGGCTGTTCCTAGTATATTATCCTGTTCATAATAGTGGCTTCATCTAGCAATTTCCATTTCATTTTTTTTTAATGCAGAACAACTTTTTAATTCTGTTGCTAATGTATTCTTCCTTCATCTCTCTGGTTTTCTTCTCTTTCCCTTATTTTTTTTTAAATCAAAACACTAAAAAGATCATCAAGTTACAAATAAATCTCATCTTGACTGAAGGCCTGACCTCTGCATAGAGGTTCTGACCAGCAAACTTACTATCATCAACATAAAATCCCTCTACAACTGCTTGCACCATTACCACCACCCCCTCCCAAAAAAGAATTTTGACTTATTGAGCAATACTTAGATTGTAACAGCTTATAGTTGTCCCGGCATGTTAAAATGTGTTTCCCATAGTTTCCAGCCATCAGGGCCATAGTGCATTTTATTCAGTTGTGCTTCAAAATAGCCAAGCAAAATGAATATTCAAGCACATGCAGAACAAAGCAATCACGCTGTCTAGCCAAAATTACAGCAGTTGATTTCAGTCCATCTGGAGAGTACCAAGTTAGGAAACGTTCATTTATAATTTACAGCTTCTCTGTTTTTCTTTTTTGTTTTTAAAAAGGTCTCACTGCATCCACTCTTGCTCCTCAGTGTGTTCCAGAGCTTTTGTGTCCAATGTTTCTTATGTTCTTCTAATCTGCCTCAAAATCACTTATTGCAGAACACTATACTCAAAATCAGATACATACATATATATCTGTTATCTATCAATGGTAAGTCTTTTTAGTTTGTGCCAGGACAAATAATCTAATTAATCATTGTATTCAACAATAAAAATAGGGATTAGAGAAACAGAAAAAGTTTTAAAGAGGAGAAAGGAGGAACAATTGTAAGAAAGATTTAAGAAAGTTTTACATTTAACAATCTACTCAAAGAAAAACAGACGTACTGTACATACCCCATTCCAGCAAAAGCTTCAGGCTTTGGATGTTCACTCAAATTGTAGCTGCCTTTATGAACCACTTTGTGTTGCTGCTGTTGTTTTTCTGGAAAGAATTGAAACAGCTCCTCCCACCGTAGATGAAACTGATTTATGTTTCTACACCCATCTCTTCTAGCGTTCTCTAAGCAGCTGCTTTTGGCTTTATGAAATTGTGGGCTTTTGATGAGCAGCTGAGCATAAAATATAAACCATTCCCAGACACTGATAATTTCAGGAACACAACATCTTTTTCTGGATGCAAATATGAAGCTACCTTACATTTCATTAACCCAGTGTGCTTAAATGGTTTGTGTTCTCTTCTTTTTTCATTTGTCAGTTGGTGATCCCCCCCCTTTCCTTTTTTTGTATGGCATCCTGAGTCACATTGTTTGAGTTGGGTGCCCTCTAAATGCTTAAATAAATAGTCTGCTTCTGCTCTTCAGTTATTCCTGTTCAGCCTGTACATTTGTAATATAATTGATAAACATCCCACAAAGCAGGGGTGGGTTTGGGGGCGTGGGCCGCCAAGTTACTACCGGTTCTATAGAACCGGTCCGAACTGGGAGGAACCCACCTCTGCCACAAAGCTTTATATTGAGAGAGTACTGGCAAACCTCATTAGTTTTTTCTCAAATGGGCAGATAGGCTCTTGTAGACACTAGAGGTATTTGGTGCGGAGAAATTCTGTTCTGGTAGATTTCAGGTCTGTAATAGTGAGCCCTATATTTTTAGCCATTCTTTCTTTCCGTTTCCTTCAACAACATTGACTAGATTTAGCTGTTCCCATAACATGATTGACTGGGTAAATTTAATTTAATCCTATATATGACTAAATTTGTTTTTTGAGTAAATTTGACCCGCTGGTTTAGTTGACTGATGAGTATAACTGTGTTTTGCTACAACACCCTCATTAACCTAAGGGAACAGGGTTATTATGAGGTGGGCATCAATTTCAATGTTAAAATGCCACATGATGGCATAAATGGCACATTTGGCATAAGTGGCACATGATGTATGGACATGCAATGATAAACAGTAGGATAGGAAGTCTCCTTGCTCCTTGAAAGATTTCTCTATTGATGTTAAGTTCTCCCAGTCTATCACCATTTGCCAGCAACTCTGTCTTGCATTATGCCAGTGATCTTTGCACAAAGCTTCTGATATTTCTACTGATTCCTGTTACTTCTAAGTATTTGAATTATCCAGTCATGTGGCAAGGAGTCCAGTGTCTTCTTGTAATCATTCCAGGCTACATTCAGGTCGATCTTTCTTGTCTTACAGTTCTCCAAAAGCAATTAGGAGATGATATTTTGTCCCTCTGCTATTTGGGCAGTTTCCTTTCTGCTCAGGTTTTCAACTAGATGCCATTGTACTACATTGGCTACCACACCAGTTAGCAATTTTAAAGTTGTTGGTAAGCAGATAATTGGCCTGTAGTTGTCTGGTGCTGCCCCTTTCATTGGATCTTTCATTATCATTTGGATTTTGCCAGATGTTAACCAATCTTCAGTTTCACCTCCTTAAAGTATGTGGTTAAATTGCTTGGTGATTAGTGGGTGCAGACTTGTCAGATACTGCAACCAAAATCTAAGCAGTTCATATTCACCATATTCATTTTGGTGCTGATCAATTCTTGATCTTCCTTGCCTTTCCCCCCACCATTTCTGCTGTTATTACAAGTTCTTTCATTTTGTTTTATTCTTATCCATCTCCTTTAACTAAACTGTGTTCTTATTGTATTTCTTTGGGCTATCCTATATATGCATCCAAAACTGCACTGTTTCTTCCTTGTCAGGTGTTGACTGATTCACTGCAGTCTCTCCACTAATGGATTGGTAGAAACATTTCTGATGGATTGAAATTGGAGAATCTGCCTATAATTTGCAATTTAAGCTTTGTATCTGCTGATTTCCTTGGCTATAGCTGTTATTTGCTGCTTTACTATCTCCAGTGCTTCCTTGATCTTCCTTGTTTCTAAGTGATATTTTTTGATCAGGGGTATTGTTTGATCTTCTTGTTCTTGAACTTTTTTTCAACTGTTCTAGCTTGCTTACATCTGATCTTAGCCTATTGACCATATTTTCCACTCTGATCCTTCATTTTGGTGGTGTATTGTTTGGTTTTTTTCCCTTTTGTTGACTTTGCATCCAAGGTACATGCTGTACATTAATTGCTTCCCCCCCCTTGCACTGAGTTGGTGCTTATATTTGATATTACAGTGTTGACATCTTAGTATTTGTGCTAGTTTTTTTGTTTCTTGTAACAAGCTCCAATGCAGGCAACCTTATTCTGTTGCTTTTGTACTGTTTTAGATGCTCAGTTATTCTTTGTTTCAATTCTTCTGATTTCCAAAGGGAGGCCATCCAGAGCACTACCACAGTACTGAAGTGACATCTCACTTTGGCTCCCCAAATCTCGCAGAAATGTGGAACCACAAGAAGGGTCAAGGAGATTCTGGTTGAGAAGGCAGTCCTGCCAAATGTGATTCATTTGTTTCTGGCTTAGGGTAATTTGCAAGCCTGCTATAATGGTTTAATCTTTTGTGTGTGTGAATACTTACTATATTCAATACAGTCTAGATAAATCTCCTGATTTAGCCATATGTGTAAATGCAGAATGTTACCTTTGAATTGAAAGGGAACCCTTTCCTTTTTTTGATTATGTTGATCAGGATTCTGATAACTCTGATGCTTGCTCTAAAGATTCTTATGTTGAAATGACAGAAATAAAATTCAGGCCTTAGCAGGCCTTCAGGGTTGTGGAAACCTCTGATAAGAAGTCATAGGCATGCAGCTGAACATGTGATGATAACCACAATGTGATGACTGCTTCTTACTTACTTAGAGGTGACATAATAGCAGTATTCCAATATCTAAGGGGCTGCCACAAAGAAGAGGGTGTCAACCTACGGGATCTACAAAGCATCTGAAGACAGGACAAGAAACAATGGATGGAAACTAATTGAGGAGAGAAGCAACCTAGAACTAAGGAGAAATTTTGTGACAGTTAGAACAATTAATCAGTTGAACAACTTGCCTCCACAAATTGTGGATTCTCCAACACTGGAAGTTTTAAAGAAGAAATTTGGATAACCATTTGTCTGAAATGGTATATGGTTTCCTTCCTGAGCAGAGGGTTGGATTAAAAGACTTCCAAAGTCCCTTCTAACTCTGTTATTCTGTTATTCTCTAACTCCATTGTGGTGCATTCAGTAGCTGTTGATGATGGCTGGGAGATAAAAGAAAGGATAAGGGCTTATCTTTTCCAAGAAATTATGCAGTTGAAGCCTTGGAATTATGCAACAATACAGTTGGATGTAGGGTTGCCTAGGACATGTTTTGACTACAACACATTTCATTGTTTGTTTGAGTTAATTTGGTCAACAGAACCCCTTTTACTTCCTGCTGCTCACTCAGTATTTTAAAAAGTCACAAAGCTTTCATTATACATGGGGCCCAAACACTGCAACAATAGGAAGCTCTTAGTTTGTCCATCAATTGGAAAGGACATTCCTCATTTCCTCCCTTCTTTGATTTACATGGTTGGTAGCAACATAAAACTTTCAAAGTCAGGAAATTACTTCTGGGCATAGGAACCATAGATTTTTCTTCCTGTCACCAGCTCATTGCTCACCTCACCTACCCCCCTGGGTAATTCTTATTTAGTGCACAATATTCTTATATCTGGAAAAAATATTAGCAGCTAAAAAGCTTCTGAATACATTGTGTTTCTCTGAAAATCAGCCAGAGGTATGACATATTTTCTGGATCCTATTGAAATATTTTTTTGAGCACTTTCCACTGCTTTTGAGATAGCAGCCCTTTCTGCTTAGCTACCCAAGGAATGGTTTCTTTACAACCTGGATCTTCCATTTTTCACTGAAAAGCTTTCCAGAAGTTTTGGATAGGAAGTATCAGTAAATCTGAGGGATTACAGAGTTGTAGAGGGTTAGATTATTGTAGTCGGTGAAATTTAAGGTCTCTTGGCCTTCATCCTGACACATGTCCAGATTTTAATAATGTGGAGAAATAGTAAATTATAATATACAGATTGAGGCAACAGGTTTAGTTTTAGCTATGAAGAATAATATTGAACCTCTATGAACAGTGTTTGGGACTGTCTCCCCTACTTCTAAATGTAATATTTTATTTATTTTTAATTTATTTATCACATGTAGAAACTTCCCATTTCCCTCACAGAGCAACTCTGGGCAGTGTACAAATAAGACATAAAAACTTAAAAGCTATATAAGTATTGCAATACAAATGCAGAATAAAATATTTAAAATTCAGAATTAAAAGGTGATGAAACGGCCTTCAGGGGACTAACTGCCCCGTTGCTGCATCCATATCTGTGGAGCCCAAGTGAGTTGGAAGAGTCAGGTCTTCAGACATTTCCAGAAGGCCAGGAGAATGGGTGCCTTTTTTTGTGTGTCTGGGTGGGGGTGGGGATTTGTATTTATTTATTTAACTTTTATGTCACCCTTCACAAGGATGCCATAAGATGGCTTTGGGTGAATGTTCCACAAGGTGTGGGCAACCATAGCTAAGGCTCTCTTCTTGGATCTCACCAGTCAAAATTCTTTAACTGACAGAGTATACCCTTCCTATCTGACCAGGTGGGAGGGGCTGATGTGTAATGAGACGAAGATGGTAACCTGGCCCCATGCCATTGAGGGCTTTAAAGGTCATAACCAGCACCTTGAATTGGACCTGGAAGCAAACTGGCATTCAATACAGCTAGTGCAGCAGAGGTGTTACATGCACCATCCTTGGAAAATCCAGGATTCCTTGTGTGGAGGCATTCTGTGCCATAGTTTTCTCCTCCAGCACTTTTCTGCTGTCTTCCATGATCTACAACTTGAGGCGACTGCTTCACTTGCTTAATAATAGAGCCAGTCAGTCTAGTTTGGAGGTTTATTTATTTTATTTATTTTATTTATTTGTTTGTCAAACATGTACAAGATAGCAGGTATAGGTATAAACATAAACATAATCAAAGTGAATACAGATAGATGAGGACAATAGGACAGTAGAACAGGGACGGTAGGCACGCTGGTGCGCTTATTCACGCCCCTTACAGACCTCTTAGGAATTGGGTGAGGTCGACAGTAGACAGTCTAAGGTTAAAGTTTTTTGGGTTTGGGGAATAAACCACAGAGTCAGGTAGTGAATTCCAGGCATTGATCACCATGTTGCTGAAGTCGTATTTTCTGCAGTCGAGTTTGGAGCGGTTTACATTAAGTTTGTATCTATTGTGTGCTCGTGTATTGTTGTGGTTGAAGCTGAAGTAGTCATTGACAGGTAGGACATTGTGGCAGATAATTTTATGAACTACATTTAGATCGGTTCTAAGGCAACGTAGTTCTAAGTTGTCTAAGCCCAAAATTTCAAGTCTGGTGGAATAAGGTATTCTGTTGTGAGTGGAGGAGTGGAGGACTCTTCTCGTGAAATAGTTCTGGACTCTCTCGATTGTA
>QLTV01002691.1:2053654-2084476 GCA_003457575.1 Thermophis baileyi
AAGGAGCTAGTCCTGAAAGATTTATCGAAGATTATGCTAAGAGGTTCAGCTAAGGCTGTGGAGAGCTTTTTTAAGAAATATGCACATAGTCCATCAGGTCCAATAGATAGAGATGGTTTTAGGTTGCGTAATGCCTTTTCAACGTTATCTTCTGCAAAATCAATTTGTGTTAGATCGTTGTAATTATTTGTGGTACGACTAGGAAATATTGGGCATGAGCCATTGCTGTTTACAAAGACTGAGCCGAAGAATGTGTTAAAGAGGTTGGCTTTAATGTAACAAAAGTTACATTAGATTTCCATCCCCAGTTTCTAAGACAGAGCCAGGATTTGTCTACCAAATAACAGCAAAAATATACGGTGCAGTGTGCTTCATTGACTTGTAAAAGTAATGTATAATCCACCTCTTTGCATATATTTCTACACCCTTGATTCCATTTCCAATGAATATAGTAAGCTGTCTTATATCAGGTCAGACAAAAATTCAAGTTCAGTACTGTCTAGGATGAAGGGCTTTTTAGCAATAAGAAACTGGCTTATTTTCCAGACTTACCTGAAATCCAAAGCTGTATATTTCTTCATTCAATGCTGGGAGCTAAGTGACAAAATTGGATTAGGGGGAAGCAGAATCAAATGCCAGCTGACCATGAATCATGCAGGTATTTTGGGGCAGTCACTCTTCAAGCCAGTCTGCCTTTATAGTTATTGTTGAGAGGATAAAGTTAGGTGAAATGTCTGCGTAAACCCTCTTGTATTCGCTGGAAGAAAAAAAAAAGAATCAGGAAGCTCTTATTGTTCTTATTAATGTATCACTTCTAGCCACATTCACACATTGCCGAAATCACCCTTATTTTGGAACATAGGATATATTTGATCCAAGGACAGTTGTATTTTACTGATCAGAACATGGCTTAGAGAAGGAAAGCTCTAAAATATATATCAGTAAAGAGCAAGGTCAATAAGAAAAGAAGCCTTCTTTTCTTATTTCCCATAGTAATAAAGGGAAACCGAGTGGATTAGCAAAAACAGTAATCCCCAGGCGAGGCTCATGTTAATTTTACTCATCTGGTGTTGCAGATTAAGGTAGCATCTTCCATAATCCCATTTAGATAAAATGACACTGTACATATCAATAGGCACAGGGAAAGGAAGAGATAGGAAGCAGATTGGTTTTCATTAGAATATTACCAGGGGCTGTGGGTAATAAAAGGATGGGGATGGGGATGGGGGTGGGAGATTCAATTATTGCCATGCTTGTTCAACATCTGTTTGTATATGCACCATTTATTGAGTGAATCAAGCAACCTTTATTTTAGCAGAAAGATGGCTTAATGACTTTGGGCTGGCACGGAGGAAATGAAAGAAACCAGGGAGGAAATGTCAGCGTTCTCATCCCATCAATTACGAATCAAATCAGATTTTTTTAGCTCCCCCCACCCACCCCCCAAGTAAATCAGTTGTTAGAAGATAAAAGTCCAAATGAAGCGTCCACTGGGAGGGTGTTGGTCGGTTTCTAAATTTGATAAATAAACAAATGAATCCAAGTAATTGCTTCACTATAGAAAAAGGAAGATGGGTAATAAAATGGAGTAATATAGACGTTAAGTACAAGGCGGCTATGCTGTAAAGAAGACTAAACTTCCAAGGGGGATTTGGGCAAAAGTTCTTGTTGGCCTGTATTAAGACTATCAGACTGTCAACAATGGAGGCGATGATCTATCCAAATGTATTAGATTTAAACAAGGTGGTGAGATACACTGAATTATTGGATGAACAAGGAGAATTAAAATCTGATCAGGAATTAAAAAATCAAGGAATAAAGATTGATTGGTGGTCCTATCTCCAAATCAGGACAAGATACAAAAAAGATTTAGAACAGTACGGTATCTATGGAAAACAATTGGAACTGGATAAAATATTGTTAGGGACAGGGGGAAAAATGATCACCAAAGTATATAACCTCTTCCTAAGATTCAAAATGGAAGAAGAAACTGTAAAGGAGATGATAAGTTGGGCTAGAAATTTTGGCTATAGTATTGAATTAGACCATTGGGACAAACTATGGGGGAAAAACTATAAATTAACAATGTCGGCAGCCTATAAGGAAAACCTCTACAAAATGTTTTACCATTGGCATTTACCCCCAGTGAGATTGGCCAAAATGTTCCCAAACTGTTCACCTGAATGCTGGAGATGTGGTTATAAACAGGGTACTTTTTACCATATGTGGTGGACCTGCCCCAAAGCTAGGAAGTATTGGCATAAAATAAAGGATTGGCTGGAAGAAATTACTGAACAAAAGATTGAAATGAAGCCGGAACTATTTTTATTAGGTATTTTAGAGGTGAAAATGGGTAAAAATTTTCAATATATAATATTATATATACTAACTGCAGCCAGAATCCTTCTCGCTCAAAATTGGAAACAGTCTAATATTCCTTCAGAGGCAATGATTATAAGAAAGATACTTGAGTGTGCAGAGATGGATAGGTTGACTATGGAGTTGAAAGAGAGAGAAGAATCGGAGTATTATCAAGTTTGGAGTAGATGGTATACTTGGCTAGAGAATAGGAATACAATTACTGTTTAAGAATTATAGAATATTGATGATATGTAAATATTAGTATAATTTAAATGACTGTATAATATAGGATAGTGAATCATAGAAATAGAACTTATGTAAATACGAATATTATGGATGATATTGATACCGACACAGAAATGCTGTAATGAGTGAAAATTTGTGTTTTGTTTTTTAATGTTGAAAATGTTTAATAAAAACTATATATATGAGGCTATCTAAGCATTTTTGGCCCAAAACTTTCAATTACACCCTAAACGCCTTCTCAAAGTACATAAACACCTGATTCTTAAAGGTTTGTGGAGAAATCGGTTAAAAAATTAACTGATTATACCACTCTCTTTTTGTACCCGACCATATTATTTGCTTATATGCCTTCAGTTGAATTTCTTCTAAGTATGGGATCTTATATCTGTGGGAATTTGCTGTCGCTTCTATATAAATTCAATAGGAATTTACGCCCTTAGCAGAGGCTGAAGTTTTAAGAATGCATCATGCTGCTTTCTTATCTCTATCCTTATATTACAGGGTCAGTTTGCTAGAATAACACTTAGAACCTTGTCATCTCCCATATATCGAAACTGCTATGCATTTTGGAGTGCCGCCATGCTTTGAATGATGCCCATGTCTTCCTTTTTGTTAACTTACAGTATATCCTTATTTTCTATGGAGATTCTCAGTCATCCAGGTCATGGTTGTCCCAAAGGTGCTTTTTTCAAGAGGCAACTGGACTTTCTGGTTTTTCTTTGAAGACGTTTCGCTTCTCATCCAAGAAGCTTCTTCAGCTGTGACTGGATGGTGGGGAATGGAAGGATTTATACTCCTTGCAGACAGCTGGACATTGCATTCTTTTAGCGGGTCATTAAGGTCACCTGGAGCTTTATCTGTGTCATCAGAGTCACCTGAGTGGTGTAAATTGGTGTGGAGCTTTCTTGGAACTGTTGAAAGGACTATGTTGCAGATTGGAGATAGATGATGTCGTATCCCTCCCCCTCTGTTAAGAGAAGGCTGTTCAATTTTTACATAGATGGCCTCTTTAACCCCTCTTTCAAACCAGCGGTCCTCTCTGTCCAAAATATGGACTTTGTTGTCTTCAAAGGAGTGGCCTGTGTCTTTTAAATGCAGGTGGACTGCTGAATCTAGTCCCAATATGTTTGTTATATCCTTATTAGTTGTAAAACAATTATTTCTGCATTTGGGGCTTTATGCTGGTGCATATGTATGCTCACATTATCTTTGCTCAACATTCTGTGTAAGACCTATATAATCTTGGTTTGTCTGGTTGCAAAAGACCAGCGGCTTGGTATAAATTGCTAGCTTTAGAGAGTAAAACAATCACTGGATTGTCTCCAGTTGTCATTGTTTATTTAGATGCGTTTCCCCCCAGATTTCATAGCATAGTCAGGAAGATGATTTAAAACTACAGGTTCAGATTCAGGGTGCTTTTCCAGTTCTCTATTTTCCATATTTATGACACATAGTGCCAAATTTTATATTGCAGGGACTGCTCCCTGCCTCCGTTTTTTTCAAGTGTAGTTCCCGTTGCACTTGGGATTGTCTATCCTTTCGGCAAAACTGTACATCGCACAATTTTGCTTCCACATTTAGTTGGCTGAAATGAAAGGACATACCGAGGGTACCATATGAAGTGGTTATCTGCTGCTATTAGTTTTGATGCTGCTTTCTTTTCCTATCCTATCAGGGGAATTTTTTATTGTTTACTAACATCCGGCAAAGGTCCATTAACACAAGGCGTTTGCAATTGTAGCAGACATTGTGCTGTGGCTCTAAAGTAATGCAGTATTTAATAAACATTTCCAAATGTCTTCCATACTAATCCCCTGGGTGTTCATCAGCATGCTGGTGGCACACTGAAATCTCACACCAGCCTTGCTTTATGGGATACACCAGGGGTGGGTTCTAACTTACCTCGCTGCCAGTTTGCTTCCTCCCACGCAGCCTGGCCGCACCTCGTGGGCACGCGTGCTTTGCGTGCGCGCGCATGCGCAGTGATGAAAAATCAGAAAAAATTCCAAAAAAAGCCAAAAACAAGATGGCGACGCATGCGCAGTGCTGGAAACTCGGCTTCTGTGCATGCGCAGAAGAAAAAAAAACCAGGATTTTTTTTTAATTCAAAAAAAATTCAAAAAAAAAAAAGATGGCGGCGCCTATGGACCAGACCAACCAAACTGGATCCATGACATCACTTTGATGTCACCAGTGGGTTGCTACCGGTTTGGGCGATCCGGTCCGAACCGGGAGGAACCCACTTCTGGGATACACCATTTTTACAGCTCCCAAAAGGCAAGATTTTGCATCCTGAAACTCATAGACAGACACCTTACATCCCATGTAATTGGTTATACTGTTTAGTATTACAACACAGCCTAATAAAGATTTATGTTACTCGAGGTAGGAAAGTTCATCCCAGAGTGCTCACTCAAATCACAAATAACTAGGCTCTTTGTTGTGGCTTGCCCGAGTCCCGTGCAGCCGCCCATGGATCCAGAGACCAAGAGCCGACTGTGGCATGGCAATATCGTCCTGTGCACCTGGCACCTGGGTCAGATACCGAGGGGGATTCAGTGCCAGAGGATGACAGCCAACCAGGGACGTCTGCACCTCCTCATTTGGAGCTGAGTGACTCAGGAGAAGAGGAGGAGCCTCTGCTTGATGCTAGGGCACGCAGGGCAGCTAGCAGGCAGGAGTGGCTCTGCAGGAGGAGGTCTCCTCGCATGTAAATCTGCAGGCTGATTGGCCACGCCCTAAGGCTATTTAAGGCTTCAGCACGCTGAAGCTGACGCTGGAAACAACTTGTTGCATTTTCTCTGACCACGTCTTGCTGCTGTACTAATTGCCTGTTTACTTTGGGGGTTTGAATTCTAGCCAACTTTATACTGGACTTTTGGCACGACGGACTTTATTATTATTTAAGGACTTTAACATCTAGCTACTAAGAATCTTTTATTAGTAGTAAAAGGATATTATTTGACAAACAGTGTGTGTGCGTCATTTCGTAGGGCTTGCCGTGCTAGGACACAACACTCTCATTATCCAACTTTGGACACATTATGGAAGACCCAGCTTTGTGAAAAGGTTCTAATGCTGGGAAAGATGGAAGGAAAGAGATGAAGAGAATGACCAGTAGCCAGGTGGATGGACCCAATTACAGTGGCAATGAATACACTGTTGGGAGAGTTGAAAGAACAGGTTGGGGATCGATTGTCATGGATAATTGTGGTGATTAGGATTTGAAAACGATGGCACAGGATCAATCCATCAAAAGTCAGATGGTATCTTTGGAACCAATACCTAATGAACATAGCAGAATAAAACCTGTTATCAATATTATTCATCAACAAGCTATTCTTTTACGCATCATATTCCAGGATGCAGATGTTAATTTTTTAAAGTTTGACCCAATCCTTCTTGCCTGAAGGCTCTCCTAGCCTTTATTGTTGTTTTAAAGGTGCATCTCTTGCTTTTTGTTATTTTGATGTTAATCATCATCCTCTTTTAACAACCCCATAATCCCTTGCTGGGTGGAGACTGGGCAACTGAATGGAGCTGAGTGTTTACTGGCCAGATGCCCTTCCTGTCGCCAATGCGGAATTTCTTTCAGCAGACATATACCCAGTGTGCCCAGAGAGAGAAATATCTGCCTCTACCTAGGATCGAACTCACAGCCTCCTGATTGTGAGGCGAGAGCTCCACCTCTAGGCCACTGTACCACTCTGTTATTTTGATGCTAATCTTACTCTTTATTTTATTATATGTTATTCATTTCTATCAGTTTATTTTTTATATTTCAATTCCACTGAAGTCAAAAGAATCTCAGTGCCTTACCCCAGAATACGGAACTGATAATGCACCCACCGTATACAATTCCATTAAAAAATGTAAACAAATAACTACCAAATATAAACATAATAAACAGTTGTGGTGAAAGCTTTAATTTAGAGAGCTTTCCAAGGAGATTGCACAGGTTCATAGAGCTTGGGCTTTCGGTCTCAACTAGATATGATGGAAGTTTACTTCCCGAATCATGGGTAAAATATCTTAAAAATTATTAGTAGAATTTCCTTTTCCTCCCTGTCAGTAAATAGCTAATATTCCTTCACATATCCCCCAAATGGATGTGGTTTGATCCCCTCTGTTCTTTCTTCCTGTCACTACAAATATACTGTAGGCACCTAATCTGCAAAAATAAGGGGAAGTGCATGCCCAATCCTGAGTGAAGAAAGACCAGAAAACATGATCTTGATAGGAACGTCACTATCGAAGATCCTCTGAAATACTGGAGTGAAGAAACAACATTAGGACCTTTTTGATGTCAACTCTTCACACACAGTATACAGGATGCTCAAATAAGGTAGTACTATGCAGCTCAATCTTTTTAACCCATTCTTGCCACTCTGCTTTTAATTGCAGTTTCATGCAATATGGAGGGAAATATTAAGTGTGAAGTACAGAGAGAAAATCAATGGTAAGAATATCAACAAGCTCCAATGTGCAGATGATATACAACATTATTCATGGAAAGCAAAGAGGATCTGGAATGAGTAATCCTGAGAGTCAAAGATGAAAGTGAAAAATTTGGTCTGCACCTTAACATCAAGAAAACAAAGATAATGACAATTGCAGAGAACACAAAGAGTGCAGATCGACAATGAGACCATAGAAACAGTAAAGGAATTCATCTTCCTGGGCTCTAAAATCTACCAGTGGTGACTGCAGCCCTGAGATCAGAAGGCGTACAGCACTTGGAAGAACTGCAATGTCTGACATGAATAACACCTGGAAGAGTAAAGACATCAGCTTCACAACCAAATGCAAATAAGTTAATGCAATAATTTTTCCAATTGCTAAATGTCTATGGAGATTCTTAGTCACTCAGGTCATGGTTGTCCCAAAGGCAACTGGACTTTCTGGTTTTTCTTTGAACATGTTTCGCTTCTCATCCAAGAAACTTCTTCAGCTGTAACTGGATGGTGGAGAATGGAAGGATTTATACTCCTTGCAGACAGCTGGTCATTTGCATTCTTTTAGCAAGTCGTTAAGGCCACCTGGAGGACAGCAAAGTCCACATTTTGTACAGAGTGGACCGCTGGTTTGAAAGAGGGATCAAAGAGGCCATTTATATCAAAATTGAACAGCCCTCTCTCAATAGAGGGGGAGGGATATGACATCATCTATCTGTAGTCTACAACACAGTCCTTTCAACAGTTCCAAGAAGGTTCCACACCCATTTGCACTACTCAGATGATCCTGACAACACAGATAAACCTCCAGGTGGCCTTAAAGACTTGCTAAAAAGAATGCAAATGACCAGCTGTCTGCAAGGAGTATAAATCCTTCCATTCCCCACCATCCAGTCAGAGCTGAAGAAGCTTCTTGGATGAGAAGCGAAACGTCTTCAAAGAAAAACCAGAAAGTCCAGTTGCGTCTTAAAAAAGCACCTTTGGGATTTCCAATTGCTGCTTATGGTTGTGAAACATGGACTCTGAAAAAGGCAGATAGGACAAGGGTGGGCACCCTTGAACTGTGGTGCTGGAGACGTCTATTATGCACCCCATGGACTGCAAAAATAACAAAGAAATCCTAGAACGAACCTCACCAAAAATATATGGAAACTAAGATTGCCAAACAGAGGCTGTCATACTTTGAGAGTTGACTCACTTGAAACGTCAATCATGCTGGGAGTGATCAGTGGAAAAAGGAGAAGGGGCTGCCCTAGCACCTGCTAGCTGAACACTATAAAGATGACACTGAGATGACCATGGTGGATCTGAAGGAGGCAGTGCAAGACAGAGGGGCATGGAGAGTGCTGATCCATAGAATGGCCAAGGGTCGGACATGTCGGACATGACTGAATAGCTGATCACGACGAGAGAGAGGCTACAACAAAATCCTGATATCATAGCCCTAATCACTTGATATATGCCTATGATGGAATTCATATACATACTGTCTGAAATGGCTGAATAAGAATATATGGAAGATGTCAATGGAAAAAGGTTTTAGAGCTGTGGAATGCTTTCAAATACTGTACTTTCCAAAAAAGTGCCTCAAAGCATGCAACTCTAGGAGAAGATCCAGTTGCTTTAAAGAGTGGCAGGTAGAGGATATAGTCATACTCTTTGTGGCACTCTTTGTGGATTCATATCAAAAGTACTGTGCAGCCCTGATAAGCTTATTGAATGCTGCTCCTACAGAACAGTAATATTTCCCTCCCAATTAAAAGCAGTTTTTAATGCAACATTTTAAAGTTTGACAACTGCCTCACTCCCTTAGGTAACACTAATCAAACGTACACTCACTAGCTTGGCAAATACATCATGGCACCATGCAATATTTGTGATGACTCCGATATTTATTTAAAAATATATTAATTTTGGAGCATCTCGCATAAAAACAGAAGGGAAAAAAAATCTCCATGACTAGAAATTGTTTTAGCATTATGTATCCTTTGAGTCTGCATTGCCAAATATGGAATCTTCGAAGCTCTCAAGTTTTTTATGTTTATAAAGTGTTAATCATTAGAAGGCATTTGACTTGATGTGGAAAGAAACAGCCCATTATAATTACTCCAAATATCCCGCATTAAAAAAAAAAAAGGCCACACATTTGCAGAAACAGGACTATAAAAATGGTAGAAAACATTATAATTTAACACTAAGAAAAAGCAGAAGGAAAAAGAAGGAAAGGTTTCAGAATATCTTCTCTCACTAACATTCTTTGCTCTCCTTCCCACTCTTCCCAGGATAGCTGGCAACAAATTGTATTGCATGGAAACCAAATATTGTTTACTAGGAAGATGTATTTCTTTGAATAAGTGTTATGACAAAACTGCAAGTGCATTTCTTGATCATGAAATGTTATACGCTGCACAGTTTGAACAAATGTAGATAATAATATGATATGAAACAGTCCCTTTGCAAATTTTGATGTTCCTTTTGCCTAAAATTAGTTGATTCACACTGTTTACTCCAAGTAAAATGGCTTCTATCTCAAACACAATGTTCTTAATAATGAAGCTGACTCCCATATCTCTCTGTACATCATTTTATGATTATAATAACCACTAGGGTAAAGTTAATCAAGTTAGAGAAATCAAGAGTAGGGTAGAAGACATTGGAGCATTATTGCCGCGTCCAGGTTTCCCTCCAGTCCGCAGATGACGCAGACGCCGCTGAGCCCTGATTGGCTAAAGCATTTCAGGCGCGACTATATAAAGAGCTGTCAAAGGTACTGACTCTCGCCGCTCTTGTTAGCCGAGCGAGCCGCGCTATCTGACAGAATAGCGTTTTACTGTTAGCGATGTTTATGAGCTGAATAAACCTGTTAGCCTTTACCTACAGTGTCTTGCCTCAGTCTGTGAGTCCTCTCAGGACTCAACAATTATCTTTAAATGGTAAAAATTCCAAGGAAGTATTAAAGTGATAAACATGCATTCAAGAAGCACAAGCCTAATATAGTGATAGGATAAATAATAAGCTAGTGGGATTTTCCAGATGTCCAGTATGAGCTAAAGACAGGCATGAGCTAAAAAAAAAAAAAACAGCAAGAAAGAATGGGACTGGCAAATTTCACCCAAGCAAAACAGTTATGAAAATTAATTATATTAACTATTGGAGAAGAAAAAAATTAGAAAATGTCTTTTGTATCAGATGGCTGAACTTTTCTTTGAACTGCAGTTGGTGAAAATATGAGAAGCATCTTATTTTCAATATATATAAAGTATGCAATTTTTATGAATAAGAAGGTTCTTGAAAAGAAAGATGTGCTGGAAAATTGGTTAGAAAGCAGTTACATATAGATAAGCAGATACATATAGATAGCAATTACGTATAGTTTGATGCCAAACAGGAAAAGTGTACAACTCAAGACACAATGAAAATTATGATATTGGGATGTAAAGAAAGATATGCAACATTTAAAATGAGCCGAGGTGGCGCAGTGGTTAGAGTGCAGCACTGCAGGCTACTTCAGCTGACTGCTAGCTGCAGTTCGGCGGTTCAAATCTCACCGGCTCAAGGTTGACTCAGCCTTCCATCCTTCTGAGGTGGGTAAAATGAGGACCCAGATTGTTGGGGGCAATATGCTAACTCTGTAAACCGCTTAGAGAGGGCTGTAAAGCACTATGAAGCGGTATATAAGTCTAAGTGCTATTGCTATTGCTATAAAATAAGGCATTTTTATTTCTGATGTGTGATAGGGAAAATCATGCAAAGCTAGGGAAATTCTTCTTCACGGGTCTTTTTCAAGAGGCTATTGCTTCTTAATTCTAAATCTATTCTGTATATAATATGCATGTTTGCTTTAATAATTTAAAGTGTGAACCTATTTATGACGCTTTATGTAGAGGTTACAAGTTCTGAAGGATCAGACAGATTAATAAAAAATAAGCTATAGGTCCAACAATATCTAGCACATACTATGACTTAAGACATTTTTAGACTCAGGCATGCTATAAAATTCTCCTGCAGAAGAAAATTATGACAAATTGGTCTGACAACTCAAAATATTTCTGAATAATAATAAATTATCTGGATAGATATCATTCAATGTTTGAACTTTCCCACGAGAAGATAAAATCCTTGGTTACATTGCCAAGAACTAAATAACGGAAGCATTTTCTTGTTAATTTTTACTAGGCAACTTGTGAGCCATATTACCTTACCAGATTCCTCAATGCCTTCAACAGAACTTCTGATGTGCTGCCTTTGCTGGAAAAGGTGGGATACATTCAGAGATCTTGACAATATTGAACTACATAGCACAGTCAAATATCAGCACAGGAAATGTTTTATCACATTTGTATGATAAAACAGCACAGGAAATGTTGGCATTATGACATAGACTGTTTTAGAATAATTTTTATGCCATAAAATGTTTCATAAAATGTGCCAAATTTCAATTTCACTGGAGTTATGGGTCCCAAATTTTGGATGAATTCTATAAGTTAGTCCATTTGAGGTAGGTACCTTGGTTCAGAAAGAGAAACAGAATAACAGAGGGCAAAAAAGCAGTGGGAGCAGAAACGACTTCTGACTTCCTGTCAGCTTCCCCACTGAATTTTTTTTGTGGGAAACTGACAGAGAGCATCAGAAATTACCTTCCCTTCCCTTCCCTTCCCTTCCCTTCCCTTCCCTTCCCTTCCCTTCCCTTCCCTTGCTGCTGCTGAATGGGAGAATAAGTAAAGGGAAATTGTCATCAAACATTGAAATGAAGATCACATAACTGCAGCAGCAGCAGCCTATAGCACTGAAGCAGCCACAACTTCCCCAAATTTCACTCCCTCTGTAGTTATACGTCCTGGATTTAGGATGCATTGTGTAAGTTAGCCAATTTGAGATAAATTTGTTCCAAAATTGCTGCCCTCTGATGAACTTAAGGGAGTTGGGAGTGGGAGGCACTGTATTACGGTGGTTCTCCTCCTATCTCTCTGGTCAGTCACAGTTGGTGTTGACAGGAGGACAGAGGTCGACCCCTAGACCCCTCGTTTGTGGGGTGCCTCAGGGCTCGGTCCTCTCTCCCCTCCTATTTAACATCTACATGAAACCGCTGGGTGAGATCATCCGACGATGTGGGGTGAGGTATCAACAATATGCTGATTATACCCAGTTGTATATCTCCACCCCGCGTCAGTTCAGTGAAGCGGTGGATGTGATGTGCCGGTGCCTGGAGGCTGTGAGGGTCTGGATGGGAGTCAACAGGCTCAGACTTAACCCAGACAAGACCGAATGGCTGTGGGTATTGCCTCCTAAAGACTATGTCGACTGTCCATCCTTGGTTCTGATGGGGGGGAAATTGTCCCCCTCAGAACGGGCTCGCAATTTGGGTGTCCTCCTAGACTCACAGCTAAAATTAGACCAACACTTGTCAGCTGTAGCTAGGGGGGCCTTTGCACAGGTTTGCCCGGTGCACCAATTGCGACCCTAGGCAGCCAATGCAGCTTCCGCAGGAGAGGCGATACATGTGCACACTGGGGTCTGCACAAAACCATACAGGCCGCTGCATTTTGTACCAGCTGGAGCTTCCGAATGCTCTTCAAGGGCAGCCCTATGTAGAGCATGTTGCAATAGTCAAGACGGGAAGTGACTAGGGCATCAGTGACTGTGAGTAGGGATTGTTGGTCCAGGAAAAGGCGTAACTGGCGCATAACCCGCAGTTGCGCAAAGCCCCTCCTGGCCACGACCGCCACCTGCTCTTCGAGCAGGAATCGTGAGTCCAGGAAAATCCCTAGATTACACACAGGGTCTGTTTGGGGTAGTGCTTGGGGCCGTTGATCTTGCTATTAAAATCTGGCGAGATCCGGCCAAAAAAAAGATGTGTGTGGGTTTTTTCAATTGTTGTCGTTTTTAAATTGTTTTTTGTATAATGTATCTTTTTAATACGTTTTTTATATTTTAATAAGTTTTTTTGTGTTTCTGCTGTAAGCCGCCCAGAGTCCCTCGGGAGTTGGGCGGCATAGAAATCTATCTATAAATAAATAAATAAATAAACTATTTTGCCCAGGTAAAGCTCATGGCGAGAGTTTTAGTAGTATAGTCTTCTCTACTTTAGTCTACCACTTTAATTATACTATCCTTTTGGAGTGCCTAAACAGGAGAAGACTTGGAAGCCCATTTTACAGGAGCAATTCAGAAAGTATGTTGGGAAACAAACTTTTTGGAAGAGCCCAGGAGACCATGACCAGGGTCACACGAAGACCTAGAAGACGAGCTTTATGTCTGTGATTTATGTCAGGTCTCATCCTCCAAATAGCCCCTGTTAATTCAATGAGGCTTGCTTTTCAGTTGATATGCCTATGGATTGTTCTGCCAGTATCGGGACTAGAGGAAGTAAGTCTTTAGAGCAGTGGTTCTCAACCTTTTCTCCACCACAAACCCTTTTAATACCTTTTGTGGCCACAGACCAATGCCATGGACCACCAAGACTTAACTCCAGATTTAAATCATAACATTTCTTCAAGCCTTTGTGGACCCCCTGTGACAACATCGCGCCCCACCCTTCAAGGGTCTGCAGACCACAGGTTGAGAATCACTGCTTTGCTTTAGAGGGACATTCTTAAGTAATAGTTCAAAAAACAGTCTAAGAACAATCATAGCTAGTGGTGAAATTTTTTTGGGGGAAGAGTGATCTCATTGATCTTTAACGTATATATTATAGCCAGATATCAGCAGACTAATTATTTCTGTCGGATTAAAGTAGGAAATGTTGCCCTGGAAAACCTCCTTCAATTGCCTTAATAAGAACTCTTGTATAGTTGTATATTGGCATTAGGAAGAACAAGGCACCACAAACATTCACCTCATGGTTGCATGTAAAACTAAAACAGAGCGTAGAGAAAGTAGAGAGGAAGAATTAGCAAGTCAAATGGATGACTCAAACTGAGGGAGCAACAACCAGGAAGTGATTCAGCACAAGGGGTGGGGGAGTAAAGACAGCAATGAGAAACTTGTTTAATGCCATTATTATTTATAAATAAGAATTATTGTAAATACTGTTCTGGTTTTGATAATTCTCTCCTACACAATATTCTGGTTTTGCTTCCCAGGATTCTGTGGCCTCAACTGCTCTTAAATTTGGCACAAGAGTAGTTGTTCCTGAGAATACTCAGCCATCATGGACCTCATTTATTATTTTTATTTTTTCTGCAGATAGCATGTACTTTTACAAAGCCTTGAGGTTTTCCCCAAATTTTCTGATTTCTATCTCTTTTTGTATAGGTGGTTCTATTTTTTTGGGGCCAGATAAGGAACTGCACTCCCCTAAATACCAGAAATAGAGGGAATCATTTCATCCCCACCATCTTTATCTTACATAACTCTTTATTGTTTACTAAACTATATCAAACTTGCAAAGTACACAAGGGCAACCTATCTGTCAGAGATAGCTCTGTCTCACGTGTTTGGAAGACCTGGGGATAACAGATTCTTTCCTGGCCTTTCTGAACATGTCAATCTTTCTTTGATGTGGAGTAATAGGAATGTCATGTGTAAATGGCTTTTTATAGAAAGTGACAACAGACCTTCAGTTGTTTTCCTTAACTTAGACTGGCCTGGCATAATAAAATGTATGGTTTTCTGACTCAGTCTTTCTTCTGAAGTTGTATAGTAGATTTCTAGCTGTGGAAATGTTTAGGCCTACAACATTCATCTAATAGTAATAAGACATAGTTTGAAATACATTAAAACGAAACTGTTGTGACTTGAACCTGCCGGGCTCTTTACACATAACATTATGACCCTAGTTTGTTTTAATCACATTGATTGAAAACAGATACTAGTCTGTTTCCCAAATTCTGTGCCACAGCCTATGGTTTACAAAGCTTGGTGGTTAGGTTTCTATGTAATCTAAAGTAAAATTAAAGAAATCAACAAAGACGATTAGGGGATTGGAGGCTAAAACATATGAAGAACGGTTGCAGGAACTGGGTATGTCTACTATTGTGTGGTGGGCTGCAGTAGGCAAGAACAGACCAACATAGATACAACAGCATTTATTGACTCAACTGGAACTCTGGAACAAAAGGCAAATCCCTGTAATTTATACTCTGGGCCCACAGGGCCTCAACCAGTTTCCCTCCAAAACAGTTGAAGTTAACAGTTAGGGTCATCTAAAGTTTAGTTTCACTTTAGCAGGGTTTAACACAACTATATATATTCAATACATAACACCTAGTTTAATGAAAAGAAGGACTAGGGGTGACATGATAGCAGTGTTCTGATATCTCAGGGGTTGCCACAAAGAAGAGGGAGTCAAGCTATTCTTCAAAGTACCTGAAGGCAGGACAAGAAGCAATGGATGGAAACTTATCAAGGAGAGAAGCAACTAAGTAGAACTAAGGAGAAATTTCCTGACAGTTAGAACAATTAATCAGTGGAACAACTTTCCTCCAGAAGTTGTGAATGCTCCAACACTGGAAGTTTTAAAGAAGACGTTGGATAACTATTTGTCTGAAATGGTATAGGGCAGTGATGGCGAACCTTTTTTTGCTCGGGTGCCAAAAGGGCGCGTACGATACCGCACGTGCGTGCCCACACCCATAATGCAATGCCCTCCCCCCGCGCATGCATGCACAAACCCACTGCGCTGCCCCCCCGCGCATGCGTGCAGACCTCACTGAAGCCTCCGGACCACTGGTAGGCCTGTTGGGCCGTTTTTTTGCCCTCCCCAGGCTTTAGGAAAGCCTCCAGAGCCTATGGATGGCGAAAAACAGGCCCAACGAGCCTACCGGAAGTTTGGAAACGAACTTCCGGTAGGCCCGTTGGGCCATTTTTCACCTTCCCCTAGGCTTCAGGAGGCTTTCCTGAAGCCTGGGGAGGGCGAAAAACGGCCTCCCCCGCCCTCTGGAAGGCCGAAAATCAGCTGGCTAGCGCGCACATGCATGCTGGAGCTGACATAGGGCAACGCCTCGCGTGCCCTCAGATATGGCTCCGCGTGCCACAGGTGGCACGTGTGCCATAGGTTCACCATCACGGGTATAGGGTTTCCTGCCCAAGACCCCCAAGGTCTCTTCCAACTCTGTTATTCTGTTAAAGTGTATGCCGTGTGAATCTGGTTTGTCAGTTAAAATCTCTGTGCATAATTCCAGATAGGATGGATATACATGATTACAAGAAAAGTTTTTCTTTGTTATTTCCATGTTTAATGGTTGAATTCTAATGTGTGAAGTATAGGGTTTAAGGATATGTCTTGGTAAGTCCCCGACAGCTCCACCTTTGGAGAAAGCAACTTGTTTGCAAGAGGGTATATGCTATGGATATACTGAGCCCTCAGGATAAATGATTTATTACTGGCTTTTTGCAGTTTCTCAGGGTTCCAGTTTGTCAGGGTTCTAGGCCTGACACAGTTTGCTTTTCAAAACAAAATGTCATTTCTGACTCAAGGCAAATTAATTACTTTTACATGGTGGGGAAAAAAGAGCCTGGTTGCTAATAGTTGTCCTGGCCAAAAATTCCATCTGCACCCTATTTAGTTTTTCTGCTAACAATTACAACAATAGAAATAGATATGTTTGCATAAATTGTGATCATTGTTCACAGCCTAGACAAAGAAAGACTCTCAAAGGTCCAGGCCTGGACCAGGTGAAGATCAAAGCAACCACACAGGAAACCGAGCAGCTCTGTAACCCAGTCTTTAATCCTCTACAGCAGGCCGGAGCCTTGGTACACAATGAGTATAACACACAGGTCCATGCAAAGTCAGTGCTGGGAGCTCTCGCCTCCCAGCACACTTTATAGTCCAGGGCCACACTCTCCGGCCGGCCTGACATGCCTGCTGGTCACCCAGCATCTGGCCGCCTGTACCAAGCATCCAGCCACAGCGGCGTGGCCGGGCCAGCGGTGTGCTTCCGGGCCCTGTGAATCCCGACTGGAGGCGTGTGCATGGCTGCAGGGGCTATCAGCTGTCGAGCGGCTTTCTGGCACTGCCACCGGAAGTCCCGTTGCCACTGTCATCTTTTCTCTCCACATCGTAATATTTATTCTGAATAGCTTAAGATTAATGGTTGAAGAACATAAAACATTGAATCATAGAGCTAGAAGGGATCTCAGAGATCTTCTGGTCAAACCCCTTGCTCAAGGCAGGAGCCCCATACCATCCCAGTCTAATGGTTGCCCAGTCTATTTTTGGAAACCTCCAGTGATGGAGCACCCGCAACTCTGGAAGGCGAGCTATTCAATTGATTAATTGTTCCCACTGTCAGAACATTTCTCCTTATTTTTGGTTTGTTCTCTCTTTAACAATCTTCCATACCTTATTTATTGTCCTGCCCTCTGGTGCTTTGGAGAATAAGTCAATCTCCTCTTCTCTGTGACAGCAAGATAAATACTTGAAAACAGTTATCATGTCCTAGCTTCACTAATATGCAATACGATTTGTTTTAAATTATCAGAAGATTAAAGAGTTGAAGCGCTTATTTCAGGGTTGAAAAAAATATAAGACAGTGTCTTATTTTCAGGGAAACACGGTATCTGAATGATACCATTCATGCTAGGATACAGATGATCAGTCTCTCTGCTCATCTGCTTCCCTGGATATGTTACCTACTCTAAAGTAGCACAATTTAGCTAAGAGGAAGAACAAAAAATGATAGCAAGTTCAAGTTGAAGCAATTCAACAATATAATGTGGGAGGGTAGAGATTCATTCTCCGAGCTTGTGGGTTGGTTTCCAAATGTTTCATTACCAAGCTAGGTAACATCTTCAGCAGAGTTTAGGGGATGTCATTGTCAGTGTTCTTCTGTTTATAAGGGCTTCAGGTGTGGATGTGTCAAGTGAAGGTCTTGTGATGGGTCAGCTGTGAGTCATCAGTAAGTCTTGTGATGGGTCTTGTGATAAGGAGATTATCACCCGCCATGCTTGTGAGTTCATCGAAGCATGGCACTCCACAAGCAATTCCATCAACAGACACATTGACCTACAGCCAGCCTACGAACCCCTCAGAATCCAAATCAACTGCACAACCAACCAGAGACAGTACCGACCCACAACCAACCCATGCAACCCGCCCACCACTAGCAGTTCACCTCCCAATGACCCTGACCTGGTGTAATTTCCTTATCACAAGATCCATCACAAGACCCTCACTTGACATACCCCCAACTGAAGCCCTTATAAACAGAAGAACACTGACATCCCCTAAACTCTGCTGAAGATGTTACCTAGCCTGGTAACGAAATGTTAGGAAAGCAACCCACAAGTTTGGAGAACGAACCTTCATCTTCACTGGACATCATGTTCCCCCTAATCCTTCTGTTTGATAGGCTAGACAAAGATTTTAAACAAAGTCAAAACAAGCAATTAAACTGCAACCCTTTACCTCTTCATAGGGAATTGTCTCTGACAATGATCAGTGCAATTTAAATATCATGGGATGTTATATTTATGGAGAGGAATAAAAAATTCTTTGAGTTAATTTTCTGTTAACAAGATAAGGAACCTCAGAGCTTTTTCTTTGTTCCCAAAAGGCCTTCTCAGTTTTGAGAAATGTACATTCTTTAAGTATTTTTGTAATTTAATTATGTCTTTTGAGTCTACTGAAGTTGTGAGAATATTTTTCAGCCAACTATTAAAAGGCCTGATGATGACTGTGTGAAAGTGACTGTTGTATATTGTATGCCAACATTTCACTGTAACAGTTCAATGTGTCCCTTGAAAAAGGAAGGCTTCAGGACAATTCAAAAATAAAAGTGGAGGTCATAAACAATTTGAAGAATCCAACTTTTAATGGGCATCACATTAAAATTCATTAGGCTGAGTACTGTCTGGAAATGTAATCATTTGCAGAGAAATGTATTATATATTAGGCTAATGGCACATCTGAGGTTAAATTAGTGTAAGCTTTGGTTCCATTTTCATTGTATAAAGTGCTTCCTGCAAAGCCCAGTGAATATTGTGGTTCATCATATTTTAGGTGCTATAAATCACATCGTGTTTCATCATCGATCTATCCTCTTTCAGATGTGTTGGACTTCAGTTCCAGTGGCAATTATGCTTGTTGCAGATTATGGGATTTGAAATCCATAAATATGTGAGAGGGAATATGTTCTGTACGGAGAACTTAGGTGGGCAGGAACTGAGGCGAGGCAAGTGTGAGAAGAAAACAGCTTTTATTTCTAACAATCAACACAAGGCAACTCCGAACAGCAACAACCCTTGTGCTGTCTGACAGCTGCTTATATAGGAGCTGTCAGATGGGCGGACCAATGGTGAGGCTCTATTCTCCCGCCCGCCGGCTGCTCACGTCTTAGCCAATCAGGAGCGTCCTGCGGCCGGCATAGCTTTTGGCGGCATCGTAACTCCGAGGACTTAACAGAATAAATTTGGGAACACTGCCATAAAGTTTTGAACTTGAGCATTTTCATAACTGGAATTATTATGTTGTCATCACATAGTAAGCATTATCTGAAAATAACATTTATCTTTTCCTGGGCTGTTCAGCACTAGTAATACAAAAAGATTCTTCAAGACTGAGTCTCACACCATCTTTCTCAAAATTGCAATCAAACCAACCCATGAAAATAATGTTCTTTTGGAGTGCAGGTACTCTAAGTTACAGAATAAGACTGAAAATGTGGCTTTGTGCCCCTTTATTGTTTTGTTAGGCAAAGCTTTGCTTCTGCTTAGAAATAAGCTCTCTTTTTCATTGCTTCAATATTTATGCGCGGTAGACATTTTCTTCAGGGTGACATCCAATCTTTTTTCTTAGAAGTAACATAAGTGGCAACCAAAATGGTTGCATGAAACATGCTTGAGCATTTCTTTTAAAAGAAGAGCAATGAAGATTTTGAAATGATTGATAGGAAATGTGCTGTTTTCCTCCCTATTCACCAGGATCTTTCAGGATTTTGGACAAAGGGCTCTGCATCTCTAAAATCTTCTTCTCTCTCGTGCATTGGTTAGTGCTGCATGTAACTTCAGGGGTATTGTCGTATCATCCCCCCCTTGTGAGAATTACTGGGGGAAGGGAAAAAGGGGTGTGTATGAATGCCACAAAATAAGTGTAAATGTTCTTTTCTCTTTATTTGTTGTACCAGAAATAGAGAGTTATATTCCTGAAACAAAAAGTAAAAAAAAAAAAAAGACAAGTAAAGCAATGGAATAATATTGTCATTGGAATAAATGGAAAAAGTTAGTTTGAGTACTCAAAATTAAATGCACAATAGGAACATATTTCATGGATGTTTGTTACAGCTAACTTCTTTTTATATGCCTCATTATTATAATGGTAATATTCATTCTTTTGTTGTTGATCAAAACGGTGTCTGTTCCTGACATTTATAGCAATAGCACTTAGACTTATATGCTGCTTCACAGTGCTTTATGGCCCTCTCTAAGCAGTTTACAAAGTCAGCATATTGTCCAGAGGTGGTATTCTGCCGGTTCGTATGGGTTCGGGTGAACTGGTAGTAGCGACCTGCGGGTGGGCCCGCCCCCGGCCACCCGCCCCAGCGCTATGCCGTCCTATTTAGGCTCATTTTGTAGCTGCGCATGCAAGCCGCACGCCCGAGCAAAGCACATGCGCGGAAGGCTGTGCGCATGCGTGGACGCGCACACACAAAGAGCCGAGGTGGCGCAGTGGTTAGAGTGCAGTACTGCAGGCTACTTCAGCTGACTGCTAGCTGCAGTTCGGCAGTTCAAATCTCACCGGCTCAAGGTTGACTCAGCCTTCCATCCTTCCGAGGTGGGTAAAATGAGGACCCAGATTGTTGGGGGCAATATGCTGACTCTGTGAACCGCTTAGAGAGGGCTGTAAAGCACTGTGAAGCAGTATATAAGTCTAAGGGCTATTGCTATTTGCGAACCAGTAGGGAAGGTAAGTGAATACTACCTCTGATATTGCCCCCAACAATCTGGGTCTTCCCAGTAAACCATGACCTGTCTCAGGATTTATTATTATTTAGCATATGGCTGCCCTAGGATTGACACAAATAAACATGACATACAACTCAGAGGCTTGGATCACTTCCTGATTAACCAAGCAACAGTCTGTCAGTTTGTTGGGAAGTTCCCCAAACATCCTCCAGAAACCTTCTTGAACCTTGAACCCTCAAACTTCTAGGATTCACTCTTTTTAATGGGTCCTACACTGCAAAGGTGTTGTCTGGCTATTATTCTGGATGGGACCAGAAATGATTGGCCAAAGGCAATGCGCATTATATTTAAATTGCCACACATCTGCTCCAAGATGTACAGAAGGTCAAACATGTGAGCACCAGGACATGCTGGACCAGAGATTGTAGGGGTCATTAAGGTCTTGATGATAAAACAGCTGTAATTGACATGATTGCCTTAATTCAAAATAGTCAGAAGAAGGCAAGCATAATTTATTTGGATGCTGAGAAAGTTTTTGTTCTGGTTTCTTGGATGGTTTCTTCTAAAGTGAGTCTTGAGTTACTATATAATAGTAATATATTATATATCATATATCAGTAATTCAAATATTTTCTATAAATATTTTATATTTTTGTAAAAACATTTTATTTAAGACGTAGGTTGCATGTAATCACATATGGTATGGTTTCTGTTTGGAAAATGTAGTATTCCTGAAAGATGGCATTTTTGGTCCTTTTTTAAAAAATACAGCTCAAGAACTCTTATCTGTGCCTTGAGAAATTCTGAAAATATTTAAGAATTGCACTAAGTAAGGCAGGATATAAAATTATAACCTTGACATGTTTAGAGACAGGAACTATAAATTTTTGATTGCTGAATTTTTTTTTTATGCTGATACAAGGATTTCTGGAAGATTTCTCCAATGGTAAATTTTAACTTGACACAATAGGGAAAAAAAATCTAGATAATCTAGATTTGCTCATTTAGCTAATGTAAATGTGTTTTCAATTAATTTAATTGAGAGGTATATTTAATTCACTGTTATTTAGATGTTGTGTTCTTCCTAATTTGACCCCTTCGTGCTATTTTCAATGATCTGATATGTCATTAAATAATTTCTTTTGACAGGAGCATTCTTCATGCTTTTCACTGCATGAATAACAAGTGCATGTTTAGAAGGAGTCTGCTAAGGGCATATATTTTAACTTTGGATCCTGGATGAAACTACGAATAATAAGATTCATTTTTGAATTCAGCCTGAAAGCTACTAATTAACCTCACTAAATTTTGGGCAAATATCCTCATTTGTTCGCTGTTAAATGCTGCACTTAATTCTATTAACTTTTATTTTTTAAGTTGCAGTAGGAGTGGGAGGCTTCTGGATGCTTAACCTAATAGTGGTATTAACCTAATACCACTATCCTAAAAATTATCATTCTGCAAAGATTATTTATTTTTATTTTTCAATGATTTTACATTTCTTGTTCCACCTTTATCCTTTTTACAAATAACTCAAGGCGGCGAACATATCCAACACACCTTTCTCCTCCCGTTTCCCCACAACAACAACCTTGTGAGGTGAATTGGACTGAGAGAGAGTGATTGGCCCAAGGTCACCCAGCTGGCTTTCATGCCTAAGACAGGAATAGAACTCACAATCCCTGATAATTTAAAAGCAGAAATGGACCTGCCTTTCTTCCCAAAGTTTCCTGCTCATATTCCTGCCTTTTATTGGAATTGTCATTGTGTTTGTGTATATGAAAACATGCCTTCACGGTTTCCATATGGTCAGTAGGCTATGAGTAATCAACCTTATTTTTTTTTAAGGTGGAACTTTCTCTCTTTTGACCCACAAAATCTAATTAACCTATTAGATTCCATATCAAGAGGATCCTGATTGGTATCTATAAAAGAAATGTGTAACCTTTTAGGAATGAAATATGGACTTTCTTAGCTTTTCCTTTGCTTGGGAGTTCACAAGAACTCTGGCAACGGTGGGGAAGCAGCTTATATAGTAATGCCACAATCTTAGTCGAGGTGGTGCAGTGGTTAGAGTGCAGTACTGCAGGCTACTTCAGCTGACTGCTAGCTGCAGTTCGGAAGTTCAATTCTCACCGGCTCAAGGTTGACTCAGCCTTCCATCCTTCCGAGGTGGGTAAAATGAGGACCCAGATTGTTGGGGGCAATATGCTGACTCTGTGAACCGCTTAGAGAGGGCTGTAAAGCACTATGAAGCGGTATATAAGTCTAACTGCTATTGCTATTGCTATTGCTGTTAGTCAGATAATCATGTCCCAAAGCTAGAGTACTCTTCCTTTGGCAACCCAGAGTCCCCCTTGGCTTATTTCATAGAAGCAGATGTGGTGTCAGCAAGTGTTCTCCCCACTGTTCCTGGAGGTTTCACTTCTGTTTTATTGAGCTGAATAAGCTGTTCCTATATTTGTGCTTCTTTGCACCAAGTCAGTGCTTTTTAACAAGCAGAAACTATTTTGCTAACCAAGCTGCCACTCGGGTTAAGTTTTAAGTCCTTCAATAACAGGACTGTCTTAGCAAAAACAGAAATGGAGTGGCACATGAGGACATCAACCCATTTTCAATCCATTATATTTATTGTTATGGTTCGTCACATAGTCAGCCAGAGGTTCAGAATGTTATCTGGTGTTTTTGGAGATCTACCAAGTCCTTCCCAAGGACCTGGGATAGGCAGATGTGGATGATTTATGGTCTTAAAGGTATGATGGCAGGTTGTAAGCTGTTCAGAGCAAAACTGCCTTTTGCAATTGACTGGTGGTGATTTTGTCAATGACAATGGTGTTCAAGTGGTGCTCCAGTTATTTTGGGATTGCATCCAAGGCATCAGAAAAGTGATGAGGGATAGTGAGAGGTTGGCATTTTCACTTCTTCTGCCCTTTAAAAGTATTAAACAATTCATTTGGAAGCTTCTAAGTGTCTGGCACTCCTGTGTTTTTCCTAAGGCTCCTCTTAGCAACAGGAATGCACACATCGTTGATCTTAGCATTATTCCTTTTCCAAGATATCTAAATTATACTCTGTGCAAAGTGACACTCTAGCTTCCATATAGGACAAACGTTACAAACTTGATGTCAAACCTGTGCCCATAAATAGCTTTGCACAAAGACTCAAAACAAGGACAAATTAATATCAGAGCATTTTAACCTCTCAGGATATTCTTTGGTAGATCTCAAAGCATCTGTTTTGGGGGAAAAATGAATTAAAAGCAACATTGAGCAAGAAATTGCTAAGCTCATATACATAAAAAAAAATTCAGGCAATTTCAGTCCCCACAAACAACACAATTGTTAATTGACAAGCGACTTGCAATCTGTCTCACATGTAACCTGCAACGGCATAATCTTCCTGCCTCTTCTGCCTTCATCCCAATTTTAATCCTACATCTGCCTAGCCATTCTGTATCTCTGATGAAGTGAGATGCATCTCATGAAAGCTGACATCATTTAATAGAAATTGTTGCTGTAATGACAAAAGGTGCTACCAACCTCCTTCTGATTTTTTTTTTGGAGCAAATGGCACTATTGCATCTTAAAACATTTTCTCACTTACCCTTTCTGTCAACACTATTTGATCACTACTTCAGTTTTGACCGATATTGTGAAAAACACTTTTTCTAGTAGCATCAGTGGTGGGTTGCTCCCAGTTTGGACTGGTTCTTAGAACCGGTAGCGGCGGCAATGAGAGGCTCCGCCCACCCGCCTGGGACGCTTCTGCGCATGTGCAGAAGCATTGTGTGTGCGCGCGTGCGCGCACGAACCGGTAGTAAAGGGTTTTAGAACCCACTACTGAGTAGCATGGAATATTATTTACATATGCACTTTATGTAAATGTGAATATTTTCACAGAAGAGCTGTATATCACAAATTTTAAACTAATAACCTTCTCCTCACCAACCCTCAAGTTTTAGGAACAATTTTATTTCATATTTTGTCAGTATTCTAATGACTAGGTTTTTAAATGTAAAGGCATTTAGATTTCAAAGACATTGAGAAACATTTTGTTGAAAAGCAACAGCAAAAAAGACTTGCTCCTTCTCTGCTTACACAACCATCATCTGCTTGAATCAAGATATAAGATGATATGTAATCAAAAAAGTGCCACTTTCCCAAGTAATTTGGAAAGTCCACTGTAATTTGATGTGCAGCTGACACTGGACAAACTCTGTTGGCACAATACTAGGAGCTCAATTTAATTTTTAGACCAATCAGTTGACTTATGATTTTCAGTGACTCTCCAACTCCGTTGGCTGAGCTCTTCCTCTATGATATATTTTAATAAGGACCAATGAGAATTAAAAATCAGGACTTTTTGCATGCTGGAAAAAGCATGTACATTGCAAATAAACTAAGCAGCCTGCCCTGAAATTGGTACCATATCTTCTCATCTTGTGTACTGTGAACTTCTCTCAATATCCCCAGTACTATACAACTCAGGCAAACCTTTGATGTAAGGGTTTTAGGAAGACAGTTTTAGGAACATAGCAGATAGGTAGACTCACACAAATTTCTTGCAAATAGACCTCTGCTAGAAATGTGGTTGCACTTTCCTTCACTGACATGCTTTACCCTGCACTAGTGACATTATTCACCTCTAATTTCTATGCATGAGCTCAAAGATTTTGTTCATACACAAGGTATGAGGAGAAATCTCTTTCAGCTTCTGGAACAAAGCTCCCTTCTGACGTTTTGCACAACTTTTGCCCACATGAATCTCTCCTTCAAACAATCTTTTCCCATGATGCACCTATAGATGCACAGGAACACACCTAAAGACATAGATGCACGTATAGAGATGCACATTTCAACTTTCAATGAAAGGAAGGAGGTAGCTCATAATCATACCTTTATTTTTACAAGGAAGCTAGTTTTAAAAAAAAAATACATGTTTGTTGTCATTGCTAGTGTAAATGTAAGCTGCCTGGGCCAGATTTCTATATCACCCTTTCTGCTAGCTGTTCACTCTTGTTTTTGGGCAGAGATCACAGGTGGAAGGTATGAGTGCTTGTTTAGCAACTGCCTCATTTAGCGACAGTTTGCATTTACTATGGTGATGAAAATATAAGTTTACAACCAATCCTTACATTTATGATTTTCGCAGGTTTGTAAAACAAAGGGAAGCTGAAATAAGATCTTAAGCACAATTATTTTATTATTTATTATTTATTATTTATTAAATTTGTATGCCGCCCAACTCCCAAGGGACTCTGGGCGGCTCTGGGCGGCTCACAACAATATAAAAAACCATTAAAAGAAAACATAATAAAAACATTTAAAAACAGTTAAAAATTATGGCTTCACTTAACAACTGTTTTGTTTTATGACCAAGTTTCAAATCCCAATTGTGGTCACTAAATGAGGACTAACCATATTTGTTGCCTTGAGGTATTACCAGTATTAACACTGACAGAGAAATACAGTAGAAATAACTTTTATTCAAGCTGTATCATTTGTAAAAACAACTTATTTTTGGTCTTAAGTCTAAGCAAAACTTTACACATATACCCCCATGGCATATGATCACCAGTAGAGATGCTTGCATGTTCAGGACAAAACATTTGTCCTTTGCACTGGGAAAATCAAACTCTGTTTAAATATTCATCTTTTATTCCCTTAAACATTACCAAACAGAACCCTAAATCGTCAAGGTAGTGGAACATTCCATTTAGAGAGAAAGCTAACTTCCCTAAAGCCAAGAATTTTATCCAGGTGGCAGCCATCAGTAAAATATCCATATACAAACAAACTATGTACTTATACTGTAAACTTTGCATGCCATTGAGACAAGTGAGAAGTTGCATCCAACATAGAAGGAAGCAAAAGAAGTAGCCAGATTAAAAGCATAATAGATAAAAGAAGTATAGCTCTGTAGGGGACACACAAGAAGGCAAAGGACAAGGAAGTGGAAATTTGGGGAACCAGATTATTAAGAGTAAAAAAAAAAAAAGAGAGATAGAGATAGATAGATAGATAGAGAGAGAGAGAGAGAGAGAGAGATAAAAATAAAGAGATAGATAGAGATAGATTTGAGAGAGAGAGAGAGAGATAATAAGATAGATGATAGATAGATAGATACAAGGAGAAATAGGGTGTATGGCCTGGAACAAAGAAGAAGTCCATAGTGAGGGAGAGATGGAGCACGTATCAATAGCCTAATGAATAAATGAGGCCTATACCAAAGAAATTTAAAAAGTGGCCTTGAGCATCAAGCACAGAGGACCAACACTGAGTTTAGTACAGTTGGGGAAGGAAGCACTTATAGGCAGGTGGGACTGAAAAGTCATGGACAGCACAATAAGAGGGGTGGTGAGAACATTTTACTAGTGAGCTCTGTACTGACAATCTTGATAAATATGTAGGAGTCCAAGCCAGGGGTGAAGATTATATTCATTCATTCATTCATTCATTCATTCATTCATTCATTCATTCATTCATTCATTCATTTTTCATATTTATGTATATTTACATATATCCTGTCTTTATTATTTTACAAATAACTCAAGGCAGTGAACATATCCAACATACTTTTCTCCCCTTATTTTCCCTACAAGAACAACCCTGTGAGGTGGTTTGGGCTGAGACAGAGTGAGTGGCCCAAAGTCATCCAGCTGGTTCTCATGGCTAAGGCGAGACTTGGGGTCACCCACTTTCTAGCCTGGTGCCTTAATCACTAAACCAAACTGGCTTTTATATAATTTCTTGATCAGCATATTGTACCTAATTAATGATCAGAGATTGAGGGGATTATAATATAGTGACCCGTGACTGCAAATAAATATTGCTAAGAATATTTTTGCAAATATTGAGTTTACACTTACAGGAGCACATAGTGTACAGATTAATCCAAAGACTAAATAATTATGTGGGCTATTTGGGGAAGGGGAGAAGAGGAGAGAATATTTGGCAAACTAGACTAAATAATGCCTGTAGAGAAAGAATTGCATTGGAGGTTGAAGGAACCTTTCTGGGCATCAGTCAAATACAAATGAACAGATTTTGAAAACAGAATTTGTCATGCATTCCAAATAGATAAGGAACAAAACGAGTTAAGATGTCAGAAACATTTTAAGCTTCCCAGATGAGGCACTGTAAACATGTGTCAAAGCTCTATGAACATGAAAATGTTTGTGGCTTTTACAACATTAAATAATAGATGGTGGATACTAAAATCTCCATTTAGTCCATTCTATTTTTTTTTATATGATTATTACTGTTCCCATTTCCTTCTGGTTAATCAGAATGTCATTACAAGAGAATAGTGACGATAATGATGATGTACACAGCCTATAATAGTTCATCATTGGATGAAAAAAAATATTTTTGGGATTACTATTCTGTACCAAATTAAAATATAACACTCATGCCATTATCACTCATATTTGTACATTGCACAAAAGGAGAGTTGGCTAGAGACATAAACGTCCTTCATATGAGCCTAAGCAGGAGAAGGTCCATCTCAGAAGTAGGTAGAATCTGGTTGATAACAACTTTTCTTACTAAAAGTATACCCAAAATAAATTCCAAAACTCTGCATGATGTTGGTCTTGCATTAGCTTAATACCAAATTTCAAGAAAGTTTCTGTTGTATACGTGTGTGTAAGCCTGTGTGTGTGTGTGTGTGTGTGTGTGTGTGTGTGTGTGTGTGTGTGTGTGTAAATTTTGTTTTAATGTTAAGAAAGTTCATTGGTGGTGGTATGATACTGTTGCTTTTCAAAATTGATAAAATTTTAACCTGCATATTATAATATAAAATGTAATTTTGCTTGTTATCATCATAGGGGGGGGGCACAATGGCTCAGTGGTTAAAGACATTGAGCTTGACAGCTGGAAAGCTGACAGCTTGTGTTTGAGACCCAAGCACCATGTGATAGCGTGAGCTCCTTTTACTTGCCCCAGCTCCTGAGCCCAACTAGCAATTCGAAAGCATGCAAATGCGAGTAGGTAAATCGGTACCACTTTGGTGGAAAGATAACAGCATTCTGTACACCTCGGTGTATAGTCATGCTGGCCAAATGACCACAGAAGTGTCTTGATATAATGCTGGCTCCTTCGGTAGGAAATGGAGATGAGCACTCCCTCCCCTCCCCAGTCAGACATGATTGGACAGGGCAAACCTTTACCTTTACCATCAGAGCCTGGCTTTCTTGCATTTCTATTACACCCACCCAAAAAAATCCAACACCCCCCACCACACACACACACACAAAACCAGTGACTTTTACTTGGGCTTCATTTCTGGTGATTACATAGGCAAATGTTCCCTATCTCAGCCTGTATTTCTTTTAGATGTCCCAAGGGTGTGTGTGTGTGTGTGTGTCTATAATCCCTTTCATCCACCTATCTTTTTTCTCTGCTTCCTTCATCCTTGCCAAGCATAGCTCTCTCTTTCTCTCTTTTGTAATCCCTCAGCTGCTGGAATCCGATGCTTGAAGTATGAGTATTTCCTCTGCTGATCACATCACTTCAAGGAAACAGTCAGTCATTACTGGGTTCAAAACTGAGTGATGGTTTGCCTCTGGCAGCCTAGGGGACTCATTGTAGCTATCTTGGAATGCATAAGTGGAAACTGATTGACTCCCTTCTCTTACCTTTTCCAGATATTTAGTTTCACAGCTACATAAGACTGTGTCAAGGAAACTCGGTTCTTCCTTTCCGTAATTGGCAATGCAGAAATTAGCACCTTTGCAGTGATGTTGTATCTGATAGTAAATCAATAAGGTAATCTTCCTCCAGCTATCTAGGACTTTTGGGGGGGGGAGAAGGAGGTGAAGAAGGTGTTATATTCATTTGCACCAAACATTGATTTATTTGTTTTCTTTCTTTAATTAAAACATTAGTCAGTTTTCATTTAAAGTAAACCCCAAATGATGTTCCACATGCTAAATACTATTGCAAAATAAAAATAAAATAAGCAAACAGCATGATGTTAACATCACCAGTTAAACACTATGGAGTTGACCCAACGCTGGATGAACAATAAATCACCAGTTGGCACTGAAAGCTAGTAAGTGAGAGTATCAAGCATGACAAAGGGAGGGGGGGGAGGAGTTACTTCAATCAGTTTAACTTTGTTGTGGTTGCTGCATATGGCAAAACGTGGCACTATTAAGAAGACAGCTACTGAAAATGTAGTGCTTTTATTGGCAGGGAAAACCTAGACATTCTCAGCATACATCTTCTTTATCAGACTTAGGAGAAGCAATTGTATGCTTCAAATCACATACAAAGTCAGATTTAAACAATAATTATGTCCAAAATGACCCACAGCAAAGGATCTTGATTTTCTTATTATAGACTAAAGCAAGAAAACACATAAGAGATAGGTAAATGGTTGGAAAATAAGATAACAACAAGATAACAGAATAATAGAGTTGGAAGGGACCTTGGAGGTCTTCTAGTGCAATCCCCTGCTCAAGCAACAAACCCTATATCATTTCAGACAAATCATTGTCCAATGTCTTCTTAAAAACCTCCAGTGTTGGAGCACTCACAACTTCTGGAGGCAAGTCCTTCCACTGATTAGTTGTTCTAACTGTCAGAAAATTTCTCCTTAGTTCTAGATTGCGTCTCTCCTTGATTAGTTTCCATCCATTGTTTCTTGTCCTGCCTTCTGGTGCTCTGGAAAATAGGTTGACCCCCTCTTCTTTGTGGCAGCCCCTTAGATATTGGAAGAACAGTGCTACAGAGTTCTAAGGGTATAAAACG
Source organism: Thermophis baileyi (assembly GCA_003457575.1). Classification (NCBI taxonomy): domain Eukaryota; kingdom Metazoa; phylum Chordata; class Lepidosauria; order Squamata; family Dipsadidae; genus Thermophis; species Thermophis baileyi. The sequence goes on from QLTV01002691.1 coordinate 2,084,316, forward strand.
AATGCATCATAAGGACAGCAGGCCTGGAGTCTTCTGTACATATTTCTCTGGTTAAAAACAAAACAAAACAAAACAAAACAAAACAAAACAAAACAAAACAAAACAAAACAAAACAAAACAAAACAAAACAAAACAAAACAAAACAAAACAAAACAAAACAA
>QLTV01002691.1:2084568-2101602 GCA_003457575.1 Thermophis baileyi
ATTAATATCAGTTTTAGAGGTACATTTTAAAAAGAACTTTACAACATTAGGCATTTATTTATGTCTAAATAACTTGAGATAAATGAGAAAATGTATATAAAAAAGAATGACCACAGAAATATTTGCACTTTCAAATGAGCTTCTTCGGTAATTTATATGAACAGTTTTACACACAGGCAGTCCTCGGTTTACAATCATTCATTTAGTGAGTGGTTGAAGTTACAGAGGTGCTGTAAAAAGTGACTTATGACTATCACAGCATCCCTGAAGTTATGTGATCAAAATTCAGACACTTGGCAAATATGTGTCAGTATTTATGAGGGTTGTAAGCGCTCTGAGTTCCTATGGAAGCTTGCCATTTGCAACCTTCCTGGGGGGCTTCCAATAAGAAGAGTCAGTAGGAGAAACCACACTTACTGATTGTGTGATTTGCTAAAGACCACCGCAAAAAAGGTTGTGACACAACTCACTTAATGACCACGTCACTTAGCAGTGGAAGTTTCTCTATCTGTGGTCATAAATCAAAGAGTGAAGAAAAGTCCCTTGGGAGTTGGGCGGCATACAAATTTAATAAATAATAATAATAATAAAGCATTCCGTGTCAAGAGTTGTGCAAATATATTTGAAAAAAATGTACACCTTTTCCCTTAAAATCGATAGACTGCTTTAACTCAAGATAAAAATGAGTGAGATTTCTATTAATTTGGTGAGTTCTATGCAAATATTTCTACCTTGAGTTGATGATCTTCTATTGGTTATCTTGCTTTTTTGGGTGATGATAGAGGAAAGCATTCAATTTTTTCCCCCCATCTTTTCAGCTTCAAAGGAACTGAAAGCTGGAGTCGTTTTTTCTTTTTGTTTTTTATGTGGATTGGAAACAAACACTGATCAAAATTGTTTTAATATTCTAATATTTTGCCAATATCACTTATCATTTCATATTTCATTCTTATTTTTGAGTAAAATATGGTATGCTTTCTATATACAGAAATTCTGCAGCTTTTCAGTTTTTGTCTAAATGCCTGTATCACAGTCTAATGCTGATGATTAATTCTAGCAGAAGGGGGGAAAAACCTGGAACAAACATTGTCCAAATATTTAGCACACTATTATGAAATCCACCCACTACTTGGCTGAAAATCTTGTGTGTTTGTATACTTAGCAGACAATATTTATTCAAGAAAGTTTTTATTTGCAAGTGAGGAATAACATATTTTTAAACATATTTAAGAAAGTGTTCATGTATAATGCATTTTATGTTGCATAATATGTTTCATGTGTAATATATAATGACATTGCAATCTTCCTTCTTGTAAAAGAGAAATAATTTTCTGTGTTGTAGAGTCAGGGTTTTTTTAAAAAAAATTCCACAATCTACTTTCTAAATTAAGCATTTTAATTTGATCTGGCTTATCTAAGTTTGACCGAGCTTGGACCAAGATCAGAATCATAATTGAAATTGCTTTAGGCTGAAGCAGAAAGAACATCAATTTGGATGGGGCCATTTAAACTCAGTCCAGGGATCCAAATTAAAGTATCTGTGATAGATGGCTGTCCTCTTTCAAAAGATCAGTGTAATCAGGTTAGGTTTCTCTTGAACACATTCAGTGAAGGAGAGCAGTGGTTCTACTGGCAAACTTCACTTAGTATCAGATTCCCCCCCCCTAACTTTCAACATGTTGTCGTTCTGTAAATTCATTATTCTGTGTCCTGCTTTCTAGGCTGATAGAGGACAGGTCTTTCGGATATTTGATGAATTCTTTCATATACCCCCCTTTCCAAACTAAACCTTCTTTCTGTCAGGGTTCCAAGTAACAGACCCAAAGCAATCAAAACCCTGAGGTCTAGAGTTTCCTCAAAGTATGAATTTATTAGGAATGTCATATTGGCACAGCTGGTGAAAACCCGACTCTGAAGGACCCAGAGTTTTCCCCACCCAAATCAAAACCCCAAGTTCTTGCCCCCAGGTCACAAGTCCATCACATGGCCCAATCAGGTCGCAGTCCCAGCTCCAGCTGGTTCTTGTCCACGCCCCTCCAACACCTGGTAGAGCGTCCTTGGCTCCCACGGGAAAGAATGTTATTTTGGCTACACCTCCCCCCAGCTCTCTCTATCTCCCCCCTCACATTCCCACAGCTCCAGCCGGCCTTGCTGTGGCAGCCCTGAAGATGCTTCCAAAATGGCTTCAGGGCTGACATTTTCAGTGTTTCATCCACAGGACTTAGTTTCCAGTCCCCTGTTCATCACTGTCGACCTTTCAGACTCTTTTAATTTTTATTAATTTATGTATTCTTTTATAATTTTATTATGGAAAGGTTGTAGTTACTGGTTGTCTTTAACATACTGCTGTTTTAGTGTTTTGAATTTGTTGCTTATTATATGCCTTGCTGAAAGAAATTCAACATTAATACATTAGATAGCTATAAGACATTCTTGAGTTGAGTTTAATTTTTGACTTATAGCAATAGCAGTAGCATTTAGACTTGTATACCACCCAATAGCACTTTAGAGCAGTCTCTGGGCAATTTACAATGTAGAATTATTTTCATATTGCCCCCAACAAGCCAGGTCCTCATTTTATTGACTTTGAAAGGCTGGAAGGGTGAGTCAACCTTGAGGCTCGTCAGAATCAAACTCCATATAGTTTTCTTGGCAGTATGATTTCTTCTGGAATTTTTAAAAATTATTATTACTTTTCAATTGAGCTAATAATCCTAAAGTTTCCCAGTGATTGCTCCTCCAAGAACTAACAAGGTCCATCTGAATCCTTTTTTTTTTTTTTTTTTATTTGTTTTTTTCCTTTAACAACCAACATATTTTGTGGACAGTGTAATGACTGGGCCAATATATTTTTTACACAGTGCTAACATTAATGATACAATTACATATACATAGTTTTTGTCTTCCAACTTCTAACCTTAATATGCTCATTATAATTATAATATATTCTTTTATGTATCAATATATATAATACTATTTTCCCAATTTGTACTTATTTCTTTTTCTTTTTTCCCACTTGTTGGGGTTCTTCCATATTTACCTCTTTGTCTTTAAACAGTACTATTCTCTCTTTATGATTCTTTATCACTTTCTCCAAAAATATATTTAAACATCAATTACATTTCTTCATACAATATATTTGTTGACCCCTGTTGAATCATTAATATTTTAGATATTACTCAAAGTTCCACCATATTTCCAATATCTCAATTTTCTATAGACATCAATAAAACCAATTATTAATAAGATTTAATCAGTCCCAGGATTATCTCTCTAAGTCCCCTGAATTTATAGTCCTTGAAAGCTATACATTCCAGTATATTTTTTGCACACTGTTAATCATAATAATACATTTAAATATACCTAATCATAGTCTTCCACCTCCTAACCTTAGTATATTTGTGGTTATAATAAATTTTATTATATATCTGTATATATGCTACTATTTTCCCAATTTGTACTTTCTACTTATTTCTATTACTTTTTAATACAGTCACAATATTGCAAGATATTATATCTCTATCCGTCATCTCTCAGTCTTTTTAGAATTTCATCATTTATTGACTTTTTGGTAATTCTTTTATATTTCTCTTTTGGGATCCTATATTTCTTTCTAACATTTTTGCACAGATTGATTGTTCCCTCTGCCTTACCCCTTATCTCCTTCTGCTGCATCATTTGGATACCCATCCATAACCTTTTCATTATTTTTGGAAAATCTTCCTTTTTTTCTCTGTTCTATTGTAAGCTCTCAAGGAATTATCTATTTGATTCTTAGTATTTATTGTTACTGTCTTTTCAGTGCTTTTGTTTTCTTGTAACTTATTTTGATTTGTCTCCTTCACCACTCCTTCTAGTTTCTCATCTGTCTTCTGAGTATTATGTTCATCTTTTCCTACCATTTGTTGAGGGTCTTCTACACTCACATATTTATCTTTGAACAATCCCATTATCTCCTTATGACTCTTTGTCACATATTCGTAAATACTTTTAACCATCACTAACATTTCTTCATAGAACTTTATTGTCTCCTGATGAGTCATTTTGTTCCAAATTAATATATTAAAAATTACTCAATACACCTCTAATATTCCAGTATCCCAATATCTAAAAATTCCAAAAAAGTCAAATATTAATAAAATTTAGTCAATCCTTGAATTATTCCTCCAAGTCCCCTAAATTTCTAATCTTTAAAAGCTATAAATTTATACTTTACAGTCTTTATAATTTCCAGTTTACACCTTCCCAGTTGTCCAAATTTTAGTCTTGTTTGTCTTTTCTTTTTCTTTTTTCTTTCTTTCCCCCCTCCCCCCTTCTATCTCTTTTCTTCTTTTGCCTCGTAGGGTGATCTATCAAGTGATGTTACTAAACCAAATCCATCTTGGCCCACCAGGTTTTCTCAAATCTTTCAAATCCACCCTTCAATGAACAGTTTCAATAAAGTTTTAGTATTTATAGTTCAGTTTGCCTTAAAGAAGCTTCAAAAAGCTCACTAAATATTTCCAAGCATCCAAATCACCTTCTAAGATAAAGTCAGGTCAAATAGCCTTCCAGGTGTTGTTTACTTTCTCTCCTTTCATCACTTTCACTTAAGTTTCCCACATTGCAGTACTCTTCTTTCTCCAGTAGATGGCTCCCCTGCTCCCAATTCCAGCATTCAACAGAGTGTAAAAGTCAAAGCAGCTGATTTTCAACCAACCAGGGGGGTTAAAGATAGAGTTTAGAAAAGCAGTTTCTCCCAATAATCACTTTTCACAATATTGTTCGACTTTTCCAGGCTTTCTGTGTTTTAAAGCATCCTTTACTGGTAGATGTTTCTTTTGCATCTGAGTCTTTAATCTTTAATCTTTCTCTTTAGTTTTTAGTCTTTAATCCTTCTCCGTAAATCCAATCACCGCTTTCTTAATGTTTGGAGATTGTTTTTTGGAATGTTTTACTTGGGTTAAATCTCTAAGGTAAAAGTTGGAAGTTATCTCACCCAGTTTCACTACTCTGTCCATGGACCGCTCCAGCACAAGATCTTATTGTCCCGGTTGTCCCAGCTTGTGACTGACCAAAATGGCCATCGTCCCTGCTGCCATTCGAGAGAGCTTTCTTCAAATCAACGAGGAAATTGCGGTTTACTCATGATCGACAAAGCGCCTCTCCTTCCTTCACCAACCCTCCAGGGCGGCTTGACCCCATAGGGTCTCCTGGCAAGCAGTTGCTGGCTGCATTTCACGGAGCCCGGCAGAGCTCCACTATTCTGCAGCCGTTCCCGCCGCGACGTCAACCAGAAGTCCTGAATCCTTTTAAAGTGTATTCTAAGGAGTAGCAACAATACTCAGAATAAGAGCTGATCAAAGCAGAATAGAGTTTAAAAAAAGCAGAATAGAGTAGAATCATGATGCAACCTCAAATCCTACAACATAGATTTGCATTTCCCTTTTTTTTTTGCAGTTGCACCACATTGTTGATTTATTGTCAGTTTGCCAAGCTAGGTTTCTCTCTTGTACACTTGATTTTTGTTTTCTAAGTGAAAGTGGTATTCATTCTACAACCAACAAGCACATGCAACTTGACAGTGGCCACAGAAAGAATTCTTTAAGATAGATTTGCTTAAAATTGAATTGATATTATGTGGCAATGGGTTGGACATGACTTCACAACTAACAATAACAAATTCCGATAAGAAGTATGGAGCTCAATCCAAGAATTCCCCATCCAGCATGTTCTGTGCCCTATCCAGAGGTGGGATTCAGCCGGTTCGGATAGGTTCGGGTGAACAGGATGTTAATTTTATGTCCGGTTCAGCGAACCGGTAGTTCTGACAACCAGCTGACCCCGCCTCACCCCTCCCTTCCCCTCCCAGGAGTCCCCACATGGCCCGTTTTGGATCCCAGGTAAGTGCAGGGGGTGCATGGCGCCCGGGGAGGTGGAAAACGGGCCTCCCAGAGGCTTGTGGAGGGTGAAAATGGGCCTATTTCCAGCCTCCAGAGAGCCTCCGGAGCCCGGGGAGGTGGAAAACGGGCCCCCCACAGCCCATTTTTGCTCCCAGAAGGCTTCAGGGAGGCCTACTAGGCCCAAAATGGGGTGCAGGGGGGCAGTGCCCCCCCGCAGCCCATTTTTGCTCCCAGGGAGGGTGCAGGAGGCTGAGTGCTGCCTGTCACACCCCCTGGCCATGTCCACCATGGCCACGCCCACCCAGCCAGTCATTAGGGCAGAGAACCGGTTGTTAATTTATTTGAATCCCACCACTGCCTATCCTTAACTATTATGGATAGAAATGCAGATCTGGAGATACAACTCCATAAACCTTATAATGTACATCTAGACAGACACCACAGAATAATATGAATGCAGCTTCTCATAATGATGGGCATCCTGAAAGTCTTGGTAAGTAAAATGCTTTTTATATAAATAGTTGAGTCAGATCAGACTTGGCCAATAAAAAATTCTATTCTATTCTATTCTATTCTATTCTAAAAAGAAAATTAATGTTGGATATAATGTAGTCTTACATTGAATAAGCCACTGGTCATTTGTCATCCACTGCTGTAGCATCAACACTCTGACATAGTCTTTCCAATTGATAATGGTCTTTTTTATTGTTCTATATGTTGTTTTATTTCTGGATTATAAGATAGACAGCTATACAAATGTTGTAAATAAATAATTATCCAGAAACAGTAGATGTAGCCTTTTCAGAATTCCTGGTTGACATGATCAACAAAATGTATTTCAATCAGGTTATCTGTATCGATACTTGCAAATTTTTCAACATTGGTGGTAATTTGCTTTATTTTCATTAAGGGTGCGATTTATCTCATTCATTAGAACTAATAAACATATGACTAATCTTTAATTAAATCCAATGAGGAACTACATGTCTTCAAAGGAAGGATACAGATAGTTGAGAGGAAGTCCCTAACCCCAGAATAGGGTGTGTTGCAATGCCAGCTTTTCTTTCTTCATCTATTGAATATGATGAAGAAAGCACAATGTCTTATTTTAAACAGCTGACACACATGTTGTATTCCTAGAGAATATCAGTTGAGCAACACTGTTCTAATTTTGACTTTGTATGCTCTCACAAGATGGCGAGCCTTCCATCTCCCTGCATTTGTGAAGAGCAGAATGAAAGCACAGAAGCATGAGCTTATTAGAAACTTGGTAAACTAACTTTGAAAGAATTTAAATCTTCAGAAGATTTGAACTCTTGTCCTCAAGTCTTGTCTAGAGCACTAAAGATGATTCAACACAACCTTATGTAATATTTTTGAGAAAGGATGGTGTCACCTGCTAGGTGACTGGAGGAAGGCCAGTGTTGCTCCTATATTCATAAAGACAAGAAGGAAAATCTACAGATAAAAGACCGTCTTGATATCAGTAGGATAGGAGATATTTGGCTTGGTTAGTTGGATTTTCTTTCCTCTTTTTTTCTGAAAACTGTTAAACTACAGGGTATATTCTGCCTCCACATAGAGATAAATCACATTGTCAGGTTTTAGCAGTTGTGATTGGAGGGATCTACACACACACACACACACCACACTCCCCGAAGCTCTGGATCTATCTGTAGCCCTGGAGGCCCAGATTGTTTTTCCCTGATGTGTAGAAGGTTTTGATGTTGTGTTTCTTCCTCCTGGCATAAAAAAATATAAGTGCATGAATTTTCTGCCTGGATGCAGAAATTTTATTAGGAGGCAAGCTCCATTGAAGATGAAGGAAGTAACTGTCAGGTAAATATTTGAAGGCTGCCCAAAGAGTCCTACTTGCAATGGAATAAACGGTAATATCTGCTGCCACATGCTATTTATTCTGCATGGACAAATAGAAACTGACATTTAGTAAATAATGCAATATAAATTGTTATGTGACTCTTGTATTTCTTCCTTTCTAAGGCAATATGTAGGGGAACAGCATTTTGGTCTTCAAACTGAAAGCTTTTAGCCAAAATAATAGGAATTATTCCAGATCTGTGAAGAGAAGCTGCTTGTATTTAAAGGGAATTTTTAGCAAATGATTTCTCTTTTCTGTCTGGGATGTTGTCCACCTATAAAGCATGGCATAGGGCCAGTGTATTTAAGAGACAACCCTCCAATTGTTCCTATTCATCCCATCAGGTATGGCAGAAGGGACATGGTCTAGATCCTGATGATTAGTGAACAGTATCTAGCAGGATCCAGGAAGCATAATTTTTTGTCACGATGGCCATACCACCTGAGGTTAGATTGGCCCCAACCCTGTTAGCTTTTTGGAAAGTCCCTGGCTGTTTTCCTGAATGTGGGATTCAGGAGAAGAATTGAGCCCATATGTGTTGGTTGCATGGTTTCCTTAGTGGCTATTTTATGCTTCTTATGTTTATTGCCCTGTTAACATATTGTTTTCATTTTTTTTTCATTGTCCAAAGTCACATTTAGCAAGATGGATAGCCATATAAATTGATATAAACAAATAAATAAATACATAATTTTTACTTCCCAAAATATCTTTGGATCCCGAAACACTCGATGTTGGTATTTTTAGAAGAACCCTGTACTGGAATTGGGGGTTAACAGATTTGCAGAGAAAGACCTGTAGTTGGAGAACTTGAGATAAAGAAACAATTAAACAGAGATTCTTCTTTTCAGATTAGTTGGTATAATATTTTGATGATCGTTGTTAAGATCTATCTGAAGGAATTTGACCAGTGCCTGGAAAAATTAGTTTAAACCAGGAAAGCGATAGGAAACAAAGGGGGGGGGGAAGCAGGAAGAGCAAATGTCTTCTACAGTAAACAAAACAGAATCAGAGAAGTTGGCAATAACCAAGAGAGAGTCCTTGAGTGCTATAAAATAAGTGGCTACTTCTGAGTCTACAGAATTGACATGACTAAGGAAAACAGGGGTGGGATTCAGCCGGTTCGGACCGGTTTGGACAAACCAGATGCTAATTTTACATCTGGTTCGCCGAACCGGTAGTTGCAAGGACTGGCTGGCCCCGCCCACCCCTCCCAGGAGTCTCCACGCAGCCCGTTTTGGATGCCAGGTAAGTGCAGGGCCCGCACAGAGGCTCTGGGAGGGCAAAAAACGGGCCTCCCAGAAGTTCTCAGCATATCCATCTTCCATCTCCCTTTCATTGCATCTGTTACTGAGAAGGCCAATAATTATTTACTTTTGCTTTTCTGTCTAAATTTATTGGAGTAGTAAACAGAGGTTAAAGCAATCAATACAAGTAATCTTACTTTAATGGCTTATTTGTGCAAAAGGAACATTTGTTATTCTCAAATGTCTTCTAAATAAAAAAAAAAGTCCATCATTTGTACCAATTTACATCATTTGCTTAATGTCATTACACGAATGTAATAATATGGATGTCAGAAAATTAAGATAAAGTTAATCTAAATCTATTTGCCTTGTCTGGATTGTTTGGATGCAATGGATATCTCTCTCTGTTATTTCACGGGGATGTCCAGATGGATGTTTGTCTGTTATATTTAATGTCTGCTTAATGGTCACCGTTAAAGTAAGATTTCCTTGTAAAAGGGAAGTATTGAGTGTTCCGGTTCTTTTAGCATCTTCTGAATTTATTTTAATCTCATAGAATCCAGGGAGTTTCTAATTTTTCATAAGCAGAAATAATTGAGTCTTTTCCAGGTGGCTCTTAAATGCTTTCACTGTAATTTGAGAAATGAGAGGGATCAAAGCTTGATGGAAGAGCAACTACTTCTCAAAAGAAAACCCAGGTTCAAACAAACTCTAGTTAAAAGGATCAGCATGTGATAAGACCAGTCAGTGAGGAGAGGAGAAGCATCACCGGTCAGAATAAATAATGTCACACAAGATGCAGAAATAGCTTCATACAAGAAGATCATTCTTATTGCTGAATACATCAATATGCTTGTGCATTTGTGTATGTAGATTTGCTGTGCCTCTGTAAAATGAAAGTTTAGGGCAGGGGTCGGCAACCTTAAACACTCAAAGAGCCACAAAGGTCCTAACTGGAAGCCCCCCGTTCAATTCTGGAGCTGATCAGAAGTCCGGTTTCCCCACCATAGAGTCTCCTCCTAACGCGGCATCCTTTTTCCTCTACCTATCCTAACCGAAAGCCCTATCAATTGTGGAGCTGACTGGAAAACCCGCCCCTTGCCATAAAGTCTCCTCCTGCCGTGCCCTGCTTCCCCCCACCCTAACCGGAAGCTCCTCTCAAAATTGTGGTGTCGACTGGCGACAGGGAGCCGCAGCAGAGGGATGAAAGAGCCTCATGCGGCTCCAGAGCCGCAGGTTGTTGACCCCTGGTTTAGGGCATAAAATCACTTCCTGTTTGTAAGCAGATAGCTGTAGCTAATGCTAATCATTCAAAGAAACAGGTTTTTTTTAACCAATTCATTGGTTTGCTGGTTTGACTATATAGGACAAGTCAATGGTTGACATAGGAAATGATTTATTTATGTATTAACCACTTTTACGGTATATGCCCACCTATCTCACAAGAAGCAACTCTTGGTGGTGTACAACATCTGTCCTATATCAGCAATATTCCTTTACAATATCCAAAGCTATTCTCCAAAGCACCTGAGGGTAGGACAAGAAGCAATGGGTGGAAACTAATCAAGGAGAGAAGCAACTTAGAACTAAGGAGAAATTTCCTGACAGTTAGAACAATTAATCAGTGGAACAACTTGCCTCCAGAAGTTGTGAATGCTCCAACACTGGAGGTTTTTAAGAAGAGATTGGACAACCATTTGTGGTGTAGGGCAGTGATGGAGAACCTTTTTTCGTTCGCGTGCCAAAAGGGGGGAGTGCGGGGGGGTCCCGCGTGCAAGTGCCCACACCCATTATTGCATGCGCCCCCCATGCATGCGCGAGTGACCCCCCTGCTCCCGGCACGCGATGGCACGCCTGTTTTTCGCTCTCACCAGGCTTCAGAGCCTTTCTAGGAGCCTGGGGAGGGCGAAAACGGCCTCCCCCCCCCAGAAGCCCTCCGGAGGCAGAAAATGGCCCATTTGCCAACTTCCGGTTGGCCAGAAGGCCCGTTTTTTTGCTCTCCCCAAGCTCCAGAGCCTTTCTAGGAGCCTGGGGAGGGCAAAAACGGCCTTCCTCTCCCCATCCGGAGGCCCTCCGGAGGCCAGAAATGGCCCGTTTCAAGTTGGGAAAATCAGCTGGCTGACGCGCGCATGCATGCCGGACCTGAGCTCACGTGCCCACCGATATGGCTCCATGTGCCACTTGTGGCACGCGTGCCATAGGTTCATCATCACAGGTGTAGGGTTTCCTGCCTAAGCAGGGGGTTGGACTAGAAGACCTCCGAGGTCCCTTCCAACTCTGTTATTCTATTCTATCCAGGCAATTGCATCAGGCTTCCAAACTCTTCCTTTATAATGCATGCTTAATTAACAGATGGTCCTTGACTTACAAGAGTTCGTTTAGTGACAGTTCATTACAACGGCATTGAAAAAAGTGACTTCTGACTTCTGAAAAAAGTGACTTCCATGGCAGCATTTCCATGGTCATGTGATCAAAATTTAGACGCTTGGCAACTGACTCATATTTATGACGGTCGCAGTGATGTGATCACCTTTTGGCGACCTTCTGACAAGCAAACTCAATGGGGAAACCAGATTCACTATACAACCGTGTTACTAATTTAACAACTGCAATGATTCACTTAACAACTGTTGCAAGAAAGGTTGCATAATGGGGCAAAATTCACTTAACAACTGTCTCACTTAGCAACATAAATTTTGGGCTCAAATGTAAGCTGAGGACTACATGTACATGCATGCATCACATTAATTAGCCCTGAACCAAATAAAGACTACTACCTAAAGTACAGGAGTGTCCTTGTAACAGCTATGAGTTACAGGAGAAAGGCAGAGGTGATGAATATTTGTCCTTAAAGTATATGGTAGTCCTTATATACCGTTGTGCCATTCATCTGTGGACACAGAAGGGGCCAGGCTCAGCCTGGAAGATAATTCAGGTACAGCTTTGGGCCACCTTTTCCAGAGGTAGTCTCCATGTCATACAGAAATATAATGACTCTCAATATCATTTTATTATTTTGTGAGGTAATATTAAGGGGGGGGGACATGGGATAGCAAACCGAGAACTTGTGAAGCTACAAAGATGTAACATTTTATCGTTCTGTTCTTTTATTCATTCTACTTATTTCCAGAGAATCTTTTGGATGAGAAAAAGGGCTGTATTAGAAAGTAGAAAGGGAGTTTTCCATCCAGGGCAATGAACAGACCACTTACAAAGTCATAAAGAATGCAGAAACAACCCTTTTACTAATGCATAGTATGGCTGAGTGTGCATAACAACAGCTCACTTGGCTTGGCTATTATAGGGTCCTTAAGATTCCCATTCCTAAATGTTCATCCGGCAGTAATCAAACCAATGAATGCTTTCATCCTAAAAGAAATCAGATCCTGTCTTCAGCATAAAAACTAACTCTATCTACCACTTTCTATCCTCAGAAAAATGTAACGAATAATTATTATGCAGTCTTTTCCACCAAAACCTTATTCCTCATTTTCAGTTGTGTGCATCGAATAAACCATGGTTCAGAACAAAAATGAATAATTTAGTCTGATATTTTAATGATGAAAGAATTCCCTTGTCTGGTCTTTGGCCCACATGAATTGCATACAAAATTTGTGTTTTTGGTTTTCCCTTTAAATCTTATACCTTCCTTCTTTGCCTCAAACATTTCTATTTTTTATTTTTAGAATGCATACAAATGCCTCTAGACAGTTCTGTTTAGGATATCTGCTTCTTACCCACAGTTGCTTAACATCTGAACATATTTTGTTGTCTGAAAATTCTCACATTGAGAGGGAGGGAGGGAGAGGGAGGGAGGGAGAAAGAGGGGGGAGGGAGGAGAGAGTGAGTGAGAGAGAGAGAGGAATGGAATGGAATGGAATTCAGCAAGGTTTCTCTTCCGTGCCCCTATTTGCTCTATTTGCTCTGGGAGAGAGAGAGAGAGAGAAAGAGAGAGACATAGAGAGAGAGAGAGAGAGAGTGAGAGAGGTCCTGTGAAAGAGGGGGGAGGGAGGGAGAGGGGGGAGGGAGAGAGAATCATTTTTAACAAATATTGAAGCCTAGCTAGCAAGAGACTAGATTTCCTTAGGTATTAATGGTTTTCTTCCCCATAATTTCGTTGCTTAGGATCAAAGCATAGTGATGATGGCATAGTAATAATACTAAAGACCCTTTCCTTTTTCAGTAAAGTGAACAAATTACTTTGAATGTTGCTGTAGAACACCACCACATGCTGGCCTCAGGGAGTTACAGAACGTGGAAACCGTGATAGCATATTGGAGTGAAAGACAGCAAATTAGAAAATGTTAACTCTAACTCTAAGGCATTCCAGCAAAGTGTTGGTGGTGTCTCAAGTCAGGATTGCTTGCAGTCAGGCTCTTGTAACTTATCTCTTGCACCACTACCACAGTTTCTCTCACATGACTTGCATATTGAGCTGTGGCCAGTTCTGGATCTCTGCTGCTGAGCTAACCCATAAAGGATTCATACAAACCCATCTAGGATTCACAGATTCAGACAGAGGATCCAAACATATGAGGGACACATTAACACTGGCTGTAGTAACTGAAGTAGTTATTTGAATCTTACTTTACCTGGCAATGGGACAACATTCTGCACTGTATCTCAGGCCAGAAAGATAGCTTAAGGATGCAGAACAAACTCCTAAGGCTTACTTGCCTTCCAGGATCAGTACAGACAGATACACAAAAAATGAAGAAGGATGTTGTTTTACATGAATACATTTGCTCCCGGTGCTCTCATTTCATCTTGCTCCTGAGCTACATAATGATTCAAATGGAAAACAGAAATGATATGGATAATTTCAATTTTACAATTCAAACCGAATAGAAAAGAAAAGAAAAATGTTGGTATTGTGATGCACCCTTCTTTACATAGTTCATAAACAAGATCATTTGCATTATTCAGAATAAAATTGGAATGTGTGTATGTGTATATGTATGTGTACACACACACACACACACACACACACACACACACACAGATCTTGGTGTATTCGTGTGTGTGTGTGTGTGTGTGTGTGCATGTGCATGTGTGCACGCACACACACACATTCATTTTAGCCATTGTCTATCTGTTTTAATCTATCTATCTATCTATCTATCTATCTATCTATCTATCTATCTATCTATCTATCTATCTATCTATCTATCTATCTATTTCCAAGTTTCTTGCATTTTTACAATCAGCTTTTGTCTAATAGGGTTCTATGCAGATACAGTTTTGCCATGAATATCAATTTGCCATGAATATCAACACCATTTCACTTTAGCCTAAGTGAGACATCATAATTCTGCAGTTGTTCTAAACCTTGACATGTCACTTGGGTGATTTTTGAACATAGATCTTGTGCTCTTCTGAAAAAATGCTAAATCTATATGAAAAAAAAGAGCACCTGGCTGATAGGTTGCAGGTTTGCAGAGAAGAAGGGAGGGCTGAACTGAGAGTAAGCGTTCTTAGCAGTTCAGGACTGGGGCTATTTGCTCCTGTTTCACTCTATGCCCTTTCTCCATACCTGTAATCTGCCATTCAGGCTATTTCTGAACAAAAGCCTAGAGCTCTTTGGAAGATCACTAAACCTGTGACCAAAATTAGTCCAGGTGACAATTTGGTAGCATGGAAGAAAGGTTGTAGAGAAGAGGGGCACGGGGAACAATTTCTGACTTTTTACCTCAATCCCCTTCTCATCTGAAGAATGGTTGCAGGAACTGGATATGTCTAGTTTAATGAAAAGAATGACTGGGGTGACATGATAGAGTGTTCCAATATCTAAGGGGCTGCCACAAAGAAGGGGTCAACCTATTCTCCAAAGCACCTGAAGGCAGGACAAGAAGCAATGGATGGAAACTAATCAAGGAGACAACTTTGATTAATGGATAATGGTAAATGGGTAGAAGCCTGTTAAAGAGAGATCCAACCTAGAACTAAGGAAAAAATTCCTAACAGTGAGAACAATTAATCATGGAATGACTTGCATCCAGAAGTTGTGGGTGCTCCAACACTGTAGGTTTTTAAGAAGAGAATGGACAACCATTTGTCTGAAATGATATAGGGTTTCCAGTTTGAGCAGGGGGTTGGACTAGAAGACCTCCAAGGTTCTTTCCAACTCCGTTATTCTGAACTGTCAGTTGGACAAACAGGGATGGAGGAAAGTTGTGGGGCAAAGCAGAAGGAAGTGCTGGAAGTGAGTGCCTGAAAAAAATCACAATTAAAGTAAGTACTTGTGGAAGACTTCCGGTTTATCTTTCGGCGACATTGGAAGCCGAGACCGCGAGCTCCGCAGCCAGCTCCGAACACTCCATGTCCGAGGGTCCGGATTTGGACCCAAGCCCCCCCATAGAGGGGGCAAAGTGAAGGGGGACCACCAGGAAGGTAGAGGGGAGCCGCATCTCCCCGCCCTGAGCTGGAAAGTCCCTAGCCGATGGCATGGAGCAGCGGCAGCAAATATGACTGCCACAAAGCTGAAAGAAGACCAGAAAAACTAAGACTGAGCAGGAGGGAAAAGTGAGTGATTTGCGATCTGGGTCAAAAAGGATTGTTGTTTTTTAAGTATACCCCAAAAATATGAGGGGGAAGAAATATGGAAGCCAAATGCCAGCGGCGGGACACGCATATTAAAATTTGGGGGGAAAAATGTTCGGGAACTAGGAAAAAAAAAGTTGTGTTTGAAAGTTTTAAAAGAAGATGTGGTTCTGGAAAGATACTTTGTTTTAAAGGAAAAAATATTGATATTTGAATGAAAGTTGTCTCTACCTTATTAAAACTAAATTGACTATTACTGACTATTGCGTACCTATCTATATGCTGGATTTACAAATATAAAATAATGAAATGGAGAGCGCAGAATAACGAAGAGGAAGAATATTGACTTTAAGTAGGAGTGCCATTTTAAAGAAAGAAAGAAGGGTGTAACCCTTGGAACTTTTGTTTCTGCTTGATAAATAAAGTTGAATAAACTAAAAAGAAGGAAAAGAGGTGGTAAAGACCCCGGATTTTTCCTTTGAAATTTGGTTGGATTGTAAAAATGACCACAAGTGGAAATAAAGACATGGAATGGATTCATCAGGATATAAAGGACATTATAAATGAACAGTGTATGGGAATGAAGGAAATATGGATTGCATAGAACTAAAACTGGAGAATATAATACAAAAAATAACAAGTGCAGACCAGACAAATGAGGAAAACACGGAGGATTTTGGAAGAGTGGAAGAAACAGAGGAACTGGAAAAGAAACAATAAGAAAGAAAATACAACAAAGGGATGATGAAAATACTGAGGGTGAAAAAGGGATTAGAGCAGAAGGGGAAGATTTTAGATGGTATGGAAAAGATAGGGAAGAAAAAGCCAGAAAGGGAAAAGAAGAAAAAGCTAGAAAAGATGAAAATAAAATAAAACAACAAAGGGGGGAAAAGAGAGAAGAGAATGATAGAGAGTATAGTAAAAAAAAATGGATTTAAGAGTAGAAATGAGAGAGTGAAAAGAAATGTGTGGGAGACAACAAAAAAAGAAAAAGAAAAGAGGATTAAAAATGTGGAACAGGGTAAAAGATAAGGGATAAAAAAGAATAACAATGTGTATGTTAAATTAGTACCGGTATATTAGAAGTAAATAATATGAATAACTGTTTATTGTGGTGATAACAAATAAAAAATATATATTTTTGAATATAAGCTACGAATATAGAAGAGTTATAATACGGAAAAAATAATTTGTATTAAATATATGTATGAATAGGTTGTAGAAATGAAGCTATAAAATAACATAAGAAAACATGTGAAGAATGTAAATGCTAATTAGAAGATTGAAAGTTGATAATCTTGAAAAATGGTTTGTATGGAGTATAGGAGATAAAAACTAGTTTTGAATGATTGTTAGAAATGTGATAAAGTGATGGAATTAACTGTTAAGAAGATAAAAAAAAATTTTTTTGATTGTTTAGAAAAGAAGTGAAGTAAAATATATTAATACTAGAAATGTATATATACTAGAAATATATAAGGAGGGA
>QLTV01002691.1:2111240-2126635 GCA_003457575.1 Thermophis baileyi
AGGCCATCTTTATGTAGAGCAACAATTCGATTTTTCAGATCCTCAGAGTTCATTGCCATGAGGTGCCATGTTGAACTTCCAGGGACCAGTATGAGAGTGTGAGTGATAACACCAAATTTAACACACCTGCTCCCCCTTCACACCTGAGACCTTGTACCACTAACAAGTCACATGACACCAGGGAGGGAAAACAGCTACTTGGGCCCCATTTGGCCATTATCACTTAGGGGTGCACTCACTTTTGCTGCCAGCAGTTTAGACATTAATGGCTGTGTGTTGCATTATTTTGAGGGGACAGCACATTTACACTGTTATACAAGCTGTATACTCACTACTTTATATTGTAGCCAAGTGTCATTTCTTCAGTGTTGTCATATGAAAATATATACTTAAAATATTTACAAAATGTGAGGGGGTGTACTCACTTCTGTGACATACTGTATCTGGGCTTAGACAATAATCTCCACCCTGAACTAAACTATTCTTCTGTTGAAAGACAAATGACGACAGGAAGTATAGATTCTGGCTAGTTCCAATGTTATTCTGAAGACTTTTTGCCATTTTGCTGCATATTTCCAGAGTAGCTTTTACATTTCTGTCTTTTCCTACTCAGTTTGCATTTGATAAATCACTATAACAAAGGCACAGAATTTTCTCCTCCATGATAGCCTTGAATGGGATCTTCAGAACTCCTGAAAGTTGTCTTTGTATTGTGATTTGCAATGTGACAGAAATGGAAAGACATAATTGTATTATTTTAACTTAAACCCATTTCAGTATTTGACACCCTGCCCTCTATGCTTTGGAGAAATGTCAAAGCACGAAAGTGGTTTTTGTCTTTAAAGAAAGCCGGACTTCTCTTGAGAACAGGCAATTCTTCATTCGATTGTAACATTAAACCTTTTATAAGAATTTCTTTTTTCTTTGCAGGTGAAAATTACCTTTGTCACTAATTATTCAGGCTTCAAGATAGGAGCTTGGCTGTGTTTAAAATCTAGAGGGCTTTCATAAGATTCTGTGCTGATCTGAAATCTTCTACAAAGCTCAGTGTTCCCAGATCAGCAACATTTGAGAGCTATGTTGATTTATTTTTATCAGCTTTAATAATGTTTTTGAAAGGCTGAGAGTCTATTTCCTTACTGGGGCGATCCTTGCCTGATTCTTCTGCATGGCTCCAAGCCCTAAAGGTAGCCGCTCAGACAAAAGTGATTAGAGATGAAACTGACTAGAACTTCTCTCTTTGCTGCACAGTTTGTAGCGGATTATTTGGAGATGGGGCAATACTTTTCATCCCCTACTCATTGCATTTCAAACTAAGATCAGACAGTCATTTGTCAATCATGTGCCCACATTGGGATGTGAAAACAGTGGCAGTGTTCTAGTACTAATATCCAACCCTTTTCATGATTAATGGAAAGTATTAACATTTACAAACATTACTTTAATATCAGGTTCTTTTAAAGCACAAGTTACCTATTTAACAAAGGCATCTGCAACCTACCCAGTCAATAACAATAATTACATCAATAGTGAAGACTATAAAGAAGGAACATTGTAGTACCATTTGCTTAATTTAGTCATAAATATACAAGTTGTTTTGCAAAACTCAAGTAGAAAGAAAACATCTGGATTTTTCTCCCCTATTCAGAACCCCCATCTAACAAGACTATCTTACAGGAATTAAAGTATCAGTAGACCAATTTATATAAGAAAAAATGTACAATTGATGGTGTTTCCAAAAGAACCAACTAGTATAAGGAAGTGTTTCAAGCAAGAATATATAAAGTATTTCATCAAAGATTACGAGTTTATCATAATCTTGTCAATTAAGATGATAATCTATCACTTATTTATTATTCTAATTATCAATATGTAAACTTCATCTTTACTTGGTTCTGTAGCTTCTCATATCTTTTTCCTACTGTCATGCAAGCATACAGTTTATCTGAGCTAAGACGTGTTTAGGATAGACCGTAATTGTTGGCCTTCATTATTTTCAATTCTGACCATTCAATTCTCAGTCTTTGAATCAGACAGGTTTAAAACAAAGTGTCTTGGTTAAAGACAACAGAATTCTCTTATACCAAGGTTTCTCAACCATGGGAACTTTAAGAAACATGGACTTCAACTTCCAGAATTTCCCAGCCATTCATGCTGGCTGGGGAACTCTGGGAGTTGAAGTCCACATGCCTTAAAAATGCCAAGGGAAACTACACAATCAGGAACTATATAAAATAACCTTTTCCTCAGATAAAATGTTAGAAACATCTTCCAAGTTAACCTGGGAAGCCTGACGCTTGTGTTACATTATGTTAGCAAGTCAACTGTACATAGCAGGACTTATTTGGACTTAATTTTCATTCTTCGTTACATCGCTCTGCTTTTCTTATCCTGGATAATTTCTACACTATACAAGGGTAATATCTCACTCATCTCCAATTTCACCTGTGATTTATTCATGGATATCCTCCTATTTGCTTTACCTCCAGATCAGTAATAAGGCTTGAATCAATGACAAATGTAAGCAGACTGATTTGGTCCTGTTGTTGGGCTTATACTTCAAAATGGCAGTGCAATTGTCAATGAAGTGCAGATAAACTCCTGATGGGCTTATTTGACAATGGCAGTGCAGTGCTCCAATTAGATGGAACTGAGAGATACCACTTTAATTAAATATATAGTACCTTGGTGTAATGCTCATAAAATTTTCAAATGGCAGGTTCAATACCCAGTCTCTTGTTTCTTATGGACATTCTTAAAAATTATTAAAGGCAAAATATTTAACACTGGTCCAATAAAATACCAGGTTTCTGACAAAACCAGTGTCAGAATTTTCATTTTGGCGCGCCCTATGGTATAAATTTTAGGATTACTCTACTTGTCTGAATGGCTGTTGCCTTAAAATGCTTAAGAAAAGCAGGGAGGGTATGTTTTGCAAAACAGTGGCATGTAGTGCAAAGCTTCATAAACATGTGAACGATTACCAGCAGATTGCAAAAGAACAGCAAGAGAGAATACACACAGTCTTGCAAAATAGTTTTAGTATAAATAAATGATCTATCCACCTACTATAGAACTACCCACATTACAAATTTACATCAAAATTGTTAACATAGAACGTTGCAACTTTGTATACAAGATGCATTTTTATAAACAGCTTTGATTCTAAAGTTGTTGTCAAGATGGATTAGAAAATGCAAAGCAGCAAGAGTTTATTACATCACACACCACCTGTTCACAGTTATCAAAACAAATGTTTCCCATTTATATTACTGAGGTTTCCAACAGAATGTATGATATTTTCCCTTCTATTTAAAATGAAATCACATAGTTTTATAAAAAAAAAAAGATTTAAGCTTGTAATTGTTACCAGGAATGTCTGAAGAAGGCAGTGACTTAGCCTCAGCTGGCAAGGGCAAAACTACTTCTGTGTTGCTGCCAAAAAAATACAAAGATATGCCCATGAAGCCACCTGGTGTCAAACTCAGCTCAAGAAAGAATGCACTTTTACTGATCACAGTCTTAATGCACAAGAGGACACCATGATTTTAAACTGTTTGTGAAAAATGAGAGCCGTCCAGGTGATGTACAGAGCAGAACTAGAATTAATGCAGGGTAGAGGATTTGAGTTAAGCTTCTTCATTGCAGAAACTAAACAGAAATGATGTTAAGAAATGTACTATTCCTTACTAGAGGTATTTCAGCAGAAGTTAAATTACTATTTATTTGGATACTCTTAGTAGCAAGATTCTTGCACTGAGCAGAAAGATGGTATCCCTTTCATCTCCATAGTTCGATGAGAATTAGAAATGACAGCCATCTCATCACTATGATTCATATTAAAAATTGTGTCCTCCTTGAACAATAATTGACACAAGGGATATACCGTATTTTTCAGAGTATAAGACGCACTCCCCCCCCCTAAAAGAGGCTGAAAATTTGGGTGCATCTTATATTCCGAATGTAGCTTTTTCCGAAGCTTTTTTTTCCAGTCCTAACGAGGTGCTAACAATCTTCCCGGCTCTGCAGGCTTTTTTCATTGCTACTCCCTCCGAAGGTTTTTTTAAGGGGATAAAATAATGTGCTGAAGCTGACCAGACTAAGGACGCTAGCCAGATGAATACCTGGTAGGCAGATTTTTTTCCCCTATTTTCCTCCCCAAAAACTAAGGTGCGTCTTATACTCCAAAAAATACGGTAATCACATACCTGCAGTAACAATTTTGGTTTCCTCACAGTAAAGTACATTACAAATAGTTGTTTCTGATATGCTGTCATCTTTCTATTCTGTATTATAGAATTATGAACAATTACATATTTATTAAAAAAACAACAACCCTGACCTGTGGTAATTACCAGGTCAGCTTGGATTTTTCAACAAAAAAGCCTTGTCAATCTTTCATTTCTTCAATCAGGAAACTTCCTGGATATACATATTTCCTCCTCTGCCTCAATTCATCCAATCTAGCTAAAGTAACGACTCTCAAAGCGCAATGCTTTGGAACAGGGGTCTCCAACCTTGGCAGCTTTAAGACTTGTGGACTTCAACTCCCAGAATTCCTCAGCCTGGGCAGTCAGTGTGATCAGGAAGAGAAAGGATAAGAAAGTTTCTACTCTCTTCCACAAACAGACATTTTTGGAGGAGCAACTAACATTCACAGAATGAGAACCAGCAGTTCATGAGACAATAGCAATAGCACTTAGACTTATATACCGCTTCATAGTGCTTTACAGCACTCTCTAAGCGGTTCACAGAGTCAGCATATTGCCCCCAACAATCTGGGTCCTCATTTTACCCACCTCGGAAGGCTGAGTCAACCTTGAGCCTGGTGAGATTTGAACCGCCAAATTGCAGCTAGCAGTCAGCTGAAGTAGCCTGCAGTACTGCACTCTAACCACTGCGCCACCTCGGCTCTTGTGGAGATGGAATCTTGTTTTCCAGGATAATTGAACATGTTCCACAAGGTTACTTTTTATCCCTCTTTCTAAAATATTGTCAATTCAATGCTAGTCTTCTCATTAATTCTAGACTTTTCTTTATCCAGAGAGGATATTTCAAACTTTTAAAGAGAAAAAGAAAGTACAGGTAGTTTTCTACTTATAACCATTCATTTAGTGACCGTCCGAGGTTACAATGGCACTGAAAAAAGTAACTTATGACTATTTTTCACACTTATGATCATTGCAGCATCCCCATGGTCATTTGGTCCAAATTTGGATGCTTGACAACTGGCATATATTTAGACGGTTGCAGTGTCCAATAGTCCTGTGATGACCTTCTGCAACCTTCTGACAAGCAAAGTCAATGGGGAAGTCAGATTCACTTAACAACCATGTTACTACGGTAACTTAACAACTGCAGTGATTTACTTAATAACTGTTGCAAAAAGGTCATGCGTCATAAGTAGAAGAGTACTCATGCTGCTGACTTGGATAAAACCCCCACAAATTAATCTGAATGAAACATTTTGCTGGCAAAATCAGAATGAGCAGCTGGGAGGGGAAAAAAAGGAGTATAATTTGCTGTATTCCATGCAGAAATGATTTGCTGTTTCATAGTATATGCAAAAATAGGCCTGCATTGTAAAATATGGCAGAACTGTGGGACATTTTATATGGGATAATATGAAGGGAAAGGAGAAAAGTTTGGTACCTTAGATAATGACAGCCAGTGTCATATGATGGTTTAGATATTGGATTAGGACCAGGTTCAAGTCCTTCTTCAATAGCAACTTATCAGATAACCTTAAGCTAGTATTTCTTAGCACCCCAGTTAAAAGTTCTTAGTTAACTTTTTTCTCAGGGCTGTGGTTCAGGGGTGGGTTCTGGACCCTTTTGCTGCCGGTTTGCTCAGGGTCGTGCCATGCACAGCAATAAAAAAATAGCTTCTGCGCATGCACAGAAGCAAAATCCAAGATGGCGGCGCCCACGGAGACACCGACAGAACCGGCTCCGTGATGTCATCGCGGAGTTACTAACCGTTCTAAAGAACCGGTTAGAACCGGTAGGAACCCACCTCTGCTGTGGTTGTAGTAAAAACTTGGAAAAGGAGTTTCCTTAAATTTCTGGAGGAAAAACAGATTATAAATGAATTAGATAAACAAAAAAGATCCATTATGTTATAAAGGAAACCAAAAATTACACATAAATGTTTGATTAAAAAGTTTCTGAAAAAGATCAAAAATATCCATTTTAAAATACATCTCCATAAAATTGGCAAAAGGAGAACAGATTTTATAGCATACAGTTATAGAATACTTCCAATAAGGTTCTTGGTCTTAAGAAAGAGTGGCGCACCCTAATTTGCACCATAAGCTCGAGGTGAGATAACTTTTTGAGTTGCAATTGGTTACCTCTAAATTTCTTTTCTCAAGCCCTCCAAGCCTATTCCAACTGGATAGTTCAAATTCAGTAGTTTGGTTTCCAACCGCTTAAAAATACATAGGAAAATTACAACACTCTCGAAAGGAAAGATTCTTAATTCATCCATTTTGCAAAATTGCCCTGTCCAGTCAGTCTCCCCCAAATGAGGACTTCTAACTCCTAGGGGCTGTTTTCAAACTCAGATATGTGGATATTTTTAGGACTCCTCACAATTTTTTTTTCTCCCAGAGAGAAAGCTTTGAAAAATTAAATCTGACCTACAATAGGAATCTATCCATCTGTGAAATTTCTGTGAATAATGTACATTTCACTTGTGAGGCTCTGCACTACTTAAGAGTAAACTCCTTGACCATTTTTCCCTAGCAGACTTCAAAATGAATTGAAATTTCATTTGCTCTGTGTCTTTAGAGAGCAATAGAATGACACTGCCATCTGCCGCAGAATGTAACAACTGGGGGGCTTACACTAAAAAAAAAATAAAAATAAAAAAAAGATGTACCCAATGTTTAATCCAAAGGTTATTTAAATAACCTATAGATTCACAATAGAGCACTTGATGAACAAATCTGCCTTTCCATTTATATGCATTGACCTTTCATGTTAGATCCATATTTAATTGGCTATGATGTAAATTATGTTTCATCTCCACATAATTTACAAAAGTCTTTTTTGTAAAGGGTATTTTGGTGATTTTGTTTGCCACTTGCTGTTAATTGGGACCTTAGATAAGAAATTACATCTACCTACCAATATGTATAAAGATTTACATTTTATATAGGTATGTGCACATAATGTTACATACATACACATACATCTGCTCTTAGGAATGATGGCAAAACAATTCTTGTCTCCTGGAGTTGTCTTCTTTACTTCTCAGAATGTAAATGCATACACAACTCCAACAACTACAATGTTCCCAATTGTGGCTATAATTGCAATCCATAACAAAATGGCATCATTTGAAGAACGAGATGTCTCCTCTGGCTGGTTTGGCACTGAGGCAGCAGTGTAGACATTGGCAGATGAATTAAACAAGGAATATTCCGTGCTAAATTCTTCATTGGGCGAGTCCATAAACACTCCTCCCATAACTGGAAGCTGCAGAAGACAAATTTAAAAGATAAAAGTTAATGTCCAGATGGAAGATGACCATATAGACACATATTGCATACAGAAAAGTAGCTAAACTCCACTGGTCAGTAAAGCTGCAGACTATGCTTTAGATAAGGTTACCTGTTTTTAAAAATAAGTTTTGTCTAAGCAGATGTACTGCATGAAATAAATATGTTTTGCATTCACGTTACAGCAACATCTCCTTTCAAAGGACATCAAAATTTCATGAGCTCTACTCTTCCATGAAAAGCGTGAGGTTTGGAGGTTTCCAACAGTGGGTGATGAAAGTAAAAGGCCCTTACAAGTAGAATATGACTATATTGCCCTCCAAAATAACACAGCAAGGCACATCCTTGCTATGGATGCGTCAGAACACACAATGCTTTTATTGGAGTTGATGGGCTGCAGTTAGGCAACACAGTTAGAGGAGTCCGATATGATTTAGGCACTCCTCACCTCCTCCCCCTAATGGAGTCACTTCCCCTACCAGACTAGAATAAACATAGTTTACCATATTATCTGAATCAAAGAAATTATGTTTAGAATTTCGTCCAAGCCAGCTGGCTGGGGAATTCCGAGAGTTAAAGACCATACATTTTAAAGTTTTCATGTTTGAAAAACAATTTTTGAAGGAAAACTGTACTTGGAGTGAGTGTTGATTAGAAGTAGGAAAGGGGTTTGAACTGGCAACTTAAGCCAATTCATTTTAACCTTTCAAAGGCTCATTTTTTGTTTCTTGGCTATTGATTCTGTTCTCTCTTCCACCACTACCACCAACTTGCATTGTGCAAATAAATTGGAAAATGTTGTCAACTCTAAAACCATTGCTTTGGAATCTCCACATTTGCAAGCAGTTCATGATAAATACCAGTCAAAGATTTCAAGCTTTTGTTAGTATTGTCCAAGTGCTATTAAGAAGGAGAAGGAAAATAGCATCCACAAAGATAGCAATTCTTCAAATGGAAGTATGGTTCAAAATATGAAAATGGCTTTAAACCAAGATGTGAAATTAGCATTTTAAGCTTTTATTAGAAACTTTCAATATAATAAAATATAGAAAATAAACAAGAGTAAAGATAGAAAATAAGAAACACAGAAAAAAGAAATAAATTGACAAGAAACATACAATTGTGCCTTCCATTCTTCTTCTGTTAAGTAATTGTCATAAACCTTTCCCAACTTCTTGTCTCATTTTCAACCTCCATCAAATTAGCATTTTAGAAAGCCTTTCATTTTGTACAGATTATGTTCAATCCATTATCTTCATTTTGTATAACTTTTCTCATTCATTTAATGAAGAAAAAAAAATAGGACTCCTGAATTTTTAAAAGATGTAGCAAAATGTTTCTAACATGATCTCTGGCTATATCATAGTTTTAAAGCTTGGATTATTTGCATCTTCCTCCTAGAAGATGACCACCTTGATATTGTTGGATACTTCAGTGGCTCCAATGTCCTTAAGAACTCTGCTGGTGGATGTGGAAACATCTCATGTGATAAAATAGAAACAGGATAGTAGAAATTAAGGGTAATCCATAATGGGGAAGAGAACATGTGAGGCTTTGTACACATTAGGATTTCTAAAAGATGCAATCCCTAGCATTAAACCTGAAATAAGGCAACAACAAAAAAAATCACTTCTCTATTAATGCCACAAAAGCAATATGGGTTTAGCGGAAACATTTAAACACGTTTGGGTGTCAAAGGTTGAAAAGCATTGGGATCAGTATTATTAAAGAAATGACTAATGGTGGATTAGGCATCTCTGTGAGTAGCTCTGTGAGTAGGGCCAAGACTGTGGTGGAATTGAAGCCAGGAGCTTCTTTCTGGCTGACAAAAGTCCTTCTAGAGGCAAAGAGAAATCTTTGGAATTACCAACTTGCACTCTTGGAAGGAGACCATAGAAACTGAGCTTCTTGTGTTCTGTTGTGAGTTGAAGTTTGGGAACGAGGGGATTTACAATGTGCCTTTAACCATTGTGCAGCCTTAATCGATATTTGATCAACAAATATGTCACTTTCTTAGACACTTTTGGACTTGCATTGCGAATTTCAATACAGAATATTCTGTATTCTGAATGACAGTGAAGAGCAAAGACTTTCGATGAGTACCACCTTCTTGACATTAAGAAAGAAGAAAAAAAGCTATTTCAGTGGATTTTAAATTAAAAGCAAAATGCTTAACAGGATCAAACCAGTTTTAAACAGATAAAGGGGACAGTGATTCTCAAAAATCAGATCTTTTTTTGACAAAATTGTTTCTGAAAATAACAAAATTAGACTGGATTTTCATGGGAATGCTGATGTTTATTTTTAAGGAGAATTATTGCAGAAAATGTTTGAAGACGTTGGCAAAAAAGATGACTGCTATGGTTAAAAAGGAAACAGAAGGAGGATAAAAAAGATTGAAAGGAGAAGTTAAGAAGATTAAAGAAGGCAACTGACTGCAAATGCAAAAGAAATTACTGACAAAGTGGAAGTTTTGCAAAGTAAGACAGAAGTTATAGAGAAATGGAGAAAGAGTTGGACAACATTTCACAAAATTAACATCCAAGGGCTTAGCTATAAATCTATAAATTACAGAAACCTATCTGTTAGCATTCATAGATATTTAGTTAATATCAACACTGTACAACTGTATGTTCCTATAACAGATGTAGTGAAAAAATTAGCAGATAATTGTAAAAGTTGCTATATGAAAGGCCACAAAAAATAATGATTGGAATGCCAAAGTTAGAGAAATGAAGGAATATGGGTTGAGTCCAAGGCAGCTCAGGAATTTGTGGTCTCCAAATTGTGGTCTCTTTTCTAATAGGAAGCTATCCTGTAAGCATCAGCAATAATGTTGATGTGTCTTGGACTTTTCTAAAAGTCATTGGGATAGGTCCATCATGTACATGCGACTACGGCTGGCAAGAAATCCCAAGAGATCAGAATCAAATAAAACTTTACAAAAGAAAAAGAAAAAAATGGAGGAGGGAGATTTTTAATTAAATACAGGATTCCTTAGTCTGGTGATATTTGAATGTGCTAGATTTTATAGTACCAGGCTGGGTGATATTAGCTGAGTATTGTAGATACTTCAAAATACTTGGAAACAATTACTTTGGGGCGGGGGGCAGAATTGCAGAGAAATCTGAATTATAGTTCCTTAGAATTTAAATCTGGCAACATCAAGTGGAGAGTAATCAAATATAAATGAAACCAGAACGTAACTCATGATAACGTCCCAGTTCAATTTCTGGTAATTCTGGTAAAAAAAAAAAAAGGCTTGTCTAAGACTCTGCTGTCAGTTAGAGAAGATTAGACTACGTAGATACTGTAATAGCATGACCTGATACGCAAGGAAGCTTCTTGACTTTTCAGATTATTTTTTTCCTCTGTAAAAATGCTTTCTCCATCATGAAAATATTTCTAGCCTTTCCAAAGGTTAAATAACTCTCATGCAAGCAGAAAGGGATTAAATCAAGTATATTTTCACTTTCCAACTAAAGCTTTACTTAGAAAGGTCCCATATGTCTTTGACAGCTGAGAAATTGATAGGAACTGCTATACTACCAAAAGAACTCCCCATAATAAATGTGCAGAAAGCAAACAATCTAATCACTCAGCATTCATTTTGGAAATCCAGTCCTGATGATTTTTACAGTCAAAACACACATGGATTAGATTTTAAAGGAAATGATGCATCAGGGGTATGGAAAAGGACAATGAAACTTTGCCCAAGAAATTGAAATGAACAAAGAGGTTTAAAATGGGCCAGTTTATTCTTACTAAATAATGGATAGAATGGCTTTTCAGGAGTACTCAGTATCTACAAAAGCAATTCTTCTTAATGTAGCCTTTGAATTATAGAAAGCAGCCACTTCTGTATATGTCTGTGTGTGTGTATACACACATAATCACAAACACACACCATGTCCATATGAGGTGTAGCTTTCTCCAACCTTGTACTTTCAAACATTCAACTCCACCCAGGTGATGATGACAATGATGGTGAATATTCTTCCCAAAGGATTTCCAACTGATGCACGTGTGACTCCTGCTCTTAAGGACAAAGAGATTTATAGCCTGGAGGCTATAGCCTGAAGCCAGGAAAAAATAAAATTTGGGAAGAGGCTAATGCCAGTAAACTCCAACTATATACCTCTTCCATCAAAATCTAAGTACAGGTATTCCTCACTTAGCTCAACAATTGGGGTTGGCAGGTCTGTCATTAAGCAAAGCAGTCACTAACTGGGAAATCACATGACTGTGACTATGGTTGCAATTTTATTTCAGCTTTCCTTTTTTCCCCATTCTCCCACCCTTGGTAATGTTCATTCCAGCACTGGGATAATTAGAAGAGAATTATTGTTTGTATTTACAGTCATTGGAGAGGAAAGGATTATAAGAAAGCTCACAATGGGGAATATATCAGGGTTCTTGAAGCTCCCAGACTGAGTGTGCTTGGGGCTTCCAAGCCACCACATTCCTTTTAACGTGTATTCCCCACTGTGTGCCTGCTTATTCTCTTATAATCCCTTCCTCTTCAATCACTCCTCTCTGCAAGGGGGAAAAAAATCTTGAATGAACATTCAGATATCTCTCTTTAAGGTGTTTAGCCAAGTCTCAACAGAAAAAGACTATTTTGTGAGAAATTCAGACACCATCCAATATTTCAGCAGTTCTACTGTTTATGTTTCATGCGAGAGTGCTAAGCAGCAACTATAGAGGCAGATTAATATATATTCACTAACAAGAATGAATTTTAGTAAGTAGTACTGTAGCAGAACAGAACTTTTATTTTCAGCACCTGTCAGGTGAATACTAAAAGAAACATGCCTACTTAGAAACAGATTTGTGTCTGCAATTTTCAGTAATCCTATGGCAATATTAAAATATAAATCATTCACAACTGCAGGCCTCCTAAGAAAAATGCGAACAAAAAATGTGACATTTTCACCAAGATAAAGTAAGTGAAAAGGTAATTCTTCAGAATGGTTAAGATCTCTTTAAAGTTAAAAACTTTCATTCTCAAGGAAAAAGAAAGACCTTTGCGGTATATCAATATTAATAAACATTAATAAACAAAATGCAGTTCTATATGTTTTGTACAATTTATACTATGGTACAATTGTACAGACGCTTACTCAGAAATAAATCCCACTTATTTCAATTGGACTTCTTCCCAGTTAATTGTGAAGTAGACTGCAATTTAATTAATCTGTTTATTCCAATTATCACTACAAGGACACAAATAGAGGCGCACTAGTCTTTGCCACAAACCTGGTTATATGTTTCCTGCCATTTTTGATTGGTGAATTAAGATGGATGAGATGTGCTTTAGAGTTGGAACCAAGCATGGAAGGAAATATTAAAACTCTAAAAATCTCTCCAATGCACACAATCAACTATCTAGTGCCAAATGGCCACAGGATGATTTTTTTTCAACATCTTGAACTATGTGATTGTGTAAATATATTTGCAAGCTTTATGCATCAAACTTTGTCCTATTAAATTCTCTGTAGGAAAACCTTAATTAACTTTAACGATCCCCAAAATTTGGAAAACTGGCTTATCGAAGAGTTTATGGTTTTTGCATATGCAATTCTTTTCTAAAGTTGATACAAAACAAAAGTGTGACAGTACATTTACATTACCTTATTATTTTCTCCACTGCTGAAAAGTACAGAATAAACAAGAGTTAAGTCCATGACACGAATCTGGCAACCTTCAGAGGTATGGGAGTATAATTCTCAGAAATCTTCAGCATGTGCTGGAAAGTATTTTGGGGAGTATAATGTCTTTAAAGGTCATGAGGCTATAAACACTGCTAGCCATAAGATTACTTTGGGAAGAAGACAAACAATAGCCAGATATCAAAAGCTGACACTTAATATTAAAAAGTCAAAGCAGCATTTCAGTTGCCTCTTGGGTGGGAAAGCCAACATGAGCTAAGAAGTATCTAATTCAGAAAGAAGTCTTTCTAGAGAGCAAGTATCAAGTTTTTAATGATTGTTAGTGAAAGTTAGTGAAGATAAAAATAGGTATATAGGTAGAGATTAATATGGAACAAAAATGAAGGATAGACACAAGAGGAATGAGAAATTCTTCCAAAATATGATGAAGGGAATCATAGTAGAAAAAATGTAAGTGACACCAGAATGGATAAGACTGATTTAGATAATTTAATATAAACTGTAATGCTAACTAAAGGCTTATATGAGTTCGTTTGAGAGTATGGCAAACTATGGAGGGAAGAGTCTAAAGTACCTGTGGATGCAAAATCACAAAAATTTTAATGCTCTGGGTGTGGAAACAGACACACATGGTTAGGCATTGCAGGCAACAAGATGTAGGACAAAGTAGACCTTTGGTACGATTTGGCAGGGTTCCTCTTACACCAGCATTGCATTGGTACTCAGAATGGGGGATAACTTAATTTAAATTATAGGCAGTTTATTTATAACTGCCAATGGAGGAGGAGGAAAATGCAGGACACAGTTGAAGGGCATCAAAGGCAAAGAGTAGAGACAAAAGACTTAAGAAGAGAAGGCAGAGGTAAATATTGGAAAAAGAAGAAACTGGGGCAAAGCCGAGGATCCTGGGAAGTGGTGGATAACATGGGGGAAGAAAACACTGAACATCCTGGATAGGGCATAAAGGCCCCACAGTTGGAAGACATTTTGCGAAAAAAGGTATCTATATTTATAGGAAGAAATATCTGCAAATAGTAGCATCTGGATACATTTTTATATTATATAAACCCCCATACCTTATTTTTCCCCATATACTGTTATCTACTAGATTCTCCAAATCATCCTTACTGATTCATGATTAGTCTTCATAAGCTAGATCACAGTATTCCTAAATTTTAATATACCTCAAGGTAGAACAGTTAAATTGATGCACCTACAATGATAATAGAATAGTTTTTTCAATTCTCATTTAAATAGTGAAGCTATTGCAACACAATCTTGAAGAAACTCATGCATTCAAATTCCTTTCTCCTGGAGAAAGGAAGAAAAGAACTATTAAAACGTGTGACATATAGTTACTTTCAATATATCACACATTTGCACAGCCTGATGTGCAAAATAATGAAAGTTTAAATAATGCTGTCTTGGAAGTCTGAAGTTTACCAGCTGGCAATTAAAAATGTTATTTTCAAAAGCATTAGTATATGTAGTATCCTTACTTTGAAATTCCTTTTATTTTTCTTCATGTACCATTTTGACATTTTAATGGGGGTTAAAATGCACATTTCTAGACTGATGGTTCCTAGTATGAGTAGCCATTTCCCATATTGTGTAGATTTATAAATTATTTATAAAAACCAGGTATTAGCCTAGATGCCTTCTGTAGGTAATAGATAAATTAACAGAGAATACAAATACCATTGATGTTACTCATAATATTATAGCCCAGATGTCTTCATCCGTTTGTTCTATAGAAGTAGTGGACATCAACTCTTATAATTTCCAGATATGCTGTCTTGGAATCATGGGATATGAGATCTAACACATCTGGAGGGTGTCAGATTGTAGAAGAAGAAACAAGATGAAAAGGCTATTTTCTTGTTCAAGGCTACCTATAGGCATTTGGTTGGGATTGTGGCAAAAAAAAATGGTATATTAGATGGACCTTTGTTCTGATCATGCAGTTGCATGAAGGTCATGCCAGCTATCCAGCTAAAGCAAATAGGCACCTATTTATTTACAAACAACCTGCTCTCTAACAAGCAGTTTGGTTTCGGAAAAAATTTGTCATGTAATCTGCAACTCCTACACTGCAGAAACATTTGGACCACACATCTTGACCAGGTTAAAGCAATAGATGCAATTTACATAGACTTCTGCAAAGCCTTTGATTCAGTGGTGCACGACACACTACTGTTGAAACTAAGCTCTTACGGCAT
>QLTV01002691.1:2127055-2146807 GCA_003457575.1 Thermophis baileyi
CCTTCCCTTTTCAGAGGAGGGTCAACTCTGCTTGGCCCCCAAAACTTAGGAATAATCCGATATGAGGAATAATGATGGATGAATACAGTCCATATGTCTATGGAGGTTCTCAGTCCTCCAGGTCATGGTTGTCCTAAAGGTGTTTTTTCAAGAGGCAACTGGACTTTCTGGTTTTTCTTTGAAGACACTTTGCTTCTCCTCCAAGGAGAGGACCAAAACATCTTCAAAGACAAAAAAAAAGTCTGACCTAAGCGTAGTACACAAAATTGTCTGCTACAACGTCCTACCTGTCAACGACTACTTCAGCTTCCACCTCAATAATACACGGGCAAACAATAGATACAAACTCAAGGTAAACCGCTCCAAACTCAATTGCAGAAAATATGACTTCAGCATTAGTGGTCAATGCCTGGAATGCACTACCTGACTCCATTGTTACATCCTCAAACCCCCACAGCTTCAACCTTAAACTGTCTACCGTGGACCTCACACCATTCCTAAGAGGTCTGTAAGGGGGCGTGCATAAGTGCACCAGTGTGCCTACCGTCCCTGTCCTACTGGGACGGTTTATTCATACTCATTTCCTGTGCTCATGTCCATGTTTATACTTATACCTGTTATCTCGTACATGTTTGACAAACTAAATAAATAAAAAATAATAAATATATTAGGCAGCAACATTACAGGAAGATGCTGTAAGCAAATGTTCACTTTAGTGACAAGGGTAAAGGCATCATTTCATACTGTGTGGGAGAAAGCAACTTGGTAAACCACACTGATACTTTAACAAGAAAACCATATAGATATACAGTGTAACTGGATGATGGGCCCCTCGAGTCAACTGGCACTTAACATGCTGAGGAAAAGCTGAGAATCTTTCAGAGTAGTAATTGTGGTTGTGACATGACTAGATTAAAACCTTTGGGACATCTACTTCCTGATGTTGCCTTGCAGGAAAATAAGATCTGAAACTGCTAAGACAGAGAAACGTAAACATAGGAAAACTCAACACAGTGAAAGATGAAATGAATAACGTACACAGGCACTAGCAACTTAAAATGGACAGGAACTGGACTCCTTCAGTCAAAATATATTATTTACTACTTAGAACATGAACAACAATGTAGGGACAGTGTTGTTTCCATAATAAGGAAAGATATAACAAGAACACTACTTGGTGCAATGTAGTCAATGACCAAGTAATATCAATTAGATTTTAATATGATGAGTATCTAATTTATACTCCAACCATTCATGCAGAGAGGAGTTTTATGAGTTTTATGATCAACATCAGTCTGAAATTGACAGAACATGGAAGCAAGTTGTTTTGCTTATGGTTGGAGGCAGCAATGTTTATGCTTTAGCAAAAAGGAAATCCCAGAACTTTAAATTGTGTTCATGTGAAAACACACCAGGAAGCCAAAGTCCAACTAGTATATGGAAAATTCCTAATCTTATTTTTTAATGGGGGGAGGGGGATTTCAGCGAGCACCCTACATAAGGAAATGTCTCATTAGTTTATTTTGCAATGCAAGCAATGTCCTGGCAAATTTCACTTGGGGGAATCAAAATACTGTGGATAGTGACACAGCTCCAAACTTTGCTAAAGTGTCCCAGATTTCTTGCCTGTGATCTTAAGGAAGGAGGCTTAACCTTCCACTTGCATTTGAAATACAGCAGAAAACGCTGTAACTTTCCTAGGCTTTCTTAAAGAGAAGTAGGCAGACTCTGGTTTCCACTGGACTAATGGCAAGCATACTTAATTAGGTCACTGAGTTCAAAGGATGCTTACAATTTACATAGAAATAAAGGGAGGAAGAGGTGTATATAAGACTCATCTTGATTTCTTTAATATAAATCTTTGTCAGATAGGATGATTTAAGAATATTATCTAGAACAGTGATGGCGAACCTATGGCACGCGTGCCACAGGTGGCACGCAGAGCCATATCAGAGGGCACGCGAGGCGTTGCCCTATGTCAGCTCCAGCGCACATGTGCGCGCTGGCCAGCTGATTTTCGGCCTTGGGGAAGGCCGTTTTGCCCTCCGGAGGCTTCAGGGAAGCGTCCTGAAGCCCCGGAGTGCAAAAAACGGCCCAACGGGAAAACCGGAAGTTCGGAAAAACGCAGTTCTGGTTTGCCGTTGGGCTGTTTTTTGCACTCCGGAGGCTTCAGGGAAGCTTCCTGAGGCCCCGGATTTCACCGTCCCAGGCTTCAGTGAGGCCTTTGCGCATTCGCGGGGGGAGGGGGGTGCATGCGCAGGGGGGGGTTGTGCGCATGTGTGGGGGGAGGGAATGGGTGTGGACACGCGCGCTAGCGCGCGCGCGCACCCCCCCTTTTGGCACGCGGACCAAAAAAGGTTCACCATCACTGATCTAGAATAATTTTCACCTTGTTAGTAATAGGAAGTAGACAGGGTCCTTGGAGCTCTGAGCTCCATCGCCTATAATGTTTGATCCCTATCCCTCCTGGTTGGTGAAGATTAGCTGGGAGGTAGCAGGTAGCGGAATCCAAGTGGCAGTGACTGCTTCTCTGTGGGAGGGCATGGTTCCAACTCTTTTGAAGAAAATGATGGTCCATCCCCTCTTTAACAAGCCATCCTTGGACCCATCAGTACTAGACAACTTTTATTCAGCTTCCTACCTTTCTTTTTTTAGATAGAATCATGGAAAAGGTGGTAGATGTACAGCTTCTGGAGGCCTCAGAGGAAGTTGATTATATGGACTCTTTCCAGTCAGGTTTCAAGCCATGTTATAGTACAGAGACAGCATTAGACCCTGGAGGGCTTGAGATAGAGGCAGCATAGCCATCATTGTCTTTCTAGATTTCTCAATGGCTTAGTACCATTTTATCATTCTAGACTGGCTCTGGAATTTGGAAGTTAGAGGAACTGTTCTACATTGGGGTTTTTTTTCTTTTTTTCTGGGGCTAGTTCCAGATATAGATTGATAGAGTTGGAAGGGACCTTGTAGGTCATCTAGTCCAACCCCCCGCTCAAGCAGGAATCCCTATACCATTTCAGACAAATGGCAATCCAATCTCCTCTTGAAAGTCTCAAGTGTTGGAGCTCTCACAACCTCCAAAGGCAAGCTGTTCCACTGGTTGATCGCTCTCACTGTCAGAAAGTTTCTCCTTATTTCCAGGTTGAATCTCTCCTTGGTCAGTTTCCATCCATTATTCCTTGTCTGGCCTTCTGGTGCCTTGGAAAACAGCCTGACTCCCTCCTCTCTGTGGTAGCCCCTCAAGTATTGGAACACTGCTATCATGTCTCCCCTGGTCCTTCTCTTCGCTAGACTGGCCATGCCCAGTTCTTGCAACCGCTCTTCGTATCTTCCAGTCAGTGTTAGTGTGTGTATGAGGGGGAGATCTAGCTCTAGGTTCCTCTTATGTGGGTTATCTCCCCAGATACTATTGGATTTCAATTATCACCAGCCTCAACCAACAAAAAGAAATATAAGAATTTGGAATGCTACAAATTCCTCTTCCCCGATTTATAAAAAGTCTACAATTACTGGGCAACTTAGAAAAATTAGAAACATAAATGAAGCCATATACGTAATTTAAATGTTAATAATGTTTCATGAATAATAATGATTTCCAGATTTATGGGTCAATTCAGATAACTGCATTCAGCAAGCATTAACTATCATGGAATACCTCTCTTTCCCAATCTCAAATGTATATTTATTGCCAAAAATACAAGGATTTTCAAGAGGCTGTACTGGGTCGTCCTCGACTTACAACCATAATTGAGCCCAAAATTTATGTTGTTAAGTGAGACATTTGTTAAGTGAATTTTGTCCCATTTTATGACCTTTCTTGCCACAGTTATGTGAATCACTGCAGTTGTTAAGTTAGTAACATGGTTGTTGTTAACTGAAGCTGGCTTCCCCATTGACTGTGTGTGTCAGAAGGTCACAAAAACCAATCACATGACCCAGGACACTGTAATCATCATAAATATGAGTCAGTTGCCAAGCATCTGAATTTTGATCACATGACCATGGGCATGCTGCAACGTTCGTAAATGTAAAGCATGGTCATAAGTCACTTTTTTCAGTGCCACTGTAACTTTGAATGGTCACTAAATGAATGGTTGTAAGTTGAGGACTACCTGTAGTTAAGTCCAGAGGCTGATTCTTTCATGAATTTACAAGTCTAAGATCAACCCTGTAAACCAGTTTTAAAAACTTGCAAACAGAGTCTACAAATAAAACACCATAATTGTATATTGTCAATTCTATTGGAGCGGTTTCTTACTTTTAACTGGTACATTTGGGGGAAGAAATTGGTAGATTACAATAGCTGCCATTGTTAGTTTAGCAATAAAACCTGACACCAATCTATTGTAGGAAAAGAAAATAGAGAAGAGCAGAGAGCTCTGATATTATGTTACTGTTATATCGTGTTTCCCCGAAAATAAGACCGTGTCTTATATTTTTTTTAACCCTGAAATAAGCGCTTGGCCTTATTGCCATGTACTGAAAAGCCCGATTGGGCTTATTATCAGGGGATGTCTTATTTTGGGGGAAACAGGGTACTAAATAGTCAACTTTAAACTATAAAAGAGATTCTTTACAGGAATACTATTATGCATAAATGCCTTGGATATAAATTAGATTCCACATTTGGAAAATTTAGAAGTGCCTCAATAGTTTATCACTCACAAACGTTTTCAAATCAAGCACTAGGTAGTTCAAGCGTATGCAAATTTTTGCCTGAATAAAAACAGCAACCATCATATCTGTTCCTACTCCCTCTGCAGAGGGACATTGACATTGTCACCAGTGCCTATAGGTTCTGAGAAGGCATGATCAGAGCTCCTCCTGCTGGTTTATTATTCACATTTTACATGTGCCACAGCAGAATAAAATGGGGGACACCTCTCATCAATCCTTTACAAGGAGAAAAGCAATTTTAAATATTACACAAAGTTATATCAGCACTGAACTGAGTATATAATCAAATATGATTAAAGTTTGACGGTGACATTTACCTCCAAAGTAAGGGCAAATTATAGATTCCGTAAGAATTACAAATGAGTAGAACTCATGTGATCATCTAGAAAAAGTATATACCGTGGTTGATTGATTATGTACCATCAAATCAATGTTGATTCTTATCAAACCACATAGACAGGCCTTCTCCAAAACAATTGGTCTCCACCTTGGGCCTTAAGTCTTCTAAGGGTATAGCCATCCAGTTCTTTTGCTAGTTGTTAAAATATATATTTCCTTCCACATTTCCCACCATTACAGACTTCTCAAGGGAGTCTGTATAATATAACCAAAATATAATTTAAGCCTGGTCAAAGTTTGCAAGAGACAACTTTGATTTGTTCAATAATCCATTTACTGTTTTTCTTGGCTGCTCATAATAGTCTCTCATCTCTTTTCTAATAGGAAGCTATCCTGTAAGCATTAGCAATAATGTTGGACTTTTCTAAAAGCAGGTTGAAAAGCAACTTTTCCATGTTGGGCTCCAATCTGCTTTGGAGGATTCTAAATATTATGGTACCATGTGAAATTAAGAATGTTGTATGATGATTTGTATTATATTTTGTTTCTTTACTACTGGCACATAGCAATAGCACTTAGACTTATATACCGCTTTACAGCCCTTTCTAAGTGGTTTACAGAGTCAGCATATTGCCCCCAACAATTTGGGTCCTCATTTTACCCACCTCAGAAGGATGGAAGGCTGAGTCAACCTTGAGCCTGGTGAGATTTGAACTGCCAAATTTGCAGGCAGCCGGCAGTCAGCAGAAGTAGCCTGCAGTACTGCACTCTAACCACTGCGCCACCGTGGCTCATAGACTGACCTCTACATGTCCAGGTATATTTATTTGATTGATAAGATCAAGACTCTTGCAATTGGTAAGATCAAGATTGATATTATCTGATAATACATAATCAATGTTTAGTTTATCATATTGTGGGATACAAGTCATGTGGAATCAAGCCAACATGCTATGGCCTAATGTTGGGTAATGTGCATTACATGAATATAGCAACTGTGTTCTCTTAAGTTAGATTTAGTGTATGTATGGCACCATTCCTTCTCCACTTTGAATTTTCCATGTATTCAGCCAAAGTGATCAATGATTTAAAAAGAGTTTGCAGCATAGTTTGCTAATATTAAATGGGAACAACTCAGTAAATTACTTACTGCTACAGAAATAAATTCACTAGAGATTTTATTTTACTTGTGCAAGAAAAATTTTTTCTCTGATAAGACTAGATGGAATATTTAGAGGTATGCAAAGTATGTATATGTAAACATTAGTCTGCTACAATCTGTTGATAATTCTGTATAGAGAGATTAAAAACCTTAGGGTATTTTTTCATTGCCCAGCATAATGTATTTATCTTGACACCTAGCTATGTACATTGGTTGTATTCTGAATGAAAATCATAACATTCTCATTTTGCAGCAACACCAGCAAAAGAAGAACCACCATGATTGTAGCTGTCAAGAGGGGGAAAAATGAATATCTCCAAAATACTCAGAAATTAAAAATGCATTACTGTTCTATGAACAAAGCATTAGGAGGCTCAAATGAAACTAAATGAAAAGGTGTAAAAGGATATACATACAAATACATACAAATAAGAGTTACACCTGGTAAACATGCTATTGATGTTAGAATAATTCATCTCAGCACTACTGAGTTGTTTACAAATGAGAGAGCAAAATCACTAAAACGTACATAGTATGATACATCTTTGTAAAAGAGCAAAAAACCCACTATCACTTTAAAAAACATCTGAAAACTATACTAAGATATTGTTTGGTTGACAAATGGTGGGATATTCACAAAATGAGTTTTTCTACCCAGCAATCCATATTAGGAAAGAGGGGAAGTATGATTTATGCTTTAACAAAAATGTATTGGTTTTTCAAAGGCACAGCTAAAGAGATTTACAGTTATCAAATATATTTTCTATGGGTTTGTGAAGATAAAATAATGATATCCACCTATCACTCAAAAACTCAGGATAAAATGCTTAATAAAAATCAGAATTAAAATCCCCCTTAGGAGTGAAAAGTATTAAAACAACATAATATAAAGAAAGAAGAGGGCCAGCTAATAATATCCTGATAAATCCTAATTGGTAATAAATTAAGCATATACAGTAAGTTGAACATCTATGCAGAGAAAAAGTGCTATCATTTGATTGAATTATCACTAATTTATCAATAATACACTCAAATTCAAAACCTGGGTAATATAAATATTTTAGAAGAAGCTCCAGAACTAACCCCCAAAGGATATAAACCTGTCAACAAAACAACTGAGAAGGCAAGGCGGTTGCAGAAATCTTGAATTTCAACTAGAGCTCTGCAAAAGATAAAAATGACAGTGCTTATAAGTAAGAAATATAGGCTTAATTTTTATTCAATTCTATATAAGCTGAATTTGTGTTACATTTGCAAAGACAAAAATGTATGTTGTTTGCATCTACCTATATACTACTAAAACTTGCTGTCATGTCCTTAACTGGGGAAAACAGTACATCATTGGGCAACAATTTTTGAACCACCTCAGATGGTTAACTTAGAGAATGTATCCAAAATCTGGGACCCATGACTCCGGAGGGAATGAAATTTGGGAAAGTTGTGGCTGCTTCAGTGCTATTGGCTGTTGCTGCTGCATTGCTGTGGGGGTCACGTGATCTTAATTTTCAATGGTTCTCAGAAGGGGATTTCTGAAGTTCCATGCCAGATACAACAAAATTCAATGGGGAAGCTGGCAGGAAGTCAGTAATTGCTTTTTCTCCATTGCTTTTTTGCCCACCCTTGGTCATTCTGTTTCTCTGTTTAGTTTAAGGAAATATCTATTTAATGATGATCCTCCAGGGCACAAGTTGTCTTATAAGTCTAAGTTGCCATTCTTAAATCAGGAACCCAAATAGCAACAGCAATAGCATTTAGACTTATATACTGTTTCACAGTGCTTTACAGCCCTCTCTAAGCGGTTTACAGAGTAAGCATATTGCCCCAAGCAATCTAGGTCCTCATTTTACCCACCTCGGAAGGATGGAAGGCCGAGTCAACCTTGAGCCGGTGAGATTCGATCTGCCAAACTGCAGGCAGCCGGCAGCCGGCAGTCAGCAGAAGTAGCCTGCAGGTACTGCATTCTAACCACTGCACCACCAAATGCAATAAAGAGGATGTGTAAAATGGACACATGCCCAACAATGATTCACTTTACATGGTAGAGTTGACATGCACCATTAGGTGAAGCATGAAGGAGGAATTAATCCACTTTGACTTGCAGCCTTGCCTTGAAGAAAGAGGCTTGTAAGTCACCAATATACCTTTGCCAAAGATAATTTGGCTGGTTGAATCAAAGGAATAACACTGTTCTTCTCTATTCCTGAGAAGTTGGGAGATGCCTTGTGGCTTTTTTGTTTTTTGTTTAGCTTTTTTAAAATGAAGGCAAGATTTGCTTTAATATTTTGTATAGCTTAACTTTTGATTTCACAGCCTTTCCAAATTTGTGCAGAATTCTTTGATGAACAAAAACACAATTTTGTATGCATATACAGACATGAAAAATACATACACATTCTTTAAAAATGTCATGAAAAAATAGGATGAATTAAATAGTGAATGCTTGCTAAAGTGCCTGGCTGTTTTGAAGCTAATGGACAGCGCATGTCTCTATAAAAAATGTTGGAATGCAGTCAGGAGTCATGATGCATATCAGCATGAATGACACAAAATTATAAGCATTCCTGAGTGGTCTTGAGGGGCAAATGTAAGTTAAGAGATAGGACCTCCAGATTAACCTTCTATAAAATGTTACCTGTTTCACTTCAAGACAAGATGATAAATTTTGGGGCTGTGGATAAAATGATGTTTTAGGAATTATAGGTTTAGATTTATCAGGCATTAAACGACCATTCTGAGAAAAAGGAAGCTTACACTAAAGGAATGTTTTCCAGACTTTGGGCACTTCAATTTCAAATGTGAAACAGTCTAGGAGGATTTTTGGGGAAAGCTAATAGATGCTTGGAAGCATCTGGCTTAGGAAAACTAATTGCCCAAATGGGAGCAGATACAAACATACAACACTGATAGGAAGCCAAAGAGGATAAATGGCCATATAAGAAAATATTACACATCGAAGACAATAGTAGATAGAGAACTCTTTGAGGGAGATGGTTCAGAAATGTGAAATATAAATAAACATGTGCATGTGTTTTTATATTTCAAACATGACTTTAAAGTAGATATGGATATGGTTTTCTATAGAAATAAGTTCTACAGAGTAGACAATATAGGGGACATCACAATAAACAAGCTAGAAATGTCAGACAGACAGACAGACATTTTGGAACTGCAAGCAATAACAGTAAAAAAAAAAAGATCAGCACAATCTTAAAAAGAATAAAATCAGAAAGATACAAAAAGAAGTAATTTAGTAAAGCTTAACTGTATAAAATACATGTTCTCATAGCAAAAAGGCAATATTTATACTCGCAAGTTACCCTCAAAATTCCAGATGTATCTACCAGCCCCAAAAGACTGGAAATCACTAAAGCATGCAGATACCTATGTAAGTTGATGTTGTTTCTGCCATGAATAATCTGCCAAAAATCCAGATTTCCTTTCATTTTATTTCTACTTGCTTCACTACATTCTTCGAATATGATTATTGTATGTTCTTATATAAGAGGACACTGTTTAGATAAACAGCATCAGTTTTACTAATTAAAAATAAACTGTCTAAATAATTAATTTTTATTAAAGCACAATTCTACTATCTACTATCACCAAAGTACTTTGCATTTTAGTAGCACCTGCAATTCCCTCTTTTAGGGCCACTGATAATTAATCAAGATAAAAATTGACAGGTATTTAGACAGATCTTTTCATATCAAAGGTTATGATATGATTTATTATTCCTGAAGGCATTTCATGCCATGAAGCATTTCGTCCGAAGACCAAACTGTACTAACATATTTTATCATCAATGAATTTCTTGATGCACTCATCCTAATTTTCCACATCATTGCATTTCACTTCAATCTAAGTAAGAGTTTTTACAGGGCTCTGTATCTTGCCAATGATAAGTTAGAAAAGTATTCAACATTTCATCTGAATAGCTTCTATAGTTTTAATTGGAGGATGGATATCGAAAAAGAATTGCAAGAGATAAATTACTAAGAAATAAACCATCTAGAATTTAAACATCAGGCCTCATTAGTTGCAGCTGGCATGCTTGTTTCAAAAGAGATAATATTCTCTTCAATGACATCTACATAACTCTTCAGTTCCTTTATGAAAATCACACTGAATTATTTTTGTTTCATCCAGTAGATATATAATTTTCATTATATAAGAAAATCTTTATTAAAAATAAAGAGCTTCCTCTAATTGGGCATATATTTTCATTGCAGCATGCCTTATTGGGACTATGGGTTGGATAAAGGCTTATACATATTTAAAAGTAGCTCCACTAAAAAATTATACATAACTTATTTCACTATCTTAAATTATACCTACACCAATTAACCAATTTTTGGTATTCTTAGCCATGGAACCTCTTCTGAAAGTTCCTGATTAAAATACATAAACTACATTTGCACTGCATGCTTAGTCTTGGTTAACTCAATCATGGCTGATTAAGTAATCCACTTTTCTGGGTTCAATATTCACACACTGAATCATACACAGGCTGCGTTTGTGCAACACAAGGCTAAAATATGATTAATGGATTTGCATTGTAAAGACATAAAGTGATGCAATAGCTTGTTAATTGGATTACCAATAAATCCTCTGCCTGAGAGTAATGCTGTTTCTGGTTACATTATTTGTTTGATTGCTTTAATACTGTATATACACTAGAGAGAAGCAAAAAAGAAAAAGAGAGGGAATGCACATGCAAACAGACAAAAGGGGAAAAAAGGGAAATAACAAAAAGTTATATTACACACAAGAAATCATTTAGCCTAGTTTTTGAACATTAGACCTCGGCTGTACAGAATAATGTTCAATATTCTACTGAGGAGGTGGGGCAAGAGGGGGAAATGTTAGATTACTTTTATAAGAAAGATACCCTTTATTCAAGAGGTAGTCATCCAGTTGAATATTAGGTAAGAAGAATTGAACCAGACAGCAAAAGAATTGATTAGGTCACCTCACTGGATTCCTTTAAGTGGAAGATGGACAACTACCTATTAAGAATGCTTCAATCTGGATTCCCCCCCCCCCAAAATCAATTGCAAAATTTCCTGTAGTTTTGGAGTGAAAAACACGATAAAGCTTATTATAATCACCAGAGTAAGTGTCATATTAAAAAAAAAAAACCCTCCCCTAAAGTACATGATGCAGCTCCAGCCATTCTGGGTTCTTCCTTAACTAAAATTATATGCAAGCCACATCTACCCCAAAATTGCCTTTGAAAAGTAACTCACTCTTCTCCAGATGCTTTCCATGATCTCTTCCCATTGCACATGTGAGATAATCAAAACTGAAGTCCAAGATATCTAGCGATGTTGCTCCTAAGCAATCAGCGTAACTGAGAATATTCACAGGTTGGAAATAGAGAGCTTTCACATCAAAGAGGAATAGTATTCTTTCTCCCTCATTCCTCCCAAATAACCAAAACTATAAGAAACTCAATAATGGTCTCAACCTACAGTATAAGATTTACTGGTGACAAGAACTATATATGCTATGATCAACACAATTTATAATTCACTCCAATCTTGGTAGACTTACAATGGTGAAGAAATAATGATGAAGAACAAAGAAAATGAAAATTACTTAACGAAATACATAATGCTAACAAAATCCTATGCTGACTCCCAAAATCATCTTGGAATAAATGACTAATTTACAGTATTTTTCAGAGTATAAGACACACCTTAGTT
Organism: Thermophis baileyi; assembly: GCA_003457575.1. NCBI lineage: Eukaryota > Metazoa > Chordata > Lepidosauria > Squamata > Dipsadidae > Thermophis > Thermophis baileyi. Next base: position 2,138,939 of record QLTV01002691.1, read on the forward strand.
TTGGGGGAGGAAAACAAGGGGGGGAAAATCTGCCTCTGCCTCCCAGCAAACAGTACAGATGATATACACTGTTTGCTGTGTATTTCTGTGCATGCGTGCACCCATAGAAATAGCAAAGAATTGGAGAAATGTACATTATGGCAGTATATTAATGCCAGAAAGTTTTCTTAAATATAGTCACACTAACTCCTCCCAATTATTTAAATAGATCTACTCCAAACATGACTAAGTCAGGGTTTAACTCAGATGCCTTATTTTAATACTAAAACAGGACACTGTTACATTTCAGATTATTACTGTTAAAATTGATGTGGCTTTCTTGAAGTATACATTATTCTCTGCTATTTAAAAGAATATACAATAGCACTGGGCCTCTTCAGATCAAGCATTTATTTTTAAAAGCTTCTTCATTTTGTTAAGTTGTCTAGAACAATAATAAAGCAGTCTTTAAAAAATAAGTCTAATAATTTGAACATTCTATAGGCATTTATAGTTATTGACTTACCTCCTTGAATCCTGTTTCAGCAGTCTGATTTGCACAAGAAAATAAAATGCTGCCTCTGCCTCCCAGCAAGTTGCCTCCTTGCAGTTCTAGTTTCACTTTCATTTTAGCATGTGGGCAGCCTCTCAGCTGATGGTCAGGAGGCCAATAATCAGTTGCTTCTGCTAATCAGGCTCTGCACTGTTTGCTGCAAGGAGGTAAATTGCTGGGAGGCAGAGGCCAAAGGGTGGGGGTGGCTGGGTGGGGCTACATTCGGTGTATAAGATGCACCCAAATTTTCACCCTCTTTTTGGGAGTAAAAAGGTGCCTCTTATACTCTGAAAAATACCAAACTAGACTAATTTAACTTACCTGCAAGATGCAGAGGATTTTATGTGCAAACTGCTAAAGGGGAATAAGTTTTAAAGAGTTTACTTACTTATTAAATTTACAATATGTCCCACTTATTTATTAGATTTTTATCCCATCATTTTTACTTTATAAGTACCTCAAGGTGGCAAACATAAATAATGCTCCTTCCGCCTCCTGTTTTTCCAACAACAACAACCCTTTTAGGTGAGTTGGGCTAAGAGAGAGTGATTGGCCCAAATTGGCTTTCATGTCAAAAATGAGACTAGAGTCACAGTCTCCTGATTTCTAGCTTGTGCCTTAACCACTAGCCCACACTGGTATATTCTTTTCTTCCATTTTTCTCCATAACAACCCTGGGAAGTAGGTTGGGCAGAGGAAAAGTTACTAGACCAAAATCCCTCATTGAGCTTCTGTGGACTAAGACTTGGCTTACCACAATCCTACTCTAACACTTTAATTAATGCATCACATTGGCTCTCAGTTTACAATGTTTATGTTGCTAAAACACTTTACCAGAAACAAGACAGATTTATTAGCTGACTTGATAAAATTTCAAGGTTTGCAGGAGAACAAAGAAAATCTACAGGGAAAACAACCAACAGCATACTGGTGGTCCTCACGTTATGACCATTTGCCTTTTACGGTTGTAAGTTGTGATGGTCATAAATCTGATCATCCATGTGACCAACCTGATTTTATGATCATTTTTGCAGTGATCATTAAACACAGTGGTTATAAAGCAAACGAGGCAATCATTAACTGAATCAATAGTTTGCTATGGGCTCGTTTAGCTGAAAACTGAAACTAAATGCTGGTTTTCAGCAAAATTGTCGTAAAACGTGGTCATGTGACCATGGAATATTGTAAATAGCTGTAAATGGAGGTCAGCTGCTGAGTGTCTGATGTGCAGTCATATGACTGCGGGGGGGGGCACAGTTCTAAGTAATCCCAGAGAGGTCCATCATAACTTTGAATAGGAACAAAGATTGCTCAACAATTATGGAATCCTGACTGGCTGTTACAGAGGGAGTGAAATGGAATTTTAAAAAGAGGATCATTGAATGGAAATAGCTTACTGTATAATATTTTACTGCAACACAGTTAAATACCTTGACAGAAACACCTGTGATCAAGCTATGCCAACTTGTTAACTCTTATTTCAATTCGTCAATTCACCTCATATAATTGTTACCTGAAAGTAGAACTGTTCAAGTTTGTATCAAATTTTGAAATCCACCTTTTTCCAAAATAAAACAAAAACATATCCTTTTTACACAAAAATGACATTTTAATAACCATTAAAAAATAAAGGAAGAAGCCGTATCAGATTCATGTTACATTTCAAGACTGTGTCAAATAGTTTTTAGAAAATATAAAGAATTTATACTTATTTATTACTATTTAAAGTGATCTAGCTATAAAAGTATTTGAAAATGGAAATGCCAATATTTGAGTATATGATAGAAAAGAAAATGAAATATTTAAATGTGAACATTCATGGTGAAGAAATTTATCTTAGGACAAAATTCATACTGTGTTCTGGATAAAATCCTTTCTGCTCTCGTTAGTAAAATATATACATATAAACTAAAAACTGCCTGCTCAAGTGGATGCCATTTTCATTACTTTTAATAAAACAAGTGAATGCATTTTTCAAGCATGATGCCTCATCACAAAAAAAGTATTACATCCATCTGTAACGCAATCTAATTTGAATTAAAACGAAATCACCCAGCAGAAATTTGAAGCTTTGCAAACTAAAAATAATCCAACCAGCAGTATTTTCAGCCCTATTGCTATCATCCTATTTTTAAAAACAAAGAAACCTTGCTTGAAATGTCCAATTACACAACTTCTGTTTGCTGCAACTCCCAATTAAGCTTTCAAACACATTTTTTGAAATAAATTCTAAAGGCTCATTTTGCCTGGAAACGGAGTAGGGGGGGAACAAAACAAAACAAAACAAAACAAAACAAAACAAAAATTGATTAGATCTTTGTTGTTGTTGCTGTTAAATGTTCTTCCTCTCCTCCAACTAAAGAGGATGCTGGGAAATATACAGAAGGCCTTTTCAAGAGGGCACCTACACTCTAGTGATCATTTTTTTGGTCTTTTGAAAAATGTTAATTATGCCCCAAACTTTCTTTGGTAAGAAACAAATATGTCTGTTCCCAATCTGATGCCCTCTAGATAGGATGGAACTATTACTGCCTTCACCTTATTATTCTCTTAACCTCCAGCCATTCTAGCTGGGAAAATAAATGGAGCTGTAGTGTGAATCGATCTGGAGGGTAGCAAGGCAATGCTAGATGGTGATCATAGAAGAGAGCAAGCACAGCATGCCTGAAATATTGGGAAGACTAGAATAGGAAATTATTCTTCAGTCAGTAGGCATTGAGGTCAACCAGCAGACCATCTGGTGAAATATATAATTAATTAACATATGGTTATTTTTCTCTTTCGCCTAAGAAAATTAAGCTTTAATCCTTTACTTATGCTTTACTCTTTTGTGTAAGACAGGAAATTAAGATAGTAGTTTTACCTCTTAAAAATGGTCCGTGCTCTGAATTCAGAGTACACCTGCCAGGATTTCACATTCACTACATGTTGATATATATTTACATATTTCTAGTGACAGAGACATTTAGAAAGTTTAGGATATTTTCCCCCTCCCTAAAGGTTGATTGATTGTGTTGTTGATTAAATTGTTGTCAACTCTTTGTGACCAGGTAGATTTTCTTCCAGATGACCTGTCCCGCCAAAGGTTACTCAAGACACTATCCAAGTTATCCATGCTACCAAAGATAATCAAAGTATTCTATATTTATCAGGCTTTCAGCAGTACCAAACAATAGTATAGTAGTAGCATAATTTATTTGCACAGCTAAACAGACACCCATTTATACCTTCTTCAGGAGAAGTGTTTTAAAAGGGACATTTTTATTCAAAACCTGCCTAAGTCTTTTTATTCCCCCCACCATCTCCTCCCACATTCAGTGATTTAACTTAAGAGATTTTTTTTTTTTAATTACGGGACCGTTTTCCCCAGAAAAGGACACACAATCACCGAGTCTGAAATATGCAGAAGCCATCACTGGCATCGGAAACATCCAGCCTTGTGCAATTGCTTTCTTTCCTACCCGAAGGCATCCTTGCCTGGAACCGATTCAAAGCTCGGGCAGCTCCTCTCCTCTTTCGCTACCCTGCCAAACATCCACGAAGGGCGGGAGGAAGAGCGAGCCCGGAGAAGACCCGGGTCTGAGCCCAAGGAAGCGCCCTTCGGCGGACCAACGGAGGCCACTCTCGCGCCTCGGCGGTCCAATTACCTGCGCGGCCATGAAGGAGAGGTCCATGGTGCTGTGTGAGTCAGAGCTGCTGCTGCTGCTGCTGGTCGAGACGATGGTAAAGCTGGTAGCGAGGGCGCTATCGCCGCCGCCGCCCGGCCCGGACGCCTCTTTGGGTTGCTGGGGAGCGGCCTCCCGCAGGACCAACTTGGGGCGCGTTACCAATTCCAGCTCACTGGGATGGCGGCGGCAGTGCCGTCGCGGCTGGCCGGCTGCAATCAGCTTTCTGGGAACATAGTCGGCCGACAAGCTTGCCAGGCGACGGCACCAGCGCCCGCAGGATCGACGCCGAGGCTCCAGTCTCGGCGAGAAAACAGCCGCGCGTGGAGTCGCCTTACTGCGAGCCCCGAGTTGGTCACGCCCCTCCCCGCGGAGGCTCAGAGTGCGGAAGAGCCGAGAGAAGCCGGCGAGCGGCTGCTCCTTCCAGGGAGGCTGCGACGAAGAGAATGGTGTGTGTGGGGGGGGGGGGGGGCCTAGCCGCGAGGTGGCTTCTGCCCCTTCCAGGGAGGCTGCGACGAAGAGAATGGTGTGTGTGGGGGGGGGGGGGACTAGCCGCGAGGTGGCTTCTGCCCACCACCTACTGAGTGATGTAGTCGTGAGTCTCCCCCGCCCCCGGAAGCATGCTTCCTTTCTGGCAGCAGACGGCTCGTCTGGGACGCCCGAGTCAAATTATCTATGGTCGTCGGATACAAGAGCGTGTTTTGTTTTGATCTAATAAGCGACTTAGCCAACTGAAAGGCAGGCATATTACCTTCAACAGGTGTCAGCCGCTGCTACTTGTTCAAGCGGGTAGCATCTTTACTGGGAATAAAGTTCACACTTAGGGAACTGCTGCACAACCTGATATGGGAAGAGTACGTTTTCTTCTGGTTGAACAAATCTGATACATTTACGGTAATCCAAATGAAGAGGTCAAGTCTTTGATATACTGAACTGGAATGAATGATTTAGGGTTAGGGTTAGGGTTAGGTACCCAATTGAGGAATGAGGTACCCAATTCTACACTAGAAAGAAATAGTGGTTGTGGTCATTAACCAGCGTAAGGGAATTGATACTCAAATGTCCAAAACTGACAATATCAGGAAAATTGGGAAAGGTACATACAACAAAGAATTTTGGCTAAAAGACAATACACGTTCAATCAAAACATGCTACAGGATGGACTTAGGTTACAAAAGGGAACAAAGGAGAAAATATATGAACGTTAGCAATCCAGATAATATAAACGTTGAAATAGCAATATAAATAGCAATAGCACTTAGATTTATATACCGCTTCATAGTGCTTTACAGCCCTCTCTAAGCGGTTTACAGAGTTAGCATATTGCCCCCAACAATCTGGGTCCTCATTTTACCCACCTCAGAAGGATGGAAGGCTGAGTCAACCTTGAGCCGGTGAGATTTGAACCGCCGAACTGCAGCTAGCAGTCAGCTGAAGTAGCCTGCAGTACTGCACTCTAACCACTGCGCCACCTCGGCTCCTATAAATACAAATATATCGTAGATAAAACAATAAAATTACCCCAACTGATCTTACAGATCCCTGTCAAATCTGAAAAAAATATAGTATAATAACGCATGGCATGTACAAACCAAAGCATAAAGTTAAAAAATAGCCAATGCTCCAATTCTGACCGTGAGCTGTTTCTGATTATACTCAGGTACGCTCAATTGTTCCTAATTATTCTTTGCCTGATTTTGTGTCTGCCATGCAAAAACTGTCTACTTCGTATGTCATTTCAGGGTTGATGTTGGAAAGCAGAAATTGTTTACAGTGTTGATTGTTGTATCCTGTTTTGCTGGTCAGGAGTGCGGCATTTTGGGCATTTCAAGATTTTATATAAAATTGACAATACAGAACCATCATACAGATGTTTGATGGTCTCTACCTGTCCTGAATCACAAGGACATAATGAATATATAGTATCTTTTTGTATCTTCCAGCCAGAAGTCCTGAATGAAGAGTGTTTCCAAAGCACCTGAGGGCAAGACAAGAAGCAATGGATGGAATCTAATCAAGGAGAGAACCAACCTAGAACTAAGGAGAAATTTCCTGACAGAACAATTAACCAGTGGAATGGCTTGCCTTCAGAAGTTGTAGGTGCTCCATCATTGGATGTTTTAAAGAAGAAATTGGACAACAATTTGTCCAGAATGGTATAGGGTCTCCTGCTTGATCAGGAGGTTGAACTAGAAGACATCCAAAGTGCCTTCCAACTCTATTATGCTGTTATATATTAGCCTGCTTTCATTTTTGTAATGTAGCTCTTGAAGTTGAATGTTCCCTCTCTTCTAGATCAGGGGTGACCAACCTTTCGAACCCCAGGGACCACTGAATTCATAATTTTAAATCCCGTGGACCACTAATATGGATTTTTTAAAAAAGATAAATAGTATTTAGTGCAATATAAAAAATGCTAATAATTTTTCTGCAGACCACCAAAATTTTCTCGCGGATCACCAGTGGTCCACGGACCACCAGTTGGTGACCGCTGTTCTAGATCATCTATAAGCAGTTTCTGAGTGTTTGATGACTCCTTTCTCATTTTATGATTAGCAGCTTCATCAGTGCTGAGAACGTCAATGGGTATGTACAGATTGATTAGGAAGACCCAAGTTATTGTCAGCATTCTAAAGAAATTTTAAGAATAAAAACTGAGAAGTGAAATAATAGCTTTCCTCTAAATAGGTGGGGTGATAGTTCATTATTATATAACAAATTAGTTTGTATATCAGAATCCAAATCTGGGTCAATATCAGAGGTGAGAGAAAATCTATACTGCTTTAATTCTTGAATCTTGTTGTAGGTGTGAGCTTATAGGGCAGGCCTGTCAACTGGCGGCCCGTGGGCTGGATAAGTCACATGCAGGCCACGCCCACCCCGGCTGCACAAAGGCAAAAAATGTCACGATACGTCACAATCCGGCCCGTGACGCGATCGAGGTTGACACCCGTGCTATAGGGATAATTTCACCTTCTTGGAACTGCATTGAACATGAAAGTTGGGAAGTTATACTCTCCTCTAAGTTGTTGTCCAGTAGGTCTGACTGAGGGATAAGCGAGAGGTTTGTTTTAAAATCAGGAGTCTATTCTGAAGATCTGTTAACTGAGCATAACAATGAGTCACTGGAGGAGAGAAAAATTATCTCTACACTGAAGCATTGGTTTCTGTAGTAATTATCTTCTAGATCAGTGGTTCCCAAACTTTTTCAGTCCATCGCCCCTTTGGTGCTACAAACTCATCCTCAGTGCCCCCCACCCCCACCCCTTCAGGTGGGTGTGGCTTGGTGGTCAGGTGACCGGGTGGGCATGGCCAACTTGTAAAATGTGGTGAAACTCACTTAACAACGCTCTTGCATAGCAACCAAAATTTTGGGCTCAATTGTGATCATAAGTTCTTTCTTTCTTTCTTTCTTTCTTTCTTTCTTTCTTTCTTTCTTTCTTTCTTTCTTTCTTTCTTTCTTTCTTTCTTTCTTTCTTCTTTCTTTCTTTCTTTCTTTCTTTCTTTCTTTCTTTCTTTCTTTCTTTCTTTCTTTCTTTCTGCCTTCCTTCCTTCCTTCCTACTATCTTTCTCCTTCCTTCCTTCCTTCCTTTTCTTTCTTTCTTTCTTTCTTTTTATTAATCTTCCTACCTCTCCATCTATCTACCTTCCTTCCCATCACCCCACCCTTCC
>QLTV01002691.1:2153869-2164189 GCA_003457575.1 Thermophis baileyi
TCTATCTGCTACTCATCTCAAACTTCATTCTGCCATAACAATACAGGGGAGGAGAGGCGAGGAGCGGAGAGGAGGGGAGAGGAGAGGAGAGGAGAGGAGAGGAGAGGAAAGGGGGAGGAAAGGGAGAGGAAAGGGAGAGGAGAGAGAAGAGAAGAGAAGAGAAGAGAAAAGAAGAAAAGAAAAGAAAAGAAAAGAAAAGAAGAAGAAAAGAAGAAGAAAAGAAGAAGAAAAGAAGAAAAGAAAAGAAAAGAAAAAAAGAAAAGAAAGAAAAACTTATGACCACAATTGAGCCCAAAATTTTGGTCGCTAAGCAAGAGCGTTGTTAAGTGAGTTTCACCACATTTTACAAGTTGGCAATGCCCACCCGGTGACCTGACCACCAAGCCATGCCCACCTGAAGCCACGCCCACCTGACCTCCAAGCCACACCCACAAATAAGCCACGCCCACAGAACCGGTAGTAAAAAAAATTAGAACCCACCCCTGAACCACTGGTTTCCAGCTTGCCCCTTCAGTCCTTAATCACAATCTCTTTACTTTTGTGCTTTCTTTCGCAACTCTGCTTCAGTCTGCCACTCTGCCTAAGGTGCCTCTACTTTTCTGGAATCTAGTGTAGTGTCCTCCATTTCTATTATCCTAAATGAACCTGTTGAAAGCCTATCTAGTCCAGTGTCTTTTTCCTTGAGTAGCCAAGTGAACTTCAGTTTAAAAATACAAGCAGGAGATTTGCACAAGACCCTCCAGGTTTGGGGGAACTAAATGTAATTGTTTCAAAACAGGAAATGCAATTTATACAATTCATACATGAAGACTTGTTCATTTAAAAGAAATCATAGGGCAGGTGTGTTAGGGCTATTTACACGCATGAAACATTAATTTTAAAGTTTTCATAAAATGAATATATTAGACTGGAATGTGCATTCAGTTTTCCTCTCAGATCATCTTCCACATTTGCATTCGCATGTTGTATAAAAGAAAAAAAATTACTCTCATGCTATCACTGTGCTCAACAACTAATTCCCACAACACTGTCTTATGCCCTGAGATGTCAAACCACCTAGTAGAGCTGTATTGCTATTATCCTTCTCATCTTTCCTATCTGTTTCTTTACCTTCTTATAACTATAACTTTGTTATTTGTATCTCATGATTTATGTTGATTGCTTTTATTAGTATCTTATTATGATATATGTTGATTAATTATTTAGTATCCTATGACTATCACTGAGTGTTGTATCTTATGATTTATGATGATTGTATTTTATGATTATGATCATGATTTATCACTTGTTGCTTGTATCAGGGGTGGGTTCTAACTTACCTCGCTGCCGGTTCGCTTCCTCCCGTGCCGCGTGGCTGTGCATCGTGTGTGCGTGCGCGCTTTGCGCACACGCGCATGCGCAGTGCAAAAAAATAAAAAAATTCCCCCCAAAAAAGCCGAAAACAAGATGGTGATGCATGCGCAGTGCCAGAAACTCGGCTTCTGCGCATGCGCAGAAGAAAAAAACCCAGAATTTTTTTTAAAAAAAAAATCCCCCCAAAATTAAAAAAAAAGATGGCGTTGTCCACAGACTGGCACCGACCGAACTGGCTCCATGACATCATCATGACATCACCAGCGGGTCGCTACCGGTTTGGGCGAACCGGTCCGAACCGGGAGGAACACACCTCTGGCTTGTATGTATGCTTATGCATCAGAGACAAATTCCTTGTGTGTCTAATCACATTTGGCCAAATAAAGTTATTCTATTCTATTCTATTCTATTCTATTCTATTCTATTCTATTCTATTCTATTCTATTCTATTCTATTCTATTCTATTCTATTCTATTCTATTCTATTCTATTCTATTCTATTCTATTCTATTCCATTCCATTCCATTCCATTCCATTCCATTCCCCACTCTCCACTCCGCAAAATTGCTGGACTTTCTAGGGAGAGGGAGAACTATAGGATTAGTATAGTAAATTAATATATTTTACCACTCAATTCTGGAAATTAGTGGTTGAGGGTTTTTTCATTCTCTAAAACTTCTTTTCCAGTTGGATAGTTGGGTAAAGAAAAACTGGACAGGGGGAAAGTGAAATATCAAGACATAATGGAAAAGTTGTTTGCAAAAGCAAAATGTGAAAATTTGGTTCTGAGCATATATTTAAAATACAATGAAGTAAGTAGAATAATAAATCCACATGCACAATTACAATTTTCAATACTAAATTACTTTCTTCATAGGGTAGCTTGGGTAAAGTCTGACTCAGTAACTTAGTTAAGTCTTAGGTTGCAAGTGATTGGAAATACAGACCCTGAGAAAGAAGAGGATATATCAAGCAATCTGATTTAGGAGAAGGCCTGCAGAAACTTGAAAATCATCTTTATTTCTAAGCTTGGGGACTAGAAAAAAATCCATTCAGGTGCCAACCAAGCAATCTGATGCATGAAGAAGCTTGCAGAAAATTGATAATTATAAGCTTGGCTACTAGAAAAAAATCCATTCAAATCCCAACCAAGTGAAATAGAATAGAATAGAATAGAATAGAATAGAATAGAATAGAATAGAATAGAATAGAATAGAATAGCAGAGTTGGAAGGGACCTTGGAGGTCTTCTAGTCCAACCCCCTGCCCAGGCAGGAAACCCTACACCACTTCAGACAAATGGTTATCCATGGTCATGCAAGAATGATAGTAACATACTAAGTTACTTTAAAGCAAGGCTGTCCAACCTCAGGGAGACTTCCCCAGCCAACAAGTCATAAAGTTGCCAAGACTGGATACCCTGCTTTAAAGAGTCCACTGGAGTTGGGTGGCTTAAAATTTATAAATTTATATTAATAAAAATAAATAAAAGAATAATAATAAAAAGAAACAAATGCAGTCAGGGCAAATTGCACCCCCTCATCCCCCACCACCCAGCACAGATTACCTATCCCTTAAACCTCTTTTATCCTTAGAGAATTGTCCCAACATTCACTGAAGCACTTGTCAGAAACTTAATAGGATGATTTCCCATCATTTTGAAGTGGGAAAACAAAGAAAATCAAAACAATTGAAGGTGCACTGTTTAATGAAAATATTACTTTTCTCTTTAAAATATTACCTTTCTCTTTTCCATGGACAACCTTTCTTTGGCACATGGCACTAAAAGGATATTATGCAGAATGTGGCCTTTTTTACATTTTACATTACATTTTGTACATTATCAACCATCATTTATATCTTAGTTTAGGTGAATCCATACACACAGTTTCTAATGTTTATAATCTATGTTTAATAAACAAAGAATTTCCTTCCTTGAAAAATGTGGAAGAAAAGAAAATTCAGTTTCATCCTCAGGCCTATTTTACTTTATCCCCATAGCATGATAGCCCTCACCTTCCCTCAACTGTAAAACATAGTTCCCAACCACGAAAAGGTAGCCAACAACTTATTATAATAACATTTGGGGTACATATGATCAGGCATTCGTCAGGATTTTCTCAGTTTGAACATCATGGACTACTTAATAGCATCTAAAGATCCTTGCCTTAAAAATATAAAATCACTATGTTTAATTAATGCTCTTCGTTGCTGACATTTAGTATGTAAGCTTAGTGGATTGATATAACTGATGTTTAATTTGGGTTCAGCACATTTTTGTTAAATAAATTACATTTGTGATGTTTCCATGGGAACAATACAGGATCATTCAAAACAATATTATGTTTTAAGGAAATTCAGATGGCATCCCATCCTCCTCATCTAAGTGTATTGAAATTCAAGTATCTTCTTGTGAAGAGAAGGCTACAACTTAGAATAAACTGAAGAAATCAGGCTTCAGATCCATAAGTTATCAGTATTTGGGGTGGTTGTTGTCTCCTTGGCAACCTGATTTAGAAGCAGCGGATTCAATAGTGTAAGAGCTGCCACGGATCATCTCAAAGATCTCTTCAATCCAACATACTCTTCTAACAGTGGCCAATAAGAACCTGTGTTCCTCAGTTATGTTTTTTCAGTATTAGTCTAATATTAATCCAAGTTAGGGACCATCACTATATGTTGTAGCAGCAAACTCTATGCACCATATGAAAAATATTGTATAACTCTCCTAAATTTAATTTCCTGGGTTGATTCAATATTTTATTATAATGAGAAGGTCTACACACTTTCATCAATCAATGAGAAGGATTGCAGGAGGTGTTCATCAATTTGCAAACAACAGCAAAACTTCTAGTCCAGGCCATATATGACATTTTGCTGAGCCCAAAAATTAGTATTTGGAATAACCAGTAAAGGATGATATCAGAAGCCAGATTAATATTCTCCAATCTTCAGAGTTTTGCAGCTTATGTGTGTGTGTGTGGGGGGGGGGGAACAATTAGTGATGGATGGCTAGAAAAACTGACTGATCCCTTCCCCATCCTAGAATATGCTGACATGAATACTAATTTACAACTTTGGCTTCCTTCTCCATATTCTGTCCATATAGAGATAACGGAAAAGGGCCTTTGTATGATCTACACAGGAATATTCAGGTATTTCTATATAATGTACATAAGTTTCATTTTGATGGGGTTGATTTTAACATTGTCTTCATTTCTTAGAAACAAGAGTATCTCAGTTACAATGATGAGTTGATGTAGTTGCATAGAGTTGTATTCTAAGTGTAGTTTGACCAAAAAGCCTATGTTTTTAAATAGTAAAAAGTTATTTTGTTTAAATTATGGATGAAGACACAAAGCCTATCTGCCCTTGTGTATCCTTGCCTTCTCATTCTTTCCCTAATATATAAATGTGGGATTAAATATACACATGAACGACATGAAAAACCAAAACACTGAATAAATGGCAATGCTAAACCAGTTCACAGAACAATGTTACTTTTATGATTGTGGCCAACATTATTTTCCATACCTATGTGCAACTTGTATTGGTATGTGGGCACCGTCTTGTCAAAATCATGCAAAATCTGGTTGAGCTTTGAGAGAGAGGTTAATTTGTACTTGATGGATGAAGTATGAAAGACAAACATTATCCAAATTGCTTTTGATATGATACCATAACTTCTTTTAATATCCAGTTTATCATGCAAATATGGGGAGATAAAATATGAGAAACACTGTTAGAACTCATTAAAGACTATCTAATATTTATTTGCCTAATATGTGCAAAAAGAAAAAAGGGGGGAAAAGGGAAGGGGAAGGAAACCCTTTACAAAATCATGCATTAATTAAAATTGGTCTTACAATACATGCTTTCATAGCATATGATTAAATTATTAACATTTAAAACAACATTCATATATGAAATAAAACAGTAAGTATATTAAACCCAACTGTCTAAAAATTTTTACATCTGGCATCACAGCTTAGTAGAACACTGATTGTTCAAATATAAAAAGTGACCCCAGGTTCTGCAAATCACTATATAAACGGTTTTCTGTTATTGTAGTATCATTATTATTTTTTGTTGCAATAATGGATAATTTTCATCAGCCTCTGGAGAGTTGCTGATTTCATACTGTGTAGACCCTCAAGCCATTATAAATGAGAAATGGAGGTCACAGGAGAACCCATTGCTTGACTACAAATCCACTTCCACATTTCTGGATCCAATCTAATTTTTTTCACCTTCAGCAATGTATTGTATACTGGTTTTAAAATGGCCACTGAAATATCACTGACAATTGCCATCCACCTTATACTAGCTTTTGAATAGCACTATAGCACTTAGACTTATATACCGCTTTACAGTGCTTTACAGCCCTCTCTAAGCGGTTCACATAGTCAGCATATTGCCCCCAACAATCTGGGTCCTCATTTTACCCACCTCGGAAGGACGGAAGGCTGAGTCAACCTTGAGCCGGTGAGATTTGAACCGCCGAACTGCAGCTAGCAGTCAGCTGAAGTACATCTGAATAGTACTACTTGAGAAAGTAAAAGCCAGCTGTACAATTATATAGTTCTTGCATCACTCAGAAAAATGGTTGCTTGCTAGTAAAAGGTTAGAAATTCATTACTGTTATTTTCATTGCAAAGAAATGTAGGGTATTTTAACGAATATCTGGACTATCAGATTTCTTATGGCACAGTAGGAAATCTTGTGATGCTGAATGGAAAGATAAGCTCAACTTTTGCTTTATAAAAGCCATCTAACAGTATTTGAAAATCAAATCTGACTTTGAAAAGGATTTTCAAAAGGTAATGTATACTGTACATATGTACATTTGCATTTATGGAAGGTCATGTTTTACTCCCCAAGGATTTCCATTTCTTCAATTCATGAAGTTTATTTAATAGAAGACTGAAATTACTTGTTTTGGTTAGATTTGAAAAAGAAAATGCATCAAAAAGGAAACAACAATGCACATAGTATTTGCATAGGATAATACAGAATATTTTACCATAGTGTGGAAAACTGATCAATCAACAATCCATCCATCCATCCATCTCTATTTATTTTTGCAATTTAATTCTTTAATCAGTTTTGGATTGTACAATCTTTCAGTAAAGTACCACCCTCTGTAAGATATCCCTACCTTTCAAAATATCCTTTTTTCTGGACATTTTCCATTTTGGGCTGGTACAGCTTAATAACCTGTGATGGATTAATCCTCCATGGGTTTTGTCTAATAATTTCTCTCAAATGACCTGTATTTATAGCCACAGGGTGTTCTCAGCTCTTGTGCTCCATTTATGAAATGCGGCCCCTGGAGAGCTTTACCTGGTGCCTGCTTCAATCTAATTTCAGCATTCAGAGCACTTTTTCATTTTCCTAGGATTGTTTGGACTTGAGCTCTTTTCATGTGCAATGAGTTTGCCTGCTCTCTTTTTCCTGATTTATTTTTGATCTGAGATATTATTTCTCCTCAGTAGGTTTGATAATGAGCTTCTCTGGAAATGCTTCTGTATTAAAGGGCAGGATAATTCTGTGAACATATAAACAGAAAGAAAAACCTCATCTTTGGATGCATTCATGAATATATAAATGCACCACATCCTATTTTTTTATTCTGCCATCTTCCTTCCTGCATTGTTTTTTTAGTGGAGGAATTGGCAGCTCATTGCCTTTGGCAAACATCATCCAAGTGGATGTGGAATCCTGCTTGGAGATCAAGTGCTTTATGCTTATCAGACCCTGGCTGTTTTTCTTGTCCAACAGCATAAAGCAGGCAAAGGATGTTGAATTATTTATAAAGAAAAGACTGGCTGGACTGCATTACCAAATGGCAGAAGGCTGTTCATTCATACTTCAGTCCTAGTTCAGGGCTACTTATAAAACTGAATAAATAGCCAATACTTTGTTAAAACTTGATCAATTTAATTTGAGAACGATGTGCCTGAGTAAATATCTTAGAGAATTATTGGGCAAGCAGCCCTAGATAATTTTTAAATGCTCTGCCAAGGAACATTCTGAGAGAGGCTGATATTCTCCACACTTTCTCTACCCTATATAACCCAAAGGCCTTTTATGGTTTAATGTACAAGTGGTCAATCTTTGTCCACAGAATGCATGCACCTCTCAGTGCTTAGACCACAGAGTTATATGAAAGTATATCAATGGTCTTCTACCATTACATGCAGACCCTGCCATTTTCTGTACTGCGGGGACCGGGGGGGGGGGGGAGGGGGGGAGAGAGGGAGAGAGAGAGAGAGAGAGAGGGAGAGAGAGAGAGAGAGAGAGAGAGAGAGAGAGAGAGAGCATTCTGAGACAGGAATATTGGTAGAGATACTTTGCAGAGATTTTAACTGCCACCCCAATCGAGTTCATTCTCCCCCCAAGTTTTTTTTAAAATAAAAATGTCAAATCAATGCGTGAACAGTGTGGCACCAGGGCGCCATGCATTCCAATACAAATAAAACTAATCAGATTAAACATTATTATAACATTCAATCAACTTATTGTCAGGCCGAAGCCATTTTAGTTGAAGTCTTTGGCCTGCCACACTTTATACTATTTTAATATGTATTCTTTGAGACAGGAATATTGGTAGAGATACTTTGCAGAGATTTTAACTGCCACCCCAATCGAGTTCATTCTCCCCCCAAGTTTTTTTTAAAATAAAAATGTCAAATCAATGCGTGAACAGTGTGGCACCAGGGCGCCATGCATTCCAATACAAATAAAACTAATCAGATTAAACATTATTATTACATTCAATCAACTTATGTATTTCTAATAACAATACACATCCATATTAGATTACAATCTATCATTATTCAAATATTGACTTTCAACTGGGTGGAGAAACCCCTGGGACTTCAGATTCGGGTTTCTCACAGATGTGCCAACATGGCTCTGCTAATAAATTGGAACTTTGAGGAATACTTTGCCTTGGACTCTGATTTAGTTTTGGATGCTATTTGGAACCCTGACACTTATGTATTTCTAATAACAATACACATCCATATTAGATTACAATCTATCATTATTCAAATATTCCACCTATTTCTCATTGTTACTTTCATTTTATCAAATAAAAATGTATGCATTAATATTCCCTTTATTTCTATCACTTACTGTAGCTATTAATCATGTCACCCTATATTAAAAGGCTTTTTCTTTCTTTCCTGTCTTACTTCTAATTAAGTCACCTGCCTAAAAAAAAGAGAAAAGAAAAAAAAGTAGAGAGAGTGAGAAGAAGACAACTCAAAACAACGATTAAAAAAAATGAATCATCCATCCATCATCTTTTGCCCGTTTTATACTTTAATTGCTATGCTTAAAAAAAGAGAGGAAAGTGGAAAAGCAAGTCAAAACAGCAATAAAGAAAGAAAACAATAATCATCTACCCATCGTCTCTTGCCCGCTTCGATACTTCAATTGCTACACTTTTTTTTGACTTGCCTCCCCCATTCCTGTCTTAAGTCTCCATCTATATTTATTTCTTGGAAGTCCAATCTAAGTGTTCCTCCCACCTCTACCCTCATCCACTGTCTATTTTCTAAAATTTCTACTGAGGTCCCTGCCTCCACTTCAAGCATATCTTCCAACTCTTTTTGTATGTTTTCCCCCTGGTTTAATTCATCAATCACTATTATTTTCATTGTAATCTCCTCTCTGTCCTCTTCCTTCTTCATTTCTTCTTTTGGCTCCTCCCTTTCCTGGACGTCTTGGTCTGTCACCATCATCCCTTGTATAATATTTTCCATTTTTTCCATAATGTCCTTAAATCCTTTGTCCATGTTGTCAATATCTTATTTTATTTTTTTAAAGAAAGTTAATTTTCATCCAACAGTCCAAGAACAATTTATTAGTCTTTAATCTCCCCTTCAAGGAGTAAATTGGTCCCAATTCTTTGTATTTCATAGGTTAACATTCAGTTCTATTTGAATACACCCAGAGGTTATCAAAAAGCAACAATCACTTCCTTGTAGTTTCCCTTTTTGTCAGCAGGTGGCACTCTCCACTTAGATTTCAGTTCACTAGTCGGTTGTTGCTTGGATTATTCGAATATATAAGCAGAGTAAGTTTTGTCTATAGATAATTCCAATATTTCAAAAAATGCCTTCCCAGTACCGCTTCTTCCCAGTTTAGGAGTCCCTTTTCTGTTTATTTCAAAATTTATTTATTCTCCAGCAGCTTTCATTTCCGGTTAGGTATTTCTTCAACATGCCCCAAAAGGCTTGGACGCCGCTTAAACACATAGTTCTGGGCAAATAGTTCTGAATTGTTTCTTGGGGTAATTTAAAACAAAGAAAAATCCTCTCCCCCAGTTCCACCACAGCTCACCTTCTTCTCTCCTGCACCAGTCTTAGCTGTTATTCATCGGTTGTCCCAGCTTTGCAGCGGCCATCTTTAGGCTGCTTCTTCTTCTTGCCGTGGCTGAGAGGGAAAAAAACCCCTGGGCCAGACAGCAGAGCTGCGACTCTCCCCAACCTCACAGGGTGCCCCCCTTTGCTTCACCGCCCCTTCAGGGTGGTTTAGGCTCTCTCCGGAGCCCACAAACAGGAAGAACTCAGCACAGGGAACGTGGAGACCCGTTCCTCTGTGTTTGAAATCGCCGCGATGTCAACCGGAAGTCACCCCAATCCAGTTCATATTAATGCTATTTCCCAGGTACTAGTGACTATGACACTAAGGAAACTTGTTTGGCATGACTTCTGCAGTTAGGGAAGTTTTAATATAATCCCTACACAACTGAGATTAAGTACCTGGAAAAATAGTGGTGTTTATCAGAATCACTAATAAAACCAGGAGGTCCACAGACTGTTGGGGAGATGATTATATAGCAAAAGGTAAGATTTATTTATTTATTTATTTATTTATTTATTTATTTATTTATTTATTTATTTATTTATTTATTTATTTATTTATTTATTTATTTATTTATTTATTTATTTATTTAT
>QLTV01002691.1:2174858-2186679 GCA_003457575.1 Thermophis baileyi
TGGGGTGAGGTCAAAAGTGGACAGTCTAAGGTTAAAGTTTTTTGGGTTTGGGGAAGAAACCACA
This sequence comes from Thermophis baileyi, assembly GCA_003457575.1. NCBI lineage: Eukaryota > Metazoa > Chordata > Lepidosauria > Squamata > Dipsadidae > Thermophis > Thermophis baileyi. Next base: position 2,174,923 of record QLTV01002691.1, read on the forward strand.
GTGTCAAGTAGTACATTCCAGGCATTGATAACTCTGTTACTGAAGTTGTATTTTCTGCAATCAAGTTTGGAGCAGTTTACCATAAGTTTGTATCTATTGTGTGCTCGTGTATTGTTGTGGTTGAAGCTGAAGTATTCATTGACAGGTAGGACATTGTAGCAGATAATTTTATGTACTACGCTTAGGTCGGATCGAAGACGGCGAAGTTCTAAGTTGTCTAAGCCCAAAGTTTCAAGTCTGGTGGCATAAGGTAGCTTGCATTTAAGGTATGAGGCGGTGGATTTTGAGGAAGTTAGGGGCGTGCATGCCTAGTTAATCATAACCAGTATTGACATATCAAACAAATCTTTAATTTATTAGTTTTAGTGCCTAAATTGTGAGATTGGATTTTGGAAGATATTATCATAATTAATTATAATATAATATATCAGCCCATTCACCCTCCCTCCCTCTATATCCAATGCACCTGGTAAGAGGCAGAATTCTTTGGATAGTCAAGCACAACTAATGAAATAGATGAACTACTTGGCCTATTTCAATGACTATGCCATAAAGAAATTGTCAGGGGTACAGAACATCAATTAACCATGGAAAAAAAAAATAGGCCAGCCTCTTTTATTTTGTGATAGCATTCACAGTCACAAAAGAACTATTTTGCCAATGAGCCAGTTCAAAGCAGTGCAATACATTTGTAAAATGTATTGTTTAGAAGGGGGAGGAGGAAACCCTGTTATTTAGTATGTGTGCTTGTAAAAAGGTCTACTTAAGAAAGGAAGCCATTTAATTTCTCACTGGTCTCATTCTGAACTTGCTCAGTGATGCCCAGAAGACCAAGAGATATGTTTTATCCATCTCCACTTCTGTGAGGGAACCATCTTCTCTCTTTGGACCTAACCTAGTTTTCTTTGTTTCTGCTTGTAAGAGACACAAAACAATACAATCACCAGACTATCATCTGACAACAGTAAACAAGCACCAGCTTTCAACAGCTTTCTAAGGCATAAGACAAACAACTGAGTGAGATCTTTAATTACTTGGCTTATTCAGAGCATTTCTAGTTTGTCTTTCCTCAGGAGAACTCAATGTCCAACTCTTATAGTATAGCAGTACAATAAACAGCAGCAGAAAATATCAGCTGTAAGAAACAATCCAATTTTCATACAGCTGTACATTTTTATCATTTAAATCTGATTGAAGTTCTTCCCACATTCTAGTTATTTATTTTGGAGAAGGAAAATGCTTTTCTTGGATGGAGATTCTAAACTTCATAGTCTTAGTTCAGCGTAGACATTACAACCTCTTTCTCTGGTCAATCTTCCATAGGTAAAAGGCAAGATGCCAATTAATGTTCAAATCAGTGTTTTTCAAACTTGGCAACTTTAAGATGTGTGGACTGCAGCTTGCAGAATTCCCCAGCCAGCATGGGGTTTACATTGATCAAGCAATAATGGATTTTCCAGATGGGGTGATATGATGATGATGTTATTTATTCAATCAACCAACCGTGTTCCAATTCTTGGCGATTCTATTGGCCAGGTGTCTCCAGGTCTTCCAATCCTGCACTACTTCTTTGAGTTGTTCTATGTTTTGGCTGGTGTCAGCTTTGATGGTGTGCTTTGGTGGCCTGGTTTCCTTTTACTGCTAACTCTCCCAAACCCAGATTGGGGTAGGGCTACATTTATGTAGCAAAAAGAATATTCTTTTTAAAATTATATTTTCAACCATCAACCATAGTAAATCACTGTTTTTTTCCCTGTTCTCAATTTTTCTTTTACAGTTTTCTCAGTGTGGTGGCTTCTAAATAAGTAAGATCAATGATGCCATCCAGGGGTGGGTTCCACTTACCTTCCCTACCGGTTCGCATCGCGACGGAAGTGCGCGTTTTGCACGCGCTCGCTCGCTTCACTCGTGCACGTGCCTACGTCACATCGGGGAAATGACCCGATTCTTTGCCAGCCGCAGCAACCGGAGGACTGGTTCGGGGGCGTGGACAGCCGGCCATCGCTGCCGGTTTGGCGAGCGGGTGCAAATTTCCACCACTGGTACTGGCGAACCGGTCCGAACCGGCAGCAACCCACCACTGATGCCATCTAACTGTATGGCTTCAGAAGCTATAAAAAAGAGGCTCTTGGGCCATGTATGGCTAGCAGCCTGCATTTCATTGCTCTCTGAAACTGCCTATATCCTAAGGGCAAAAAAGAAAATCTGTCCAAATTCATTTAGTACCTCATGTTTTCTATTATGTGTTATTTAGCCCATTACCACTTCAATTTGTGAAATCTTCTTTACAAACATAGACATCAAAAAGAAGGTGTGTGCATCTTTATAAGTGTTTGTCCCAACATGTGTATATTTGTGCATACTTTCCCCTAATACGTAAGTCCAGGAAAAGGTAGATTTTATCATATGAGATGAGCTATTTCATACTTCTGGAAACCAAGTGATGCCTGGGGATGGTGATTTAAAAAAAGTCAGGCTGGTGGCTTCAGTCATGAGGTCATGGCTACCACCTGGATTATTATTATTATTTTTGTCTAGCCTCCCTTTACCTTGGGCATTCCCAAACTCTTCAGCTTTAATAGTTCTACAAATAATTGTGATTTTCATTTTTAGATTTTTATCCCTCCTTTTTAAAATATGTATTTTCATCAACTCAAGGTAGTGAACATACCAAATGCTCCTGTCTCCTATTTTTTTCCACAACAGCAACCCTGGCTAAGAACGACTGACTGCCCAAAGTCACCCAGCCAGCTTTCACCCTGAGAGGCCTAGAACCCACAGTCTCCTGGTTTCTAGGCTAGCACCTGAATCATTAGACCAAAGTGGCTCTTAATAACAATCATAATGAGTCCCATTGCCCCTTGGGGGGGGTCAATGTTGGCCTTTTTGGAAAACCCTAATTTAACCTCTGTTTAATGCCTGTGCCACTGGTGCCCATCACCAGTTGTAGGATGGCTTATATCTTCTGTTCTACTTAAATGATTCTCCACTTGAATTTAAAACTAAGAAAGTTCAGGTTCCAACTTGGCTACAGAGCTATTGAGCTACACTGTTGACATTCATTTTTCAACTTCTGGAATACAATTTATTTTTTATTTATCACATTTTGGAACTGCCCAGCTCCTTTACAGTGAGACAATGGTAATAAATGGGGCAGGACCATCATGCCCCCCTGTCCTAATTTACCTCCCATATCTTCCTTCTCTGACCTTGGGGACTACAAAGAAGAAGATTTTGCCAGATATCATTTCTTTCTTTTTCTGCTGGCAGAGATACAATCAGATTTATGTTCAGGGAATACCCCACTGGCAGAGATTGGACCCATCCCATCTTTATTAATCAGACTGCATCTCTCATTTGAAATATTCAGTACTTTGATACCTAATTACAGTAAATTATTTAGCAATCGTTTAAAGGATAGAATGCAAACCAAGCCACCAATTTCAGCAGTATCTTTAATCACACTGTACAGCCAGAGAACTCTGAGCAAATATTAACACAATTAATCAATGTCAACATGTCAGTCACATACAAAGCATCTTCATTTAATTATGCAGACATTCCTTTTCTCCCTCCTGAATGTGGGGGCTCAGCTGAATGGTACTTGTGTGAAGGTCACCCTTTGATATCAAGACATTTCCTTTTAGTGCAGGAGTTCAAACCTACTTTGATTACTCCTGTAGGAGTTCTTCTCCCCATTTCAGTTGCCATTGTCAATGAATGAAATGATATCTTACTATCTCAGTGGAGCAGTTTAAACATAACCTTTGAATAACCTCCAGTAATTGGATTATAATTGACTTTCATGCAAGTGTTTATAGATAGTGATAGAATTACTTTGAAGATGTGCTGGATTTTCATTGGAAGCAATTCTTTATTGGTAAAGGTTTTGTGGATCACTTTTTTCTATCAAGAGTTACATCCTGCTTTATTGATGGATCCTCAAAAGGGCTAAAACAGTGCAGACATAATCCAAAACAAAGTGAAAAACTAACTAGACAAGCAGGCCATTAAAAACAAATGAACCAGGAGACAGAATACAAAGTAGAAGCAGCCAAAATATTAACTAATGGAGCAATAAGCCATAAATCTATGTACACATATCCCTCGACTTATGCCTGATCATGTAACAACTGTTCACATCATCCCAACATCCAATCCCCCATCACCCAACATCCCAACATCCAACCTACCATCATCCAACCTACCATCATCCAACATCCCAACATCCAACCTCCCAACATCCAACATCCCAACATCCAACATCCAACATCCCAACATCCAAAAGTAGGTATGCACGTCCCTTACTTCCTCTATGCCAACAACTACTAACCTTAAATGCAAGTTAATTAACGCAAGAAGCATTGTAAACAAAATGCCCAAATTCCTCATCTTACTAAATACAACTATATTCAACATTATATTTGTCTGCAAAACATGGCTAAACACATCCAGACTCCATTATCACAGCTAGAGACTATTATGTTTACCGGTCCGATCGTGAAATTCATAGAGGAGGTGGAGTGGCTATCTTCTATAAAAAGTCCCTAAATCTAAAAAAATATTCAAGTTACACATGAACTCGCTCTCCCTGACACCATTGTCTGCGAGCTGTCCTTAAATACCACACTTCGCTTCCTACTATGTTACAGAGCCCCTGATTATGACATCATACATGCAAACAAGTTAACTACACTACTAACGTGGGCAGCCTCCTGCCCCCACCCTCTTATTTTTCTTGGTGACCTCAATCTACCTCTTATTAATTGGACCCTAAATGAATGTACAAATGAACCTATACATGCAACCCTGTACAATGCTGTTACTAATCTGGGACTGGATCAACACTAACAACACTAGACTCAACAACTGCCTTGATCTCATCTTCTGCAACAGTATAAACACAATTTATGGACTACAAATAAAAGAGCTCTTTTCTAACAGTGACCACAGCATGATTAACTTTTGTCTCAATATACATCCTTACAAAAATCAGCATAATGATGGAATACCCAAATATAACTTTTAAAAAGCCAACTTTGATCTCATAGACACTGACCTCTCCTCTCTCGATTGGCAAATTCTATTCACTACTGTAATACTGCAGAAGACCATTATAACATTTTCTTGCTTGTAGTCAAAAGAATCATTAAACTATACGTACCACTAATAACCCCCAAAACCAAGAAAAACAAATTACCCATAACAATAAGGAAGCTCCAATAAAAAAAACACCCCACTTTGGTGAAAAAACAAAACTGGCTATGTAGCTAACTTTAAAAACTGCTACAAAAACTTATGCCACCAGATAAGGACTGAATGCACCAATTATCACATCAAACAAGAGGAAAACCTTCTACGCACGAAATCCAACCGCACCTTCTATAATTTTGTGAACAACAAACTTAAAGACTCTAGATCCATCCCACCCCTAAAAGGACCTAACGGTAAAGAATGTAATGATAAAGCAGTTAAAGCCAACCTCTTTAACACATTCTTGGCTCAGTCGTTGTAAACAGCAATGGCTGTTGCCCAACATTCCCTAGTTGTACCACAAATAATTACAACGATCTAATACAAATAGATTTCACAGAAGATAACGTTGAAAAGGCACTACGCAGCCTAAAACCATCTCTAGCTATCGGACCCGATGGACTAGGTGCTTACTTCTTAAAAAAGCTTTCCTCTGCCTTAGCAGAACCTCTAAGCATAATCTTTGAAATATCTTTCAAGACCGGCTCCCTGCCCAACCTATGGTCACTAGCCATGGTCATCCCTATCTTCAAAAAAGGAGACCCCAGCTTAGTTGAAAATTATAGACCAATCTCTTTATGTTGCGTCACCTGCAAAGTTATGGAATCAACCATAAACCAATCTATTACCCTCCACTTAGAAACAAACAACCTACTCTCTAACAAACAATTTGGTTTCAGGAAAAATTTATCCTGTAATCTGCAACTCCTACACCGCAAAAGCATATGGACTACACAACTCGATCAAGGCAAAGCAATAGACACAATTTACATAGACTTCTGTAAAGCCTTTGATTCAGTGGTGCACGACAAACTACTTCTAAAACTGCAGTCTTATGGCATTTCTGGCCCACTGCATAAATGGATAACTGTGTTGCTGTTAAACAGGCAACAAGTGGTCAAAATATTGAACGCTATATCAAATCCTGTACCTGTTAACAGTGGTGTCCCCCAAGGCAGCGTTTTAGGGCCAACACTTTTTATACTTTACATAAATGACCTTTGCGATCATATTAAAAGCAACTGCGTTCTCTTCACTGATGATGTAAAACTATTCAACACTACCGACAATGCTGCTACCCTTCAAAAAGACCTTGACTATGTGTCAGAATGGTCAAACAATTGGCAACTTCAAATCTCAACCAACAAATGCTCTGTCTTACACATTGGCAAAAAAATCAGAACACAAAATACAAGCTGGATGGACACAACCTTGTAGACGACCCTCACTCTGTTAAGGCTCTTGGAGTACTCATCTCTAATGATCTAAGTGCCAGAGCCCACTGCAACAGTATTGCTAAGAAGGCATTAACAGTGGTTAACCTAATCTTGCGTAGCTTCTTCTCTGGTAATATTGTACTTTTAACAAGAGCATATAAAACATTTGCTAGACCAATTCTCGAATACAGCTCATCTGTCTGGAACCCGCACTACATATCGGACAGTAATACAATTGAGAATGTCCAGAGATATTTCACGAGACGAGTCCTCCACTCCTCTGTTTGCAACAGAATACCTTATGCCACCACACTTGAAACTTTGGGCTTAGACAATTTAGAACTACGCCGCCTTAGGTCTGCCCTAAGTGTAGCACATAAAATTATCTGCTACAATGTCCTACCCGTCAATGACTACTTCAGCTTCAACTGCAACAACACACGAGCACACAATACATACACACTTAAACCACTCCAAACTCGATTGCAGAAAATACGACTTCAGCAACAGAGTGGTCAATGCCTGGAATATACACTATATACACTACCTGACTCTGTGGTTTCTTCCCCAAATCCCCAAAACTTTAACCTTAGACTATCTACTGTTGACCTCACCCCATTCCTAAGAGGTCTGTAAGGGGCGTGCATATGCGCACCAATGTGCCTACCATCCCTGTCCTAATGTTTCCATGTACTCATAACCGTCTCATGTATACATGTTTATACTTTTACTGTAATCTTATACAGTATATGCTTGACAAAAATAAATAAATAAAAAATAAAATAAATAAACAATTGAACAAAGTCACTTACAACCTGTTCTTGAAGTTATGACTACTACTGCACCATCCCTGTGGTCATGTGATCATATTTTGGGTGCTTGGAAACTCTCTCACATTTACAACTGGTTGCATCATCCTGTGGTCATGTGATTGCTTTTTGCAACATATTTTGATATTTTTGGGCATGATTCATCTATATCTATCTAATGCTCTGCCTATTTACATTAATAGTAATGCAGCACAGATGACTACACACACACACACACACACACACACACACACACACAAACTTCATCAGTTTCAAAAAAAACCTTCACATATAAAATATGGCTCTCCATCTGTACTTTAGTATAGTCAGTCAGGTCAATGCTCCTGGATGAGGAAAGAGAATAGCAGCAGACTCATCAATGGCACCCTCTAAAAGGAACATTACAATAAAAGCCCATCAGAGGTACTCTGTGTCCTGGATGTGCAGGAATGGAATGGAATGGAATGGAATGGAATGGAATGGAATGGAATGGAATGGAATGGAATCGAATCGAATCGAATCGAATCGAATCGAATCGAATAGAATAGAATAGAATAGAATAGAATAGAATAGAATAGCAGAGTTGGAAGGGACCTTGGAGGTCTTCTAGTCCAACCCCCTGCTTAGGCAGGAAACCCTACACCACTTCAGACAAATGGTTATCCAACATCTTCTTAAAAACTTCCAGTGTTAGAGCATTCACAACTTCTGGAGGCAAGTTGTTCAAGCTTTGCCCTTGAGTAGGGAAATCCCAAAATGAGACTCACCAAAATGAATCTTATATTTAGGGTAAGTATAGTGATCATCAGCCTCAGCATGAATATGAAACTGATTTAAAAATAGTGGCAGCATATGGGACAGTGACTTGAATTGTAGGTGCAACCTATAGCCAAGGTAACTCAGATTTATTAAAAAAAAGTTAGAAAAGATATGCACATGATTATATATTGAGCATGGATAGCATAAAAAATCTTCACTCATTACTGTTAATTTTATTAGATGGATGATAGAGGATAGATGGATAGATAGATGATAGATAGATACTATATGTCACATCCTATAGCTTTCTATAGATATATACTGTATATATCTAAAGGTAGATCAGGAAGTACACTTTGCTCACAGTTTGAAATGACAGATGTTATCAGCCTGGTTGTGTAAGGAAAGAACCACTTTTTGCCTCCTAGTCAATGGCAGTCATGATAATCAGGAAGTGGAAGTTCTAAGATTATTCAAATGATTTTTGTGCCAAATGAAAGAATCTGACAATTCAAGCCATCAAATAAATTCATTCTACTGGATCAAACCTCATTGGCCTGATCTAGGACTGTTCAATTTTATGAAGGGTAGATCATCGTGTGTGATTTGTATATACTTGTTCAGAAGCTATTCATTATTGGATTAGTGTAGTTAACTGATATAAGTTGACTTCAACTTATAAGTATAAGTTGAAATCTCATTTTAAATATCAGTGAAGTTATCTTTCATTGGATGTAGAGTAGATGCATTGTGGCCTTATAGATGTAGGATTCAATAGAAACCAGTTAAACATGACCCAACAGAATGTTGGGTCATGTTTAACTGCAGAAAATATGTTGCAGAAAATACAACTTCAGCAACAGAGTGATCAATGCCTGGAATGCACTACCTGACTCTGTGGTTTCTTCCCCAAACTCCCAAAACTTTAACCTTAGTCTATCTACTGTCAACCTCACCCCATTCCTAAGAGGTCTGTAAGGGGTGTGCATAAGCGCACCATCGTGCCTACCGTCCCTGTCTTACTGTCCTATTGTTCTCATTTATCTGTATTTACTTTGTTTATGTTTATGTTTATACCTATACCTGCTATCTTGTACATGTTTGACAAACAAACAAACAAACAAACAAACAAAATAAAAAAATAATAAAAAAATGTAAATGCCTGACTGGGGAGATGGGATTGGGGAGATTGGGAGGGGATAGGTGGAAAGACAGAGATAGATAGAATACATCTAGATCCAGATATTCATTGATAGATATGAATGTATTATACCAATATCCTTTTTATCTTGAAATCTGTTATATTGAGTTTGTATAGGTTTATCTGCATGAATCAGAGGCCAAAAACAAATGATTGAAACAATGAACAATTTCAGAATGTCTGAATATGTAGAAGACCTCCGAGGTCCCTTCCAACTCTGTTATTTTGAATTGGCTGATAAGTGCAACTCGTTGTGCAAAAATAAGAGAAGCTACTGTTGGAATTCTCTCGCCTATGTATTTACACTGTATTCGTACAAGCTGCAATGCCAATTTTTTATTTTAATTTAGCAGGTTCTGTGAACTCATCCAGAGTAATTTGTAAATCGTGGTTATATATTCTGGAGCATTCTACAAACCCTATTCAATAAAGCTTAGTGTGCTATATAAACCCAGATAGACCTCCAAAATGTAATCTTCCTTTCCATTACTCCCCACTAGATCAGCTTCTGAATTTTCTACATTCATAATAAACTCATTTATTTGTGGTTTGAATTCTTCTAAACAGAACTTTGTGAAAGTAGCAACAGATACATTTGTTTGAGGTACTTTTTCCTAGGAAAGTAAGACAGTGACCTGACACCTGCTCTACATTTGGTGACAGACTCATGATAAATTGATGTAGTCTTAGCTAGCTAATAACTCCCCAAACAGGTGCAGTTAGATTAGTTCTAAATCACCTTGAGAACAATGGAAAACTGAACTCAGTAGCTAGCTAGCAAAAGTATCTCCTGGGAGGGCAACTCTTAAATTACTCAAGGTGACAGAATTGGAGGCATTGTTTGCAGTGCTCTCTGGAAGGGGATAGGAAAGATGGAAGTTTTCAATACATTTCCATTCTGGGAAAATAAGAGCAAAGGAGGATTTATAGGTTATGAAGGGTAAGGTACACTCTAAAACAAAGATAACAATAGAGAAGGAAAATTCTCTATTGCACAGAGGAAAGCAAATGAAAAATTCAAGGCAATCTTTTAGCTTTTGTCTGAGATTCCTGAATTATGATCTATGATCTGAGATGTTGCCATGGAAGGAATAGAGAAAAGAACCTGGATGCTAGCACACCGCCCAGCTATATTTTCCTCCTCCTCCTCCTCCTCCTCCTCCTCCTCCTGATTTTTTTTTGAAGGGTACATTTTTAAATGTAAATTTGTAAACTGTGAATGAGACAAAGATGCTCTTGAAAATAGATATATATCCAATTTTATTGTCAGAAAGATGACTGTGAATTATGGCTGCCTGAGCTGTGAGTATCTGTCTACAGATTTGATAGTAAAGACATCTGCTAGTCACATTCAAGCCCTAAAGATTGGTTACTGTTTTTGTTACTATCATATGCTCTGTAATAGCAGATTTGTGATGCACTTAGAAGGTAAAATTATTCATCATCTTGCTGATTTGAACCAAATATTGATACAGTGCACACTAAGGTATCTAATGCAGTATTTAGTCTAATCATATGCAATCGCTTTCAGTTTTTGTGGATATGGGATTCTCATACTTGTAGCTGTCCAGTCTATTATGTGCTATCTTGATCCCTGTTCATCTTGGCTTCTTTGAGTTAGTCAATGGGGATGGATTCAGTGAATCTATGATGAGGTAAACACATTTTTGTATGATCGAAAGGTACCTCTGGCCTGAAGGGAAATGATCTGCTCACTCCTGAACAAACCTTCCCTGAAGCCAGAAGACTTATATTGCAAATACTGTCTAATCAAAAAGATGCTTGAGAAGCTATCGTTGATCCAGTTGCAGAACTTCATGCAGTAGACAAATTTTCTATTTTTTTTTCAGCCTGGATTCTTGCCTAACTTTGGGACAGAAACAGGGAAAGTCATTTTGATGGATCACCTGCTGCAGGGAAGCACCAATGGAAATGTAACTATTTTGACTCTGCTTGATTTCTCAGCAGCTTTTGATAAAAATAACCACTATGGTTTCCTCCTGGATTGTCTCCATGAATTGTGTTACGGTTGTTCTGCTCCCATTTGCTTGGATAGTCCCAGACATTTCTGCAGACATTTCATCTTGCATTCCAGTGAAGCTTGCTCAGTACAACTCTTCAGAAATAGGGACCCCTTGCAGGATTTATAGTCTGGGTGGATTGTTATTTTTTTGACGCTGAGGAAGTCAAAAGGGGATGGGGGTCATTCCTCTATCTTGGTGCTACTTGACCTCTCAGCAGCTTTCGATACCATTGACCATGGTATCCTTCTGGGATGACTAAGGGAGTTGGGAGTGGGAGGCACCGTGTTACGGTGGTTCTCCTCCTATCTCTCTGGTAGGTCACAGTCGGTGTTGGCAGGAGGACAGAGGTCGACCCCTAGACCCCTCGTTTGCGGGGTGCCTCAGGGCTCGGTCCTCTCCCCCCTCTTATTTAAAATCTATATGAAACCGCTGGGTGAGATCATCCGACGATGCGGGGTGAGGTATCAGCAATATGCTGATGATACCCAGTTGTA
>QLTV01002691.1:2216603-2228435 GCA_003457575.1 Thermophis baileyi
AAAGAAAGAAAAAGAAAGAAAGAAAGAAAGAAAGAAAGAAAGAAAGAAAGAAAGAAAGAAAAACTTATGACCACAATTGAGCTCAAAATTTTGGTTGCTAAGCAAGAGTGTTGTTAAGTGAGTTTCACCACATTTTACAAGTTGGCCACACCCACCCGGTCACCTGACCACCAAGCCATGCCCACCTGAAGCTACGCCTACCTGACCTCCAAGCCATGCCCACAAAATAAGCCACACCCACAGAACCGGTAGTTAAAAAAAATTAGAACCCATCCCTGGCCATAACAAAACTCCCACAAACCTTGCCCTACTTCCCAAGTCATATGCTCTATCTAGCACGCAGTCAACTCCAAAACTAATCATGTACACCTGGAAAACAACTGTGGCAAACCATTCCTTGGACAGTGCATGGATTTCACACCAGAATTCCATACAGACACACAGACACACAGAGGCACAATAAAAACAGAATCATTAACTGATTTTCTCTTTTATTACCTACCCTGAATATCAAGTAAAACGTGTAGCCTGGACAGTTTGATAAATGGCAAGAAGTCATTGTTTTCAGGAAATTCTTTTGGTCACAGTAAAATGAAGTTTTATCATATGACCAGCAATGGTATTTGAAATGCAGGCATTCAGCTTACATCCCAATGTACTAGGTTAAATATTTATTGTGACACTGTGCTGGGATGTCACATTTTGTCACGCCAAAATACTTAGCCTCAGCCAGAGAACTAATATTTTTAGAAATCAGGAGCTGGATACTTCTTGTAGGTATTTTCTATATAATTATTATATTTATTTTTTGAAATCATAGAATTGGAATGGTCTTTGGAGGCATCTGGTCCATCTCTTTGCTATCTCTAAGCAATATAGAAGCAATAGTTTCTGGATGTTTCCTCGAGAATTTTAAATTTGTCCTAATTATGTTCACAAGTATATCTGGAAATAAACCAAGTACTGAAAGTACCACCCTGGCTAAAGCTGAACTCCACACTGCCAAAGGAATAAAAGTAGATGTAATAATGTTATACACATTGCCATGTTTTCAAAAAATTCACAATGAGAACAGTCATGTACAATACCTGTGCACTAAGAATAAACAAGTACAAGTTTATACAAAATTGAGTTTAAACTCAAAGCAAAGGTTTTCATTCCAAAACTTTTATGCTGGCTATAGCTTAACAGAAACAAAGGTTGAAATATAGTTTGGGCTGTCACAAAGAAGAGGGGATAAACCTATTTTCCAAAGAATCTGAAGGCAAGACAAGAAACAATGGATGGAAACTAATCAAGGAGAGAACCAACCTAGAACTAAGGAGAAATTCCCTGACAGTGAGAACAATTAACCAGTGGAACAACTTGCCTCCACAAATGGTGGGTGCTCCAACATTGGAGGTTTTTAAAGAAGAGATTGGACAACCATTTGTCTGAAATGGTATAGGGATTCTTGCTTGAGCAGAGGGTTGGACTAGAAGACCTCCAAGGTCCTTTCCAAGTTTGTTATTCTGTTTTTAGTCTTGGGGAAATCAAAACTTAAAATAGATATTTTGGCTGAAGGAAACAGTGGGATTCAGAACAAGGGTCTTGGGTTGCAAAACAGGGGTGGGTTCCACTTACCTTCCCCACCGGTTCGCATCGCGATGTTCTGCTCGTCCCGCTCGCGCGCGCGCATTCCCTCATGCAATTTTGCTTCCGTACAAGCTCAGTAGCTGCAATCAGCCCGAAACACAGCTGAGGAGCTGATCAGCTGTGCTTTGGGCGAAGGAATAAAGGTCAATATAAACCCGGGGGTGGGCGGGAGGGCCCTTTTTCAAGCAGCAGAACAGTAAAAAAATTCACAAATAATTCCCAAAAAAATATGGCGGTGCCCACGGACCAGCACCAACCGAACCGGATCCGTGACATCACCAGCGGGTCGCTAACGGTTCGGGTGATCCAGTCCGAACCGGAAGGAACCCACCCTTGTTGCAAAACACTAAACTCTTATAGATCCAGTAGCCTTAACATAGTATTCCCTAAATATAAAGCAATCATTCGCCCTAGTTTTATAGGTATTTTAACTGAAAGGAATGTGAGGACAGAACCGCTAATTCTATATTTTTGATCTGATACACAAACCTTCCAGCAAATCACCTTCTTCAAAGAAGAAGGACATCTTGGCAACACATAGTCATTTCATTTCATTTCATTTCATTTCATTTCATTATTTCATTTCATTTCATTTCATTTCATTGTTTATTAAATGGAGAGGGGAACGTGTAACATCTACCACCAACCCAATATTTAAAGTTCATTTGAAGATTTACATTGATTTATTAGCAGGGAGGCAGGCAGGCAGGAATGCTGCTGTCAAGAAGTAAGCCCACATCCTGAGAAACACAAAAATTCCTGTCTGGCTGTCATTATTTGTATCTTAAGTGCCAATTGCATTAACACCTTCAGAACTCAGTAGTAATTGTGAATCCTTCATTCACCCTTGCTTTGCAAAATTCTTTTAAACTTGAAAAAAAAATGACAATAAACAGGCTAAAATAATAACTTTAGTTAGTGTTTTGTAGCAAAATTCACTATCAACTACATGCACAGTATATAAAGGCGTGAATAACATAAATACTCCTATATTTAAGCCTAGCAGGCAACCAGTGTGTCATATTTTGCATTTTTAATTGTACTCTGAGGTCTCCACAACAAACCTGGTAAAACAGGGTGAAATACAGAGGGCAAAGATGAACACAAAAGTTAAAAACTCCAAAAGAGTCAATCAAACCAAAACAAACCATCACTGTAACATTTGGGAGCTGGGTGGGGGATATATGATGATTTCCTGAGTTACAGCTTATGCTCTTTTTCCTCTTGGTTGTGGAGCTTTCAGAGTGCCTTTGAAGATGACACAATCATATATAAAAGCATCCTGAAACTCAACATTAAAAAAAAATCAAATTATTGCACAGAATGGACATAAAGCAGCTGATTAACAAAATCAAAGTGCATTACTACTTTCTGCAGTGATGTCACTGGTATGTGAAATAAGCACAAATGCATACCTTTCAAATGCCACTTGCAATAGTCATGATGCTTTTCTTTTGAAAACTTCTGCTTTCCCCTTGGAATCTTCACAAAAGAATCCCAAGATTCCAATTCGTAGCAGTAATCTACTTTTTAGCTAGCCAGGAAGTGGCACAATGAGTGACAAAGAATTGTCATCTATTTTCTTCTGGCTAGGCTCTGTGGTTTGCTAGCCAGTGAATTGCTTCCATCCTACACATGTATGATGTGAGTGCCATCCCCCTCTGTTTGACCAAGCTGGATGAGAGCTGAGAACCAGCAACATCAACCAACTCAGCCATGCATGAAGATAAGTAGGGCTGAAGCAGTAATATGAGAGAGAGTAGAGATCTATGGGAGCAAGAGTGAATGAATCTCAGTACAATTCATGTATTGCACTGAATAGATTAACTCACCTGGAGTCCTTTCCAGTATAAGCCTCACTCAGTGGAGTTGTTCAAGAACAGAAAGATAGTTAGGTGACCCATGCAATGTCTCTTCTACTCTTAACCTTCCCTTTCAGTTGCTAGGAGACTGAAAGGGACAGCTAGGAGAAACCACATAAGTCTCATCCAATGTGCCTCTCAGGAGCCAGGGACTCCTCTCAAAATGATTTGCTCTAATGAGATCAGTGTGACTCAAGTACAGCACTTATCCTTCACTATTGGCCATTTCTGAGCAAATGAACACATTGCTGCTATGGGGTTGGTTTAGAGAAAAGGTAAAGGGTTAGCCATTAATCCTCTTCCAGTAAGTCAGGAAAGTCCAACAGGAAGGCACTCATTATAAGAAAAACAAGTAGCTCTACCAAATCAGCAGTTAGGCATGATTAATAGCAATAGCAATAACACTTAGACTTATATACCACTTCATACTGCTTTACAGCACTCTCTAAGTAGTTTACAGAGCCAGCATATTGCCCCCAACAATCTGGGTTCTCATTTTACTGACCTCGGAAGGATGGAAAGCTGAGTCAACCTCGAGCCCCATCAGGATCGAACTCCTGGCAGTGGAAGGCAGAGTTAGCCTACAATACTGCATTTGAACCACTGCGCCACCACGGTTCTTATGATACTGGGTATCCTCTCAGGATACTGGTTGGTAGACAAGAGACTGGACAACCAAGTGTGATCAGACCATACCTTGGCCCTGGGTACCCAAAATGGGAGAGGCCCTATCTCCTCATTTTTCTCTAACTCAGGCAGAAAAACCGGAACATGTTATTTATTAAATTATTATTTATAAAATTTGTATGCTGCCCAACTCCCAAGGGACTCTATTGCACTGTTGGCCAAACCAACAAAAACTAGACCTCTTCTCCATGGCAAAGTGGCAAGCATTCTACCTTAAGTTGAGATAGGTGTGCTTTGGCCTGACAAAGAGAATCCTAAGATAAAAGTAAGATCCTGGATGCAGCTTAGTTTGGTATCCTCCAACTGGGCAGCTATCCAACTATTCTCCAATTGGGCAGCTATCCAACTATCCTCCAACAGTTTGAAGCAGGCACTCTTGGTCCTGGGAGGTATTGCCAGCATAGAAAATCAGTTCTTTGAACAATAGATGCATGGAATTAGGTGGAATGGTGAAGTTGGTTCATGAGAGAATCATCCGCAGGCTAATCATCCAAAGTCATCATCTGCACATTATCTGATGCCTTTGGAACATCTGACAGCTACTTCAATCACTTCACAGGCATCCTCAGCACAGGCATCTTTAGAACAAGCTGGGAAATATAGGTTGCCAAGTTTTGCCAGAGGTGGGAAAGACACCTGACTCATAGCAGCTGAAACAGAATCGAAAAGTTTAACACACTTTTATCTGGAATATCCATATTTCAGATCATATCTAAAACCAACCAGAAGTTTATGTCTGGAAGGTTTCAAACATCCCCACAACTTTGCTTTTTGAGCTTGACTCTGAGTGTGATTCAACCTTTTATTACTTAGAAGTTCTCAAATCACATCAAATTAGAACAATTCCTCAGAACAGGTCAACTGATAAAAAATTTGCCAGGCATCCTTTTTTTTTTAAGAAGGGGTGGTGTTAGGGGCAGGTGTGAAATAAGAAACATTATAAGGGAACAAAATCAAATTTGTAAGAGAGGGGAGGAAGATTAATAGCAACCAACCAGAATGAACATGAGGATTGGTAAAGGATGCCTGTGTGGGAAAATTGCCTGTCCAAGTTCAATGTGGGAGATCTTGGATTTGTGACAATTTTCACTTCTTCTCTTATATCAGATCTGTATTTCTTCTTTGTTAATCTGTCAGGCAACAACACACTGCCTCATTACCAAAACTATGAGAAAGGAGGGTAGCAATTTGAATTGCCCATATTAATTTACATGTAGTGATGGACATTGAGAAAAGATTATTATAATTTAGATAGGAAATACTGCATCTCCCCATCAATGCAATTATGGCTGAATAAGCTATGTACCTGCTCAGTTTGCTTTCTAGAACCAACTATTAGTTAGCAACTTCAAGCCCCTAACATCAAGTCCAATTCCTCCAAGCAGAGTGCTCTATTGTTTCACATCTATAGATAAAATCTTGCAAGACTGGGAACAATACTATCTGCATTAATAATATACTCTGAGAATTATCTATTTCTCTCACACTAAACATCTGGGCTAAGTTGTCTCTTACTCCTCTGGAATGCACCCCCTCCCTTCAGGGGATCCACCTCCTAACTACATTCCATCACATCCAAGCTTGAAATAACAATAGCAATAGCACTTAGACCAGTAGTGGGTTCCACTTACCTTTGCTACAGGTTCGGGAACGGGAGCGCGCGGGCATGCGCGCGTGCTTTGCACGTGCGCAATGCTTCTGCGCATGCGCAGAGCATTTTTGATGACATCCGGGCGGGTGGGTGGAGTCTCCCGCCACCGCCGCTACTGGTTCACCGAACCGGTGCGAACCGGTAGCAACCCACCACTGACTTAGACTGATATACTGCTTTATAGTGCTTTACAGCCCTCTCTAAGCGGTTCACAGAGTCAGCATATTGCCCCCAACAATCTGGGTCCTCATTTTACCCACCTCGGAAGGATGGAAGGCTGAGTCAACCTTGAGCCTGATGAGATTTGAACTGCCAAACTGCAGGCAGCTGGCAGGCAGCAGAAATAGCCTGCAGTACTGCATTCTAACCACTACGCCACCACGGCTCATGAAAGCTTAAAAAGAACTGGATTTATACTGGATAGTTTTTCAATTTATTTTGTTTGCATTTTAATACAAGACAATATAACTCATAATTCTTGAACTAAAATGTGAAGAAAAATAAAACTGTCCTTTAAAGATTTTGCAGTTCTGAGAATGTGGCAATGGGATTCTCCAATTTAAAAAGATGTACAAAGCTTTTTTGTGTATTTGGGAAAATTATGTATAAAATGCATATTCTAGTGACAATTGCACACAAAATTGTGTACATAAGTGAAAATGTATATAAAATACATGTTAGCACTAAGTAAAATTAACCACAAAATGAACACATAGGAGAATAATTCATAGCACTGTACATGTGGGGAAACATAAACAAAAATATGGAATTTGCATAAAGCTTATTTAAAAACAAAAAAACAAAAAAACCCAGAACCTACAAATTGATGTAGGACTAGCATTTTTAACAAAATTAAAATTCCTTACTAACTGTCTTCCAAATATTAGCACAATCCACTTTGATGTATATCAATTATTACTTTCAATATTTTGATTTCTTATTTTTGTGTGTTGGGAGCTGTTTTGTCTCCTATATTCATTCATTTTAGAATAATATTTTAATTATTTAACATGACTATCCTGAACAGTGTTTCTTAATCTCAACAACATTAAGATGTGCAGACTTCAACTTCCAGAATTGCTTGCTGGGAAATTCTGGGAGTTGAAGTGCACACGTCTTAATATCTCTGAGGTTGAGAAACATTGATCTAAAATAATGAGGAAAATAAGCTGTGATAACAGTGAAGTGGTAGAAAGTGAAACAAAACTGTGGTCAGAGGGTTTTCAAGGCTAATATATTACATGGTTGGTATCCTTTCTGCTATGTGCTCTGTTTACTGAATAAAGCATTTGCTTTCCTAATTAACTTGCACAATCATGCTTTTAATGGGTGATAATAGTATTTCCTCCATCATTTTTTTTCTGGTACAAGGGCCACTCACAGCATTTTTAATTGGTTGCCTTCACTATTCCTCTATTATCTGTTACTTACTCTTTTTTTTTTTTGTAGTTAGTAATTTTTGTTGTCGATCAGGCTGCTGTGCTTTTAACAGTGCATAACAACTAGAAAATAAATACCTCCTACAGGGAGATTAGTTTATAATAAATGCTTCATTTGCTGAACTTATATTTTTCAATGTACAAGGAGATTTTCAAGAGCACAAACACAATGACAACATAGTGCACACATACCCTGTTTCCCCAAAAATAAGACATCCCCTGATAATAAGCCCAATCGAGCTTTTGAGTGCATGGCAATAAGGCCAAGCGCTTATTTCAGGGTTCAAAAAAATATAAGACAGGGTCTTATTTTTGGGGAAACACGGGTAGTATAGTCACAGATAGCTCAAATTCTAGCAACACAGACCTCTGGCACAATCCAAGACCCTAATCAATAGATTTCCAGACAATTAGGAACATGTAATACAGCCTTCTTTCAGACTTGCAGCTGGATATTTGGAGGCCAGGGAGAAAAAGAGGCAGAAGCCACAAGTATGCCTTGTGATCCCCACACTTTGTAGCCCTTCACAAGTACAACTGAATGGCTGAAGAAGGTAATTGTTGCTACCAGACATATAAATAAGGTCAGGAAGGTGAAAAAAGACCAAGAGGTTTTTAATCTACGAACATGTAGCAAAACTAGGATATCCTGCCATTTTATTTTGTCAACTGTTACCTTCCTAATTCCAAATTCTGCTTAGTCTTGATGCTTACAAACTTGGGAAATAAGGTCCACTAATAATTGTATAGTATTATGATCACTTTTTAAAATTAGCTCAATCAATTCATTCTCAATTAAATGCACAGCTTGCATGTGGGGGAATGGGTAACTACCATTTTCAGAATGCAAACCTCACACTCACTAGCACTGATGGTGTTACCTAGTTGGGCAATGGAATGACTACAAGCAGACAACCAAATTCAGAGAGCATGAAGGACTCCATAGATATGAGAGGTATAAATTCTGTACCAGATTTCCAACCCCATTCAGTAACAGTCAATTACTTTTAATGGTAACAATTATTAATTTAAAATAAATATTTAATGCCTACTGAGGTTTTTTTGTGTCTCTGGGAAATCCCTAACCTTGTTGGCCCTTATTGTGGGGACCCTGATAGCAACAGTATGAAGGCTTATTTATTAGATTTGTACACCTCCTGACTCCAGTGATTCTGGATAGTTAGCCACTGTTTCTTCGTTGATACTTTTTGAATTTTCAGTCTAGCCTACAGCTCTGATATTCCCTCAAGGTCTCCCATTGTGCAGGCCTAACTCGGCTTCACTTCACTTCCCAATGCAGACAAATTCAGTCAGGTATTATTCCCTGTTGAGTAGAGTTCATTGGACTTGTGAAATTCGTAGTCTTCCAGATACAGATACAATGAAAATCACGCTCTGACTTCTGCCCAATCACATTCATATGTGAGTAGCAATTTTAATATAGAGTTCTAGGTGTCACAAAG
Organism: Thermophis baileyi; assembly: GCA_003457575.1. Taxonomy (NCBI): domain Eukaryota; kingdom Metazoa; phylum Chordata; class Lepidosauria; order Squamata; family Dipsadidae; genus Thermophis; species Thermophis baileyi. The sequence goes on from QLTV01002691.1 coordinate 2,225,341, forward strand.
TGGATAAAAGACCAGAAGGGATTGTGAAGTAAGGAAAAAGAATCTATAGAAGACATGAAAGCAATTGTGATCTCATAAGGTAATTTCCTATAAAATATCTCTGTCACAAGACTTTTCTGAATGGATAATGAAGGATTTAAGGCAATGGTGGGTTCCAGTCTAAATGATATATTTTAATATACTGTATAAGACAACATGTAAACCATGTCATCTCAAGATTATACAGGTAGTCCTCGACTTACAACCACAATTGAGCCCACAATTTATGTTGCTAAGTGAGAAATTTGTTAAGTGAGTTTTGCCTCATTTTATGACTTTTCTTGCCATGTTTGTTAAGTGAATTACTGCAGTTGTTAAATTAGTAACCTGGATGTTAAGTGAATCTGGCTTCCCCATTGACTTTGCTTGTCAGAAGGTCGCAAAAGGTGATCACACGACCCCAGGATACTGCAACGGTCATAAATATGAGCCAGTTGCCAAGCATTTGAATCTTGATCATGTCATCATGGGGATGCTGCAATAGTCATAAGTGTGAAAAATGGTCATAAGTCAATTTTTTCAGTGTCGTTGTAACTTTGAACAGTCAGTAAACAAACTGTTGTAAGTTGAGAAGTACCTATACTAGGTTGTACCACCATATCCTGTGCAAAACAGAAAGAAAACCAAGATTTCTTGTATGAAGTTAGTACAGATGTTTACCTCCTATTAGCATTTCTACAATCCTGGTCTCACTACCATAAACGTTTTGTGCTTGAGTGATGTAAAAACTGAATTTACGTTTGATGTAGAATGCTTGCTTTACATTAGCAATTCAAAATTTGATGCTCCTTTTAGGGTGACTCAATTGCTCTAGTTTCCCTACATTGCACTTGGTAGGCTGATGAGTATAAAATCTACAGCTGTGACTATACATAAAACAAAAGTATCACAATTTATTTCTTTTGGAAAGGTTGGCTTGGTCTCTGTCACCTTAGATTATTTACAACTTAATGCCACCTATGCATGATACAGTGACTCAGAAGCTCTCTTAAGCAGGTGTTCATGAAATATTAACCCTTTATATCTGGCTTTTGAAACATTGGGGAGGATATGATAATGTGCTGTATTTTTTTTTAATCTTGGTTTGTTTTCATGATTTCTTGAATGCAGACTTCATGCCATTGCTTCCTCAATTTTTTTTAAAATGCAGTTTTTTTTTTTTAAAAAAATTAAGACTTCAGGGCTTGTTGTTAGTACTTACTCCTAAGTAAAGTTTGTATAGAAGATGCAGAAGTGAAACCTGCCTCTCTTTATTTGGAAATAAGTGCCACAGAGTTCACTGGCATTTGTTGCCAAATATAACTGCATAAGACTGCAGTGTGGCTGGAGGCTTTTTCTCTGTCAGGGGAAAGGAGGGGGGAAAAACCCCTACTGACAGAGGGTTTCAGGCATTAAATGTCTTGATTTGCAGAGCAGCTCTATTAAAAAGACTAAGCAGCATATAAGAGGAGGGGGAAAATCTCCCAACTTAGTCTTTAGATAAAAAAAAAATTAGGGCATGGGCCAAACAAACTCATTTAAAATCACAACAGGGCTGAAATTTAGGTTGGAGAGTTTTTTCCTAAAAAATATTTGTCCACTGAATTGAGCAATTAAATTTTAAATATTTGTCTATTGAATCCAGCAATGAGCTCGCCTTTCACAGGCCTCCAATACATATTGCTTTTGTTTCATGAAGGCCTCTCCTGGGATGCATAAGCCCACTCTGTGCTGTAATTAGAAGGGCTGCCTTGTTATATGTTCTGTGCACAGAATGAAGAGGAAAAAAGACCTTGCAAACATACTTCAGCCTAGCTGTGAGGAGGCCAGATTTAGAACCATCTGCTATGTTCAAGGATCTATCCGCTCTCTACTATCCGCAGGGATGAGCAAAATTGGCTTGTCTATTTGTCGCCTAATTGTTGTTTGAGCACTTTCTCCCTAAAAAAAAAAAGTGGCTTCTTTCCTGCATGAGTACACAAATTAAGTTGATTTGCCACTGGCAATCAGAATTTAGTTTAACTTTCTCCAATCAGTGGCTTTCGAGTTATGTTAGATTAGATCTCCCTCATGCTCACTCAACAAGCTTTTAGAATACCTTGAGTTTGGCATTTCTTTGCAGACATTTCATTACCTTCTAGGGTAACTTCTTAAGCATTACAAGCTAGCATTGAAGATATTACTTAGATGGATAATGAAATGCCTGTAAATGAAAAATCAAACTCAGAAACCTGTCACAACCCAACACCAGAAACTTGTGATAGATCAATTCACTTCTACCTTGGTTATCCTCCAGTTTGGCCAATCCAAAGGATTGTTTGTCAACAAATTAGAGTTTATATTTCACATTTCCCAAATGACCTTCATGGTTGGGGATTATGAAAATGATATTTCATTGTGTCAGGATGACACAAAGATAGGGGAGTCTGCTGTAGTTTGTGGAAATCAGCTATTAGCTGCCTGCTTCTGGAACTATTGTGTATACAGGATTTCAAATCTGGAATCTGAACACATAAGAGGAAACTACCTGTCAACCTCCGTACAAAACTTGAAGCAGTTAACATAAAGGAGATACAAATATAATAAAAATATCACCCACAACTATGTACATTTATTAGAGATATTATGATATACAGTATAAACATGTTATATATTATTGGTAATATTAATAATTTATAATTAATTTATAAAGTGTTATGTTTATTATTTAAATATTTATTATTGGTAGATGAAATATGAAGTAATTTATAAGTATATAAGTGCATGTTATAAAAATAATCAATTCAACGGAACAAACTCATCCAGCATAGGAAAATCTCTTTAGATACATGGTTAAAGAAATTTGTTTGCTGCTCATCTCCTGTCCATTGCCTTTTACTTTTCTGTCGCAAAGAGTCTCAGAATGGCACTTAAGTGAAAAGGATTTTGCAAGATTCTCTGCATTTGAGTAAGATTGCTAATTTAAGTTAAACAAGCAATCGCAGGCTGTCATCTGCACCTCTATAACTGTCTGGTTTGGTTCTGCAACCCAACAAGACAGACACAGACTTCAGAGGATAATCAGAACTGCAGAAAAA
>QLTV01002691.1:2300646-2312975 GCA_003457575.1 Thermophis baileyi
CACACACACACACACACACACACACACACACACACACACACACACACACACACACACACCAGACAACCCGTTCCCCATTGGGTCATCCTTCCAAGATATTTCCTTACCAATGCCTTCAGCAATGACAGGACTTCCAAATTATTGCCTTCACTGGAAAAGTTGGGATATGTTCAGAAATCTCAAAAGAAGTTTAAAAAAATACCAAAAAAAAAACCAGAGCTTCTTTCAAGAAGTAGAAAACAAGAAAAAAGTCAAGGAAATGATTGGTCCATTAATGGGAGAAAATGGCAAGAAGGTGACGAGGAGCAGGGAGAAAGCAAAACTGCTTAATTCATTTCAAGTAATCCTTAGAATATGAAACAAAACGATTCAAAGGAAATACCAAGGTTGAATAGAAATTGGCATTACAATTTCTGGGAAAATGATCAACAACCTTAGATATGTTGATGATACCACTTTGATTGCTAGAAGTGAGTTTTAACAAAATTGTAGGTGGTGAAACAAGAGTTCAAAAGCTGGTCCTTTGTTCAATACTCTATTTTATTATCAATGGGCAATGCTAACCCAATGAAAATATGTGAAGAAAAAGTCTAAATGATAACAGATTTTATTTTCCTAGATTCAAACATTCATAGGGGTGGTGATTGTAATCATGAAATCATGAAGAGATGTTTGCTACTTGGGAGAAATACTGTGACAAATCTAGAAAGAATATTAACATGCAGAAACATCACACTGGCTATTAAGGTATCTATTATAAAACCCATGCAATTGTCAGTTGTAGTCTGTGATTGAGCTCTGGTAGACTGTGACTGAGCTCTGGTGGCGCATTGGTTAGAATGCACTACTGCAGGCTACTTCTGCTGACTGCTGGGCTGCGTGCAATTTGGCAGTTCGAATCTCACCAGGCTCAAGGCTGACTCAGCCTTCCATCCTTCCGAGGTCGGTAAAATGTGGACCCAGATTGTTGGGGGCAATATGCTGACTCTGTAAACTGCTTAGAGAGGGCTGTAAAGCACTGTGAAGTGGTATATAAGTCTAAGTGCTATAGCTATTGTAACATCAGGATCATCAGAAATGCTGAATGAAAAATTGCTGCTTTGAATGGAGATGTTGAATACAATTATTGATTGTACACTGGTGTGCAAGAAGAAATATTTCAATAATAAAATAAAACCAACTGCTCCCAAGAAAGTAACATAATGAAGCTAAAAGTTGGATTTCAGTTGTCATGTGTAGAAAATTTAATGCATTTGGAAGAGAGGTCAACCAAAGACAAGATGAGTAGATGCTATCACTGATATCACAACCATGAGTTTACTGGAATTCAAACAGATAATCACTGATAGATAATCCTCGCAAAATAATGTTTATCAGGTCAGAAACAATAAAAGCAAGTAAACAAGTGAATAACACCCAAAAACTGAATATAATTGAAGCGGCATTTTGAGAAAAGCAGATTTTAATTAACTCTGAGCAGTGATAATTACAATTCATGACAGGAGAAGCTAATTAAAAAGGGAGCTAAAGATGAGTGGGAATTCCTAAAAATGGAGATAGTAGAAGCACAACGGCAAATGGTTCCAATAAAGATAAAAGTGGAGCACTGCAGAAGAAGCACAAAAAAATTACAGAAGATATTAAAAAACAAATGGTCACATATGTGATCTTTGTAAAAAAAAAAAAAAAGAGAGAGAGAGAGAGAGAGAGAGAGAGAGCTGGAGTCAGAAAAGCTACAGTTTAAAATAAACTGAGGTTGGAGAAAGATACTAACAAAAAGAACTTTAATACATTCAAAATATTAAGAAAAAAAATCCAGTTGCCATTCTATTTCAATGCTTTCCAAAAAGGGGCATGTTTTCCATCACACAGTTGGATGAAGAGGTAGGATATAGGGTTAGGTTTCATAGACATGTAGGGTTAGGCTTCATGGAAACTTAAGTATCTATTTATCCTGAATGAGTTTCAATATTGAGGGCTAGAAGAATTTCAACCTAGGGTATGAATCATCTTTGAGAATATTCTAGAGAAATTGATGACTGAAAGAGGAAAAAGAAAAAAAGGAGGGTCCAAGAAATGACTGATTTCAATATGATATCAGTGTCTGGGAAAATTTTTAGAGCAGATCAAATGTAGTCATTTTGAATATTAGTGATATTCTCCTGGATGTCCTTCACAAGTTAGGAGTGGGAGTATTGTGTTGCAATGGCTCTTCTCCTTCTTCTGGAGCAATCCCAATCTGTGATAGTGGGGGAAATGGCCTAGCTCTAGAACTTTCTTTGCAGTATTCCTCAAGACTCCACATTCTCCTTTCTCCTAATCAACATGTGAGGTAATTTGCAGGCATGGGGTGAGGTATCATAAGTATGCTGATGGTCCTCACTTATACCTCTCCACCGTGGGTTGACCGAGCAATGTCATTGATGTTCTTTCCCACCATCTGGAGGCTGTGGGGATCTGAATGGGGAAGAATAAGCTTAACACAAAAATAAATATTCCATAGAATTCCAATCAGTTGGCTAGATAAATGTTGGCTGGCAGGCACAGCAATTGATTAAATCATGAAAATCATACCCTAATTTAATTTACCAAATATTTCTAAGTAAACTGAAGAAAAATATCAAGTGGGGTCTCACATGGATCAGATCAGAGTCCTCCCAAACAAGTAGATAGGGGGAATGCTTATCAAGTTTGCCCTTGGTATAAACTTGGGTGGGAAAGGTTCATAACCTAAAAGACAGAAATAGTTCAAAATTATCTTGACAGTTTAGAGAAGTGAGCTGAATGCAGTTTAAGAGAAAACTAACAGAAATCAAAATGAGCAGGTATGCATGGGGAGAAATTTTGCTTGGAAATAGTATTTATGAAAAAGACATTGGAAAAGTAGCTGATTGAAAACTGAAAATAAGTCAACAGGGTGAGGTTGCAAATAGAGTTCTTCCCTGGTCATTTTCAAAATGATGGGAGCTCAGTTCTTCAACCTGCATGGCCAGAATGCCTCACCAGTACTGTTTCCAGTGTGAGACTGTACACTTCAGGAAGGATACAGAAATGGAACAGGTTCTAAGAATGGCTGTGAGGATGATTAGAAATCTGGAAGAACATTCTCGGAAGAAAGATAAAGAGAACTAAGCAGTGGTGAAAATCCTTTTTTTTTTTTACTACCGGTTCTGTGGGCATGACTTGGTGGGCGTGGTGTGGCTTGGTGGGCGTGGCTTGGTGGGCGTGGCAGGGGAAGGATACTGCAAAATCTCCATTCCCACCCCACTCCAGGGGAAGGATATTGCAAAATCCCCATTCCCACCCCACTGTGGGGCCAGCCAGAGGTGGTATTTGCCGGTTCTCTGAACTACTCAAAATTTCCGCTACCGGTTCTTCAGAACGTGCTGGATTTCACCCCTGGAACTAAGGCTGTTCATTCTGTTGTAAGGAATATCCTTCTGGGTTCAGTTCCAAGTGGGGAAAAAGACACTGGATTCCTGGAAGTTGCTTGGAAAGAAGGTTTAATGGTGGACAGGAGCACATGGCAGGGGGTCCTGAACAGAAAAGGTGGATCACATGCTTTCAGATGTTGGGTGAAGAGAAAAGAAAGGAAAAGATGCTGAGTCTCTTGGTTTTATGACCTCTGTTGGGCCCCACCTCTTAGTTTCCTGTTCCTGTGTATGTAATGCACTCCGATTGGCTGTCAGACTCCCAGGGGCATGCTGGGGCAACTCTTGTGGGCTGTCCTGAGTCCCACGCTTGGCTGATATAATCTTCCCAGGTCCCATGTGGTGTAATGAAAGGGCTTTGGGCAATTCCTAATATGGCTCTGTCTGAAGGAGGTAGATCTTTGTTATGTAGAATAGACTGGTTCAGGCTATTAACAAAGAGGGGGGATGAGTGAGCTGGGCCATTCCTTGATGGCCCATTGACAAAGGTGGGGGCTACTAAGTGAGTCTGTTTCCTTTCTAAAAGCATGTTTCTCAATTTCTCTAGGGATATTCTATATAATATTCTGCTTTTTTTAATTTTTCCTAGGATATTTCATTTTTCTAGGAGAGGGGTGGGTGCTAACTTCCTACAATTCTTAAGAGCAAAAGCCAGAGGAGAGCATTTCAGAATATTGGAAAGACGAAGAACAGGCGAAGGTCAAGACCTATCCCTTACATCCCTTCTGTAGCGCATGGCGTAGAATAATGCAGCTGAATTACAGGGGAGCATATTTTATTAACAGCCCCCCAATATTAATAGCCATTCATTATCCAGCAAGTAGGTAGCCTTCCTTCACTAGATATTGAGATTTTAAGAAGCCATTTTTCAAGGATATTTTAATTTGTATTCCTGCTCTGTGCAGGAGGTTAGATTCTGGTCTGTGCCCCCTCTGAACTGTGTTTTGTATCTATATTAAAGTATATATACAATGCCATTGAGCACAAATAATAGAGAAACCCTTCATCTCTTGAGTGTTTCTAGAGATAGCTGACTGACCACAGTTGGAGATATAAAAATGATTGGGGTACCTTCAGGCCCAGGAGTGAAATACTGGAAGGAGATATATACCATCAGACAGAGCTATATTTCAAAGTACATTGGCATTATTTCCAAATATACTTGCTTATATGCCTAAACTTGAAATCTAAATGTACAGCAAACATTATTCACAGTCATTTATGTACTTAGAGTCCTTTCATATTTGTTCTTTCAGTTATTGTCTTAATACACCACAGATTTTTTGGAAGTCACTTATTCTGGCTTTTGATGATGAAAATAAAGCTCTATCTTGATATATCTCTTTTGCTAACTTGATTTATGGCCAGGTAGTCCTTTACATAGCAATAGCACTTAGCAATAGCACTTAGACTTATATACCGCTTTACAGTGCTTTACAGCACTCTCTAAGCGGTTCACAGAGTCAGCATATTGCCCCCAACAATCTGGGTCCTCATTTTACCCACCTCAGAAGGATGGAAGGCTGAGTCAACCTTGAGCCGGTGAGATTTGAACCGCTGAACTGCTGAACAGTCAGCTGAAGTAGCCTGCAGTACTGCACTCTAACCACTGCGCCACCTCGCCACTATTCCTGTTGTGTGGACTAAGAAGATATTAGTGGATATCAGGAAACACAATATCTGAGCAGATGAGAAAAGCAAAACTAACTTCAATAGGGGTGTGTGTGTGTGTGTGTGTGTGTGAGAGAGAGAGAGAGAGAGAGAGAGAGAGAGAGAGAGAGAGAGAGAGAGAGAGAGAGAGAGAGAGAGAGAGAGAGAGAGAGAGATCATCTTAACATTCTTCCTACATTTTATACTAAAACTAAATATGTCAAATATAGCACTCCTTCCTTATATTTTCCCTACAGTGTGAAGTAAGTTGGGCTGTGATAGAATGATTGACCCAAGGTGACCTAGCTGGTTAGAAAATTTCTCACTTTCTAGTCTATATCAGTTTTTATGTTAGCTGGCACCTCAATGCCACATCCAGTCTTGTTTCCTGTACCTTTTAAAGTGAGAAAAAGAGGGAAATATAAACTCATCATCAGAATTGAGAAAAGATTATACCAGAACACCATGATTAACAAACAAAAGGGAGCTGGTTCTGTATAAGAGAGTAAATCATTTACATATCAATGAAGCCTACAATTATTTTGAGTGTTGGCTGATGATTCCTGTTAAGAAGGCACAGCAGATTATCCAAAGTCTCAATTATTAACACACTCTTCAGAATTATACCATGTGAATATCACTGATTGAGTTTCTGGATAGAAATGAAACATCTCAAGGCACAAACAACTTAAAAAAATATAAAAAAAGGAAGCTTATTTGGCAATGCTGAATTTAAATAACCCACCCATGGACTTAAACCAGAAGGATTTGCCAAGAAGTAGACAGTGGTCTCAGAAGTGATTTGCTGTAAAGATTTGTTAATTAATTCTTGCACTATTTAATTGTTTAGAATACTAGCAATAACAATGAGAGTTTAGTGCCAGGTTGGCTTTGTTTGAATTCAATTGTCCTTGAAATGAAAACTCTTGCTTATCAATCAATCAGAATAGAGCTGGAAGGGACTTTGAAGGTCTTCTAATCCAACCCCCTGCTCAAGCAGGAGATCCTATACCAGTGATGGCGAACCTTTTTTGGCTCGCGTACCAAAAGGGAGTGTGCGTGCACGCTAGCGCATGCATGCATGCCCACACCCATGCCCTCCCCCTGTGCATGTGCACAACCCCCCTCCCCACGCTGCCCCCCACGCATTCACTGAATCCTCCGGATTCCTGAAGCCTGGGGACGGCGAAAAACAGCCAAACAGGCCAAACGGAAATTCAGAAACGAACTTCCGTTTAGCCCGTTTGGCCGTTTTTCACCATCCCCATCCTGAATCCTGGGGATGGCAAAAAATGGCCCAACGGGACAACCAGAAGTTCATTTCTGAATTTCCGTTTGGCCCGTTTGGCCGTTTTTTGCCATCCCCAGGGTTCAGGGAAGCCTCCTGAAACCTAGGGAGAGCGAAAACAGCCAAAAAGAAGGCTGAAAATTAGCTGGCCAGCATGCGCATGCGCGCTGGAGCTGACATAGGGTAATGCCTCGCGTGCCCTCAGATATGGTTCCACGTGCCACCTGTGGCACGCATGCCATAGGTTCGCCATCACCGCCCTATACCATTTCAGATAGGTGGCTGTCCAGTCTTTCCTTTAAAACTTCCAGTTTTTATTACATCCATCAACTTTTGCTAAAAACATGAAACAAGGTAGCATGCTATATAGTTGATTCAGACTTTCTGAATTGTGCTTCATGTTTTTAACATCTTGATGTGTTACTTTATCTCTGAAGAACTGTTAATGCTGCTTTTTAAGTAGTTTTGAAAGGTTAGGATTACCAGATTAAGTTGCAAAACTTTGGATGACCACTAGATGGCAGAAAAGAATTAAAAGGGTCGTTGCTATTAATGCTCTTATCCAAGAACCACTGGAAATGTTGATTTGATAGTCTTATGAACAGTTATACTCAAATGTCTTGACAAAACATCCTAAATAAATGCTAAAATACATATATGTGACATTTGTCTGCTTTCAATCAGGAACTCAGCAAAAATGTAATCCCCCAATTAATTATGTAGTGCTTCTACAGCTATTACTCTAGTACATGCTAACTGCCTAAATTAAGATTGAATTTCCAGTATTTGAAGGATTGTTTCTAAGCATCCTTTGCTAATACTTTAATAGTACTTCTAACTCCCTTCCTACCAAATCAACACATAATATCCCTGCCAGGAACCAAGTTGTAAGATGATTTTTGGCTAAATTAGAGAATTTGGTTCCAGACAAGCATCTTAAATATCTAATACCACCAGTGTAGTATAATGCACGTTACATGGAAAAGGTTCACTTACAGGCAGGGGTGGGCTCCTGGGGGTTCAGCAGGGTTTGGGCGATCGTCTAGCCAAGGATCCCCGGGGTTCAGTGAACCCCCAAATGCCACCCCTGGCTGGCCACGCCCACCCCACCCTGCCGCTCTCAGGAGTCTCCACGCGGCCTGTTCATCATTCCAGGTAAGTGCAGGGGCTGCGCGGAAGGTCTGGGAGGGCAAAAAATGGGCCTACTCGGGCCTGTTTCCGGCCTCCAGAGGCTCAAGGGAAGCCTCCGGAGCCTGGGGAGGGCGAAAAATGCCCCCCCCCCGTGGTGCAGGTGGCCGACTAGGCCACGCCCACCATGGCCACGCCCACCCAGCAACAGGGCAGGGAACCCATTGCTAAAGAATCTGAAGCCCACCCCTGCTTACAGATGACATTACAATGAATAAGGGAGTGAGACAAAGCTGCATCCTGGGCCCTACGTTATTTAACATTTCAGTGATCTGGAGAGCACACTACTTCAGGTTGACGGCCATTGTCCATCATTAGTTAGAAGGAAATTTTGTGTCTTATTACAGGTGGATGATGCTTTCTTTTTTCATGTACTAGACTGGTGTTGAATCACTTATTTGAGGCATTAGATAAGTATTGCCTAGAGAATCGATTACAAATTAACTATGATAAAAATAAGACTTTGGTTTTAATGGGAATTTAATAACAAGAAGCAGTAGGACACTAAAAGAACAACAAAAACAACCACAAAATACTTGCTATACACAAGTACATTTGAGATAGCAATACTGTTTCACAAGTATCATGCAATGGACTCTTAGTCAATTCTCGTTCTTGGATCTGGTGCCATTTCAGACACTCTTCAGTAGGAAGCCTCAAAAAGGGCAGCTTTGCATTTATGTCTCTGTTGAGTAATTGAATATTGCCACCATAATTGAGTCCATCTTCTTCTCCTGTTCTCTTTCCTTCCACCTTCTCTCTTTCCCTACAGAGCTAGGTCTTTGCATAATGTATCTGAAGTAGGGGGTCTATCAACAGGGGTGACATTCAAATTTCCCCCCTACCGGTTCTGTCGGCATGGCTTGGCCACACCCACCAAACCACGCCCACAGAACCGACAGAAAAGTTTGGCCAAGTCTTCTAGCGTTCAACCTGGCTGCTTCTCGCCTCCTTCTCATGTTTTCTCTGTGTGTATGAGCCCAAGAAGGAGGAGAGAAGGAGTGAGTGGGAGGGGCAGGGCCAGTCAGTGGTACGATTTACAGGTTCCCCGAACTGCGCATAATCGCCACCACCGGTTCTATAGAACCTGTCTGAACCTGCTGAATTTCACCCCTGTCTATCAAGCTGGCTAAGGTGAGTTGTCTCATTCCGCCTCCTTTTTCCAGAAAAAAAATTTGCTAGACAGAATTCTCATTCTAGCCTCCAATCCTCACCACAATGTCACCTCCACTCCCTTGGAGATATGTAATTCTCCATGAATCCTTACCAGAAACTCAGGAAGGGCAGTGTTTCTCAAGCTTGACAATTTTAAAATGTGTTGGCTTTAACCTTCAGGTAGCTGGGGAATTCTGGGAGTTAAAGTCCACACACATCAAGGTTGAGGAACACCGAGCCAAGGTACCATTATAGGAACTGATTCTATTATTTTATTATCTATTATATTATTATTAAAGAGTTTGTTTGTCTTGATATTTTTTGGGAATTTGATGTTCATCACACAGACTCCATCAGAACTGATAAGAGGATACATGCTTTTTTAAATAAATAATTACCATAGCATAACCATTTCACTCCCTTTTGATAGTCAAAAGTCAGGTGAGATGTGTCAATCATTTAAAAAAAAAACTATCTACAAAAATATAATTGCCAGGGATGAACAAAGAGGATCAGAATATTTCTCAGATGTGCATTGATGTGCCTGAAACTGCTTCCAAGCCACATCAATATAAATATGTACTGTATATATCTTTATAAAATGGTCTTCAATAATCTTTATTTGATATTGAATCTGCTGGACAGGATGGTTCAGCTAGAAGATCCGGATTCCTCCACTGTCATCATTATTAGCTCTAGAAAGAGCTAAGTAGGAATGAACTTTGCTTTCCCCTTCAGGCTCTTAATTGCTGGTGCTGCTATTTTCTGAGATGGCAGCTTCTATGACCTATAAAGATAGAAGGATGCTGAACACTGAATTCAGAAATGAACAAATACAATCTTTTGCCCAGAGCACAGGTCAGGACTGCAGAAATGGGTGGGACAAAAAGTCCTAACAAAAAAATGCTTACTTGTGCTTCATATTCCTGAGACATAGTCACGTGACAAGTGCTCTGTCAATGCTGAATACCTAAAGGCAGATGGCAGATACATTTGATACACTGCGGAGATATTGCTGGGAGCTTTCACTTCATTATTCATAAGAGAAACTGAATGTTATAACTTGGTTTGGATTGAAACTCATGGTTTGGTTTTCTGAAAGGTGAATGAACTGTATGAAGACCGACCTTAGGGAATCTCTGTTTTAGAGTTTTAAAGATTCAGCTGCTGGGTCTCTCTTTATGGGCAAGGGGAACATGTAGGATAGGGTTATTGAAAATGTTTAGCATAACAAATATCAGGTTTTTCTCTTTTTCTGTTTCGTGGGATTGAGTATAGAGTCATGGTGACAAATTTAAAAGTAAGGAAGTCAATGGTTCTTTTTCCCCCAGTCCATCTAAGGCTATAACTAAATACAGATATCAGAATATCTGCAACCCTTTGGTTACTTTCTGGCTTGACGAAAAATTTGAAAGAAACCCAAAAGTTTGCATGCTGTTTGCCTAAGAGAGGTGTTGTTCTAATATCTATTTTGGAATTACAATATTGCTAAATAGGTACTTTAATGAAATGGGACAACTCACCTCAGCCAATTCACCATGGCCAACTCACCATAGGGACTATGAGATTGCTCATTTGCACTCCAGACAGTTGTTCCTCATGAAACACTGCAGGAATGGAGGTTTTTACAATTGGCTCAAGAATGGAGTACTTGGAGTCAAAGGATTTCAACCAAACTTACAACTATAATGTTGTAAAGAAAGATTTATTGGGCCTCAGGATAAATTTCTACTTGGTGAATTATCATATTTTCTGGATTCAAAGGAATATAGAAGGGAAAAAAATTATAAAGTTTTTATAAAAGATAAAATTTTATAAGCATTTTCTAGCAAAATATTGGGATCAATTATGTATTTTAATCCAGAAATTTTTAAAAGTGAATATACAATTGAAACCAGAGATTTTTCTTTTGGGTTTAATGGACAAACGGAAACATTTTATGGAACATCGCTTTTATATGTGATATGATTGTTATATGCACAAAGGTGGAAGGATCTCCAAATGAAAAAAGAATTGGATGGTGAAACTGATGGAATTCATGGAGATGGCGAAATTGACAGGTTGATTAAATAAAAGACTGAATAAATTTGTACTTGGAAACCATTTTGGATTTTTGTGTGTGTGTGAGAAACTGAAAGAAATGAAATGTTGATTTTGGGATTTGATGCTTAGAAGTTCATGGGATTATGGAAATAATGTAGACAAATGTTAATTTTAGAGTAAGAGTTTGATGTATTTTTATTGATATCTGTGACAAAGAAAGTTGGAAGTCATTCTTTTTCTATTTTCTTTATTTTTTCCTTTTCTTTTTGTTTCTCCATTCTTTTATTTCTTGTCTGTTTATCTTTTACTTTTCTTTTTGAAAATCAATAATGTTAAAAAACAACAACCAGGAAAACCATGATGTAGATCAGGGGTGTCAAACTCAAGGCCCGGGGGCCGGATCTGGCCTGCAGGGTGCTTAGATCTGGCCCGCAGGGCCGCCCTGAAAACAACAAAGGACCGGCCCACGGTGCCTCTGCCAGTGAAAACGGAGCTCACGAGGGCCATGGGTGGCCCTCCCGAGATCTGTTTTCACTGGTAGAGGGTTGCAGGAGGCTATCGCAGCCGAAAATGGAGCTTGGGAGACTGTTTTCGCTGGCAGAGTGCTCAGGCCACCACAGGCCACCCCCAACATGAGTGACGTTGAGCTGGCCATGCCCACCCTGGCAGTGGTCGGATTCAAATTTTTTAACAACAGGTTCTGTGGGCGTGGCTTATTTGGGGCGTGGTTCATGTGACCGGGTGGGCGTGGCTAGCTGTTCATGTGACTGAGTGGGCGTGGCTAGCTGGTCATGTGACCAGGTGGGCATGGCTACGTGCATAGGGACTACTCAGAGGGCTGAAAAAAATGAATTATGACCAGTCATCGCACTTACGACCGTCATCACATTTTTCGTTTTAGGCCCTACCTTGTTACCGTGGTGAAGAGAAGCACCGCTGTTGTGACACAATGAGAGGATATTAACTGCAGAATTCAGAACCTGTTGAACTACATCCCTTCCATTCTTCACCTACATTGTTCCTATTCTATTGGACTCCATAGGATTGAGGTTGTCATACATTTGAATCACCACCATTTGCCTGTCTCTGAGATCAACATTGAGACAGTCAGAGAGCAGTGCCTTTTATTTTTTTCCCCCTTTATTGAAAAGACAGTGACATATCAGGATAATAATCTATATATATAAAAGCGAAAACCACTCATGCATTAATCACGAAATCTCCAGTACCATAAAGCCTACAAACTTGAAATTTGCCACATATGTTCCTCTTGGCTTCTAGGTGCTCACTAAGAAAGGATTTTTCAAAATGACCATCGCAGCATGAGTATTTCTTATATTAATATTAACAAGCTCTGATGCTAAGGAGTTCTACTCCCCCCCTCCCCACCTGAAAAGACATCTGATCCAAATGCAAAACACAAGCAGAGGAGTTTCAGTTTTGCTTTTGCTTTCACAGCAGCCAGCAGCTTTACCACAGAACAGTTGAGCTAAGCCACGCACAGACCCCTTCCTGACTCCTTGCTCACACAGCAAATACGGTTTGAGTTTCCAAAAACCCCTCACCTCTCTCCC
>QLTV01002691.1:2313032-2324375 GCA_003457575.1 Thermophis baileyi
CCTGTATAGCTGGTGTGGCTCTGCTTTTTGCAAAGAAAAGAAAAGGAGGAGAGGAGGAGGGGAAAAAAGTCTGGGACACTAGAGAAGCCCCATCGATCGGCCTCCGCATTAAACCCCCTGTGGACATTAGCGAGAGGAAGTGCATTAGGAGCTTTTACGTCCCTGGAAGTGCGGACGGGAAGGGGCGGGGCCAGGCAGTAGTCGGTTTTACTGGTTCTGCAAACTGTGCAGAATCATAACAACCGCTTCTCCCGAACCTGTCCGAACCGGTAGAATCCTACCCCTGCACCCTGGCCACGCCCCCCCAGCCCCCCAAGGTCAAACACAACCCTGATGCAGCCCTCAATGAAATCGAGTTTGACACCCCTAATGTAGATGCTCTGAGTCACAAAACAGAACTTGCTTTTTAAAAACATTCTTCCTGTGCTTCTATTCTAAATTGACAACATGTGAAATAATCATCAGACATGTGTCCTTCCAAATTAAGCCCTGTTGGGGAAATGTCTCAAACACATGTTTAGATATATTTTAAAAAGTGTATCTTGGATGCAAACTGAATGTGTTATGAAGCTGAGAATGAAATATGCAGGCCCACAAGGCCTGGGAAGAGTTGCCAATTTCTGCACACTGAGGAATTTCCATATAGGTAGAATTTTTCCTTCCAAAATTGCAAATGACAATATACTTCATTTAGTAAGGTCCTGAATTCCATGGTAGTTTTTCTTCCTAGTCCATTTGGAATATGCCACATGAAAGGGTTTCAAAAAAAAAAATGTACAAGGTGATGTATAATAAATAACAAATGAACCGATGCTAAATTCATTGAATTTGCTTCAACCTTACCATTATTCAGAAGTCATTTAGGTCTATTACATCCTCTGCATTGCTGCCACTGTCATCAGCTATTTAGTGGATAATTCATCTGAGTGGTTGTGCATGCATGTACGCATGCAAATCATACTGAAGTATCTACCCACATCAGTAAACCCAAACAAATGTTAGTGGGTTAAAAGACAAACAGAAATCTGTCTCAATAAACTGTCCCTGTATTCACTATTAAAAACTGCTTGTCACTACAGTGTTCTAGAGCAGGGGTCCCCAACCCCTGGTCTGTGGATCGGCACCGGTCCGCGGCATGCCAGAAACCGGGCCACGCAAACAACGAAGCCCCATCTGCGGAATGCAGGCAGCATGCAAATCCATGCCCCCTCTGGTCAGAAAAGAGAAAAACCTTTCTTCACAGAACCAGTCCTTGGTGCCCAGAAGGTTGGGGACCACTCTTCTAGAACCATAAACTTATGTTAAAAAATGAAACATTTCTCCAACAGGTAGTCTTAGAAAAAGCACTTTTAAAAAAGAAGTACCGGTACTTTTCTCTTGTCTATCACATGTATTAATTTATGTAATTGTAGCAGTTTTATTATCTTTTGGAAAAGAGTGACTAAGGTACCACCTTCCCCTTCCAGTTCTCTTCCTAAGATCAGGAAGGGGCAGGTGAATCTCTTTCTAGTGAAAATGGGTGGAAGAAGATTGTTGTCCCCCTCCCCCCAATGGTGAAATGATTTAAGTACATTGTTCCTTTGGAAGCACCTTAGAATTAACTACATTTGTGTACAACTTTATGAGGGGAATGTTAAGATTCTAACATGTGAGGAGTGCCGCACGTGCTTGATTTTATTAAATGGTGGCTTGATGTTATGGAATGGGTCAATGAGGAATAAAGTATGATTGGTATGGAAATAACCACTGGCAATGGGAAATACAGTGAGAAACAAAAAAAAAGTGAAGATAATATCTGCACCTTGTGATAGAAGCCCTTTTCTTTAAAAAAAAACATATCACAATTGTGATACATGATCACACCCACCATCTTGATTGTTTTTACAATTGCCATGGACACCCATCTTTATTTATTTATCATATTTAGCAACTGTCCATCTCCCTCACTGAGCAACATTGACTGTTGTGTAGGGTGAATGAGTAAATGTCATATAAATTTGTCTTTGAGCCAAAATTGCTACCAAAATTTAGTATCCATATTAAAGAAAAATAATGGGGTGATAACTTGCACTTTTCATGTATCTTTTACTTCAAAATCATAGAGATAAAAATATTCTTATAGGAGAAGGATGCTTATGTTCCCCTCGTGGGCAGTGCTGGAGAAGTGCTTGAACCTTCAGAAGGAAGCTAAGAAGCCATTTTAACAAGAGTCCTGCTCTTTATTCAAAAGAGCTCTTTAAAAATCAAGAAACTCCAGGGCAATGGAGGAAGAACAGGTAAAATATGAATGTCAAGTGACACTTCAAGTAACAACCAAAAACACCAAAGCTAATCAATGCAGAAGAACAGATCTGAGATGGGTCTATAAACAGGGGAAGGATGGGGTTTTCATAGAGGAAAGGCTTTTTGAGCCTTTTGAGCTGGGATGAAAATGTTACCCTTATAGGCAGTGACTTCTGAGTACTTCTTCCATTGTGAAGAAGAGAAGAGACAAAATAATCTCTTTTATCATATCTACTCCTCTTACCACATTATTCACTTATCAGAGAATATCTGATAAGTGAAATACCACTCTCTGCTCTCCTATAATTCTCCCTTCACTATATCACAGATAGTAGTTGATATCATCTACAATGGTTACTATGTTCACGCAATACTTCTAAACAAGTCAGTTAAACTAACTTAGTACCTGCAGTCACAAAACATACTAAGCTAAATTAAGTCTAACTCTGGTTTATTTTAGGAATAGTTAGCATGGTATGTGACTCCAGCCTTTTCAGTTAATTTATATTTTGGTGAATTGTGTTGATCCCAAAACTGCGCCAGCTTACTAGGCAAGTTAAGCATTGGGGGGGGGGGTCACCTCAGTCAATAAGCTTTATCTTCTCTCACAAATATTTTATACTAGGGAAATTAAACATTGGGGGGGGGGGTCACCTCAGTCAATAAGCTTTATCTTCTCTCACAAATATTTTACCACAATACATGAATCCATAAATCTAAGAGCAGTTGCTTACATTTGGCAAAAAGAATTTTAAAAAAGGAAAACATTTTTATTAGCAAAGGCATCCTAAGTTTTCATATCAAAGTGAGACTGACAACCAGCTTGGTCCTAATGATAATATTTTGCCACCAAAAAACTTTTTCCTGAAACAATTTCCCAGTAACTTATTTCATTCCTTCTATTGAGTAGTTGCATAATGCTTTGTTTCCAAGTCCCTACCAGTCCACAGCATACCGTTATTGTTCCCCATTATAAATCCTGAAACCTAAAGCTCTTAGCTGTCAGTTAAAATACGTTACAGAGCTGTTTTAAGTGGCAGTATTAGATTTTTAACAAGTCACACTGTATTGCTAAACATCTTTTGTAATGAGCTATGGCACTGCAGGGTATACATGAAACAACCCTGAAAATAGAAGGGTATGAATGTCAGGCACCATGGATAAAATCTGGACAAGGAAGGTGGGAAGAAAGAGAGAAGAGTTACATGCTGCAAAGTTCATTAACGCCAACTTTTTAATAATGTAATTAAATGGGGGGAAAGGATAGCTGTATTTATAATGGAAGGAAGGGATGTTATGATCCATTTTAAGGACATAGCCATCTTCCTTGTGGCTGCATTATGCGTGTGACTGAGAATGACCTGTATGAGACTTTCCAGCTAACTGATCAAGTCAGTTGATTACAAAAAGCTTATACCCACTGAGACTTTGTTTACACAATGCAACTGTTTAAGTAAGTCTCTTGGCTCTCAGGGTAAGTATTTAACGTCCACAATTTAGGAATACACAGTCACTGATGTCCCAGTCAAAGGAGGATGCTTCTTTTTAGTCTATTCTCATGTGCCACAGAGGAGGGTGGCATTTTGATGTGTGCATATATTTGTGTGTGATTTATAAAATGGGAGATAACAGAACACAGAGGCCCAATTGGGGTTGGTGCCACTCCAGACAGAGACACAGGATGCGCAAATATTCATCCCTTTCTGACGTTCATCATAACCAGCTTCCTGTATGTCCATGGAGGGAGTAAAATAAAATGTAGTTCGGCACCAAAGTTGCCCAGAACAAAGCTTTTCTTTGCTTTCTTTCCATTTCAGAAGCTGAATATAAAAGTTAATCTGCCATCAATGCTCTTATACCACAAAGCTGAGCAAAGGAAGGCATCAGTTAAAGAGGTGTGTCAGGCCAGGCCAGAGTTATAATTAATTCCCCCTAGTATCCTTCACCAGCCTCTTTGACTTAGTTACATGTGTCATGCGAAACAGTATTTTTTCTATTAGCTAGCAGCAGTGTTGAGGTCTCAAGCAGAGAGGTCTTTGGATTGCCTGCCATTTGAACCCTGAGAAAGAAGAAGCTTGTTAAGTTATTAAGGGGTGATTCCAACAGGATATCCTGTTGAGGATATGAGCCGAGGTGGCACAGTGGTTAGAGTGCAGTACTGCAGGCTACTTCAGCTGACTGCTAGCTGCAGTTCGGCAGTTCAAATCTCACCGGCTCAAGGTTGACTTAGCCTTCCATCCTTCTGAAAATGAGGGCCCAGATTGTTGGGGGCAATATGCTGACTCTGTAAACCGCTTAGAGAGGGCTGTAAAAGCACTATGAAGTGGTATATAAGTCTAAGTGCTATTGCTATTGCTATCCAAAAGCAGCCCATAAGCTGCAGGTTCTCAACACCTTTGATCTAAAGACTTTTGAAGAATCTGAGCAGGTTAGAGGTTATACCAATGCCTGGGACATGGATATGATCTTCTTTGAGTTTTATTGTGATGTCTAAATTATATACACAGAAAAAGTATCCCATTCAGTAATATGAATGACGATGTCCACATTTTTATGAGTCCCATAGCAACTCAAAATGTGTAATTCACTTGCTGTATTGCTGCTTCTGCTCATTCAATTTTTGATTATTTTACAGTCTCCATCATTGTCTCTGCATTTCTTGACTACAGAAGATAAAGCACAGAGACCCAAAGGCCCAGAATAAATGCAAGGATATTTGAATTCCTGGAAAAAAAAACCTGAGATTCACCTTTCCTACTCACCCTTCATTGTAATGTCACAAGTTAATTGTAATTTCTTGGCAGGTTCTGTTTACCCATCATTTCTGCAAAAGCATCTGACTCACTATTACCTTTCAGCAAATTCTAGTATCCACATTGTTTACTTTTACCATGTTGTTTCAGCTCCAATAGACATCGATAACAAAAAATTACTTATTTTGATTCCCTTGAAAAATATTAGGAAGACTTTGAAAGCATAAAACGCTTGTAGTATTTTGTACTATATTATAAACAGACTTTCTTCACCCTTAAGAAACCCCTGCAAAGTGAGTTCCTTATCACTTAACTCACATTTTGTTCTAGTTAATAAAAGTTAGTGGCATTTGTCTGCAATTATTGACTAGCAAATTAAGAGGGTGCCTCTTATCTTAATTTGTAGCTTATTAGACTCTAAATCACACACAGAACCTTTGTCAAGTTTAATATATTTGTACATCTCAACTGAAGTGGCAATCAGTAAAGTGCCACCCACCATAACCAGTTTGTTGTTGAAAATATGATTTCCTACTGTAACTATGCTACCATCTGAGATGAAGAATGGATCCTTTCATTTGAGAAAATACGTTCCCCAGCAGTTCATTTATTTATTTAGAAAATCTATATGCTGCTCATTTGTATTTCTCTGGAATAATCAGAAGTATTTATCGTGCTTTCCCACCAAATTATTTGTTTTCCACTGGGATGGGCTAATAATAACTGAGGAAAGATTATTTATATTGCTAAAAGCAGTATGGTGACAGAAAAAACTACTCTGCCTAACGTTTCAAGCTAATTTTGAATCTCCCTGCCACAAATAAAGAATAAGATGTAGAATTTTAGTGCAACTGAATATCACATAAGACAAAACATAATTGCAATTAATTTGTGAAATTTGATGGAGTTAGTCCATAAGCTGTAAAAATGGAGCTTCTAAACAGGTAGCAGAGAATCAGATGACCTGGAGATTCTCAAAGTTTTTAAAAAAGATAATAAATGGTTTTGTGATCCCTCTCATGCATAAAACTGAAAAATAAATAAATTGCTATGATTGGTGGATATGTGACAGGTGGCAGTTTTAGCCATTTGTCTAAATTGATCCCAGGCTCAGTCCCTGCTTCACCTGAGCCATTGCTGCTGGTTTATCCAGGCAAGTGGGATTAGGTTTTGTATACTTTGCCTCCACAAGCTAATCAACTTTGGAGCAAATATAAGGAAAACAAAGTACCCCACTCCCCACTCCATAATTTGTTTGTGATTCCCAGGGATTGCATCTCACTCTGATATGTTAATGTATGTTCCTTTGATGACTGCTCTGCAGTTTCCTTCTTTGTACAGATGTGGATGGCAGCAAAACAAGAAAGGTCAAATCACAAAGGAAAAACAATAGTAGATAAAAAGCAGTCAACCTGTCCAGCTTCTGTAGATGTCCAAACATACACAAACCCAACATACTACTTCATTCAATTGTATCATTACTAGAAACCCCAACTTATAACATAGCCCTAGAACCCACAAAGAGAGTTGGGCATCTCATAGAGGAGAGTGAACATTCTATCAATTATTTCTATAATGACTCCAGAAAATAAAAAGACCTAAAAATAGAAGATGAAATTATGGTTTCATTCGGTATCACAACATAAATCCAGAACTAGTGGAAGAATCCACTACTAGTGGGTACTACACAACCTAACCAAATACACTGAAGTTGAAATACCAGATTCATGGAACTCTTCAACCTTTGCCCACTATCTACTTTCAGTTAAATCAACAATTCTACTACCAGAGGAACATCTGTGGGATCACCATTCTCAGGATTCATAGCATCATGATACAGTGTATAGAAGCAAAGAAGAAGGGGAAGGGGAAGGGGAAGGGGAAGGGGAAGGGGAAGGAGAAGGAGAAGGAGAAGGAGAAGGAGAAGGAGAAGGAGAAGGAGAAGGGGAGGAGGGAGGACTTTATTGCCATGGAAGGAGGGGAAGGGGAAGGAGGAGGAGGAGGAGGAGGAGGAGGAGGAGGAGGAGGAGGAGGAGGAGGAGGAGACAAACCTAATGAATGTTTTATGATTCAACTCTATAAAGAATTTGCTGGGTTGGAAAAGTGGCAAAGACTATGGAGAAATATGAACTACTTTGATGGCAATGCCTTCTTAGCAGTGTGTCTCAGGTGGGCAGTGAAGTGACAGCAAGCAAGTGATCACTAATATAGCATAAACAAGTAAAGGGGTGATAGGACAAAACAGCTGTTATTTAAACTGGTGGAACAAACATGGGGACAATATTATGGAGATAGACAGAACATTCCAAAGTGGTGTCCAGGAGTTTAGCTAGACTAGAGAGGTTGATGTCTGGAAGCATCCCATGAAAGAATGGCTATGGTATATGACCTTACAGTCATATGATTATGACTGTAAGGTAACACAAATTGCAGTTGCTATACTGGCTGCCAGTAGATTCCTGGGTCTAACTCAGAGAATTGGTTATTATCCATAAAGTTCTATATGGTATTGCATTGGGGTACATCATGGACCACCTTGCCAATTATACTTTTCCCATCTAGTCCAAGTTTCTAGAGAAGGCTCACTCTGACTCCCTCCCTTTTATAAAAGGTCAAGAAGATTTATGCCAGGAAACAGACATTCTTAGTAATAGCCCTTGTTTTATGGACCCCAAAAAGTGTAATTAGACCTACCATCCTTAAGTTCAAGATCCTTAAACAAAGTTACTTTAGTAGTCTCCCCCCCCCCCAGTTTTGCATTTTTTAAACTATATTTAGAATCAACAATTTTAATGTATGAAGATACACATCATTTGGATTGGTCATGAACCCTGCCCAGAGTTCTTCCGGTTGGGGTATACTCTCATATAAATAAAATAAACCATTCTGCAATTATAATATAGACTAACTTTTATGTGTAGTGATTTACAAATTCAAAATAAAAAAGCTGTAAATATGGCAGCTGGAGAAGTTTGGATTCCTTTTCAGTCAGAACTTTGTAATACCTCCCTTGGCAGAAAAAAGTGCTTTCAAACATTTCCTATGGCCAGCTAAGAGTCTTTCTATTTTTGTTTTTGGATTGTTTCCCAGTCTTTCTTGCAAAAACTCTTCAAGCTCAGAAATATTCCAAGGTGTCTTTGTATGCACTAAATACGTGAGATCTCCCCACTGAGTCTCAATAATATTCAAGTCTGGAAACTCTGAAGGCCATTCCAAAATCTTTTATCTATTTTTTTCCCCTGTAATTCATAGTGGATTTTGGAGATATGTTTTAGATTGTTGTCTTGCTGGTTATTATATATCCAACCTGTTTTCAGCTTTGTTTTCTTCACTGATTGTGGGACATTAGCTCTTAGGATAGGTTGATATTTAATTCTGTCTTTCCTTTCACCCATATATTCCCTGTGCCACTGCAACCTCAAAGTATAATAGGACAACTTCCATGCCTAACTTGTTGACAAGATATTCTTTTCTTCAAATATTTCATCTTTTTTAAAAAAAATATTCAGATATATCTTGTGTGTTTGTGGCTGAATAGCTTGATTTTCTTTGATACCTCCAAAGCACTTCATTCCAAAATGGTTTTATTTTGCATATTTCAAATGATGTGTTTGCGATGAGAACAGGGGAGAAAAAGGATTTCCTTCTCATACCTCTCTCATGCATATCATTGTGTTTTTTGTGGACCTGAGACAATTACGCTAGTGGTGTCATATATTTTTTTCATTTGCAGTAATCTGTTATTCTGTTTTACAGATCTGATCAGTTTTTCTACAGCCATAGCCAAGATTTTCTTGGTTTTCCAGACCTTCTCTTTATGTAATAGACTAGAAAGTGAGAAATTTTCTAACCAGCTAGGTCACCTTGGGTCAATCATTCTCTCACAGCCCAACTTACTTCACACTGTAGGGAAAATATAAGGAAGGAGTGCTATATTTGACATATTTAGTTTTAGTATAAAATGTAGGAAGAATGTTAAGATGATCTCTCTCTCTCTCTCTCTCTCTCTCTCTCTCTCTCTCTCTCTCTCTCTCTCTCTCTCTCACACACACACACACACACACACACACACTTATCTTGCCTTGATTTCAACAATTTTAAGTAATTTCCATTTCTTCTCAATTTTTCATTATTGAAACTGCTAGGTAGAAATATTTAGATCATTTTTATAGAATTGTAGGAGATGGCCAGGCTGAGCCCGAGGAAGGAGTCAAACCATCATCAGTCATGAGTCCCTTCACACCCACAAGAGATTCAAGTCCAACCCACCTCGAATTCCTTTTTCTCTTATCTCCCACTAATTTCTTTTGGCTGTTTTAGTTCAGATTCTTGTAGAGAGCTTAAGCTTACAAAAAATCTTTATACCCATTTGAACCAGTGGTGGGTTTCTACTGGTTCGGACCAGTTCGCAAGAACCGGTGGCGGAAATTTGGCCACGGTCGCCGAACAGGTAGTGAAGGCCGTCTTGCCATGCCCCCGAACCGGTTCCCCGGATGCCGCTGCTTGAAAGCGGCTGGCAAATAACCCTCTGTGCATGCACTTCCGACGCGATGCGCACACTTCCGAACCGGTAGGGAAGGTAAGAGAAACCCACCCCTGATTTGAACTGTCTGGATCTCCTGATTTTCCTGGCATTTGACTGTCTTTCCCTCTTTTCCAAGAGTGAATTAGCTTCATTTTAAAATGTTCAATGCCCAAGGTTGTTGGAAATAGACATATCACTCACAACCAGTTAAAAGGACAGAGTAGTCATTCAATTATCCTACCTGGCTAACTAGATAGGCCTAATTAGTCCCTCACCTTTTGGAGTCTTATTAAAACTGTGTAATTAAAAAATAAAAAGTAACACTGAGTCAACTGGAATGGTATCCAAACTTCTGAATTTGCCATATTTACTATTTTCTTATTTTGATGTTATGCTTAATTTCCCCCCATAAATAGAATGTGCTAAGTTACTGTTTATTTAGGCACTTCTTGTAATATACAATTTGACTGGAAAGCTTAAAATTGGTCATTGAAGAGCTGTGCTTTATTTTTATTTACATTATAATGATGAATTCTAGCTTTGCAACCATTGCTATTCATTAACACATGTAAATCTGTGAATTATATAACCTTTTGAGGTGATGAAGTTCACTATATTAACATTACATAAATCATCACTCTGTACTTTTATCAACTTCTATGCTATCTCAATCACCAAAGTAACTCTAGGTCACTATTTATTTATTAAAAATAGCTATATGGCTGCCCATCTCACTAAATGTGACTCTGGGCAGCATAAAACCAATATCACAACTAGTAAAATAAACTATTAGAACTATTAAAATAAATAAAACAACATAAACAAAATAAATAAAAACAGATTACAGGAGAGCATTCATCTAAATACTGTACATCCATTTAAACACAATACAATAGATGTATATTCTATGTACATGTATCTAGAAAATATTATCTTCTTATGCATCTTTTTTTCTGAATACATGCTTTTTTGGCAAATAGTTTTCTCTTATACCTTACATAAACACACGTACACATTTTGCATGAATTTTTAACCTGAGAATTTTTAATACATGTAGATCTAATCATGTTACAAGTTTCAGTTCATATTTGACTTGGGCGATATGATTTCTAGGGAAAAAATAAGGAAAAGGAATACCTTTTAAATGTTTAAGTTAAATGATTTTTACAAGGAACAGCAAGCAGGCTCTAATATTATTAGTTGACAATAATATTTTTACAATTACCAAATGTCTTATTGTTGTTTGACTATTGCAGAGCTTCCTTTAAACTATATAAACCTAACTCTGTTTATTATAGACAAGATTGCTGAACTCAAAGCATTCCCTTTCCTGCTCCAAGGACTTGCTCACACCCTCCCCTCTACTGGAGGTGGAAGAGAATCAAGCCCTATTCTCTCTTCTAATATGCCAGCTTGGAAGATGAGCAAGTGAGTGAAACCAAAATGGACAGATTTCCTATTCCTTGTAGTAATGTGTTTTAGTGAAAGCCAAGGGAGTTCTACGTATGGTTTGATGCTCTCCAGACAGGTTGGACTATAATTTCTATCAACTCCAGACATTTCCACAAATCTAAATCCTTGAGAATGAAGGAGTATATGTTTTGCATGGCATTAATAGAACTGCATTGATTTTATGAAGGGGGAAGAGGGCAGATCTATAGATGCTACTCTCAGACATAAAAATTTAGAGTGGTCTAAAATAGGGTAAGAAAAGATTTTTTAAAGGGAAGGAAGGGAGGGAGGGAGGGAGGGAGGGAGGGAGGGAGGAAGGAAGGAAGGAAG